>LPNX010062909.1:377979-511888 GCA_001517045.1 Pseudotsuga menziesii | reverse complement strand
TTTTTTCCAAGGAAAAAAATCGCTTTATTTTCACGGAATAAACATGAACTGCCCTCTAGAGGCATACATAAAGATTGTCAAAAATGCCTCACTCATTGTAGGCTTTTTCTTGTCTCATACAGTTTTGTTAGCTTCTAAAGTCTAACATATTGATTCACCAAAAGATTATTTACAAATTCTTTCACCTCCATTAAACCTGGAGGGAGCGTTAATGCCACTTTTGACAGCTTGTATGCTTCAACGTTTAGTTCTCTGTAAATATGCTGAAAAGAAATTGACTCGAAACTTTCCATTTGATCTTTAATTGCTCTCAGCAAATGTTGAAGGTGAGGGGCATTTATCTGCAGTTGTCCATTTTCCTAGTCTATAGTCATTTTTTAGTCCCCGCAAATCAGAAGATTTTGAACCTGTTTTTCAGATGCCACTCGGAGGACTGACCATAATGCTGATAATTCTGCCTTATTGTTTGTGCCCTGTCTTGGTGCAAAAGTAATCTCTGTCTTTGTTGCTTCATTAAGAAAAAGGATGCCTCTAGCACCTCCCAAAGGAGGTTCCCCTTGGCTTGCTCCATCAAAGAAACCCCATGGAATGTTTTTGTCTATGTTCGACGCTTTGAGTACTCTTCTTGGTTTTTGTTTGGGTACTATTTGATGTTCTATTACCTTCTGCAATATCACGTTAACTGTTATTTTTGTCACAAGTCCAGGTGTTTTTGAAAATTGCTCTATTTCTTGTTTCCCATATAGTGTAAACAAAAAGAGCTGGCAACGCCCAATGTTGACATACCCTATCATTGCTCCACCACTTTTTCACTCTATGCTCGAGAGATTCATCTTTTGTTGTGGTTGTGGAAGGGTCGAGTTTATTGGTGACTTGTTTCCACATTGTTTTTTTTTGACAAAAGCATAGGGGAAGATTATATTAGTGCCGGTATTTAGCTACCGAAAGCTTGATACATAGAAAATCAGCTACAAAATGCAAGAGCGAGTTGACAGTAGAGTAGGAGTGCCTTCCAACGGCCTGAAACTTTTATTTAATAGTGCTAATGAGGAGTCCAGAGCGTGGAATAGAGAGTATGACGCACAGTTCATTTTTCTATTTTGGACTTCAGTTTGGCCACTTCAATTTCCAGCGCAGAGATTCTGTTGCCGAAATCTCCATGAGTATTTGCTTCATCTTTGAAGGTTGTTCGAGTTTCTTCCTTGAAATCGTTCAGATTGCCGGTGAGATCAGCGCGCAGTTGTCTCAGCTCATTGTTCAGAAGATCCCATGAATTTTCTCCGGCTTTGGAGACCGCATCGAGCTTCTTGCCATTGCCATCCAGCTGTAAACGAAGTCGACCCATTGCTGCTTCAAGTGAGCCGATTCTTGTCTCTGCATTAACTCCTGAGCTTGAAGAGTCGTCAGACGCCATTATGCTTGAGTCGAAGGTGGAGACCGCGTGAGTCTTGGAGAGCTTGAAAGCAGAGCTATCAGGGATAGAGACACCGGGCCGCTTGCAATGGGATCTGGGCTCTTGGTGGAGCGGTAGCTTCTTTAAAAACTTGCAGGAGGAATCCCAAGGGGCGAGAAGAACAATAATGCTGCCAGAATGCAGGGCATCTCTGCCAAGGGAGAGAAAAACGTGGGTTGCCCAGGCCGAATGAGGAAGCTGAATGAAGATCCTGTATCCCCAACAGCTATGGAATGTCACATCTTTGAAAATCTCCATCAGTACATAAGATGCTTTGGGCCAGCTCAACACCTTGATTAGCTTCCTTATCAGCTTGCATATTCAGCGCACGGTTCACATGGAAATATCTGATTTTTTGGAAGTATTTGCTCAGAAGTAGGATTTTATGAAAGATATGGCTCAGTTTTATATGAGTAGGGATCTTTTTGGTAATGAGGGCGTGGATGAGAAGCCTGGAGTCCCCGAAGATTAAGATTTTGTCAATTCCTTTAGCCCGCGCAATTTTTAAACCTTGCCATAAGCCACAGAACTCAGCCACATTGTTGGATTCGATACCTAGCCCCCAGGCGAACCTGCTTAGTGTGATCCCATCGGCTGAACTGATTATTTCTCCAGCACCTGCAAGGCCTGGATTTCCCTTCGAAGCCCCATCGAAGAAGAGGCTAGGTTCATTCAGAGATGACTTCCAGCGCCTGAAATCAGAGTCTTCAAGTCGAATTTCACACTGCTCTGTCTGTTGAGTAAGACGAGAGGTGCCAGGGTGGATGCTGGTAGTTAAAGAGCTTAACCATCGTAGCTCATTTTGCTGGAGCTGGGTGGAGATTAGAGAGCTATTACTTTCCAGAGCTTCCCCTAGAATGGCTCTAGCCTGAGCAGCAATTCTTCGAGGAGTGGATTCTTGATTTCTAAAAATTTGGTTATTTCTCTCGAGCCAGATCTTCCAGGTTGTGGCTTTTGGAAGCCAATTCCAAGCAGAGTTAAGCAGAGCCTTTTTGGTCAGATTGAAGGGAGATAGAGACTTCCAGGAAGAGAAGAGATCATGAATAGTGCTGGGCAGGTGGATGGCTTGGTTTAGGTTCAAGGCTTGGAACCAAACTTCTTTGGCCAAGGGACAGTCCAGAATGAGGTGATCCATAGTTTCTTCATGGAGCTTGCAGAGAGGGCAGCGGGAGGGTCCTTCCATGCCTCTTTTCTTCAGGTTATCTCCTGTGAGGATGCTTTGGTGGGCTAAAGACCAGCAGAAGATATCAATTTTAGGTATGAAAGGATTGGTCCAAATAAACTTCCAGATGGATGGATTGGGAGTAGCGTAGGGGATGGCTTGGATATCCTTGTAACCTTCAGAAGTTGTGTATCTTCCAGAGATCCCCCAACCTCTTTTATCATTGGAAGCTCTTTTGAGGGGGGACTTGCCTTGGAGGAGAACAATCAAGGCATCAGCTTCAGATTTTAATTCAGGAGGGATGAGGCCTAATTCCCAGCCTGTCCAGTAATCTCCATCCCAGGCAGAAATATCCCAAAGCGTTGTGGCTCCTTTGTCCAGGAGCCACCTTTGAATGTTGCTGACTTCCAAATTTGAACCAATGGGGGGATCTCCCAGAATGGAATCCTCCCAAACATTAATAGATTTCCCGTTTCCAGGAATCCAGTAAAGCTTGTGTTTGAAGGGGGGCAAAGCTTTATTACAAAGTTTATAGATTGGGGATCCTTTCCTCAGAGGGGGCTGTAAGTCCAAACATCTTTTCCTAGGTCCTGGGAAGTATTTTTTCCGGATTACTTCTTTGCTCCAGCTATTTTTCCCTGAGATCAATTGCCAGAGAAGCTTGGCTCCCAAAGCAAGGTTTTGGATGGTAAGACTTCTCACCTGGAGACCGCCTTCATTGCGGGGTTTTTTGATCTTTTCCCAGTTGACCAGATGGATTTTTTTGTTATTTCCTTTACCTCCTTCCCATATGAATTTCTTGAGCAGTCCTTTAATCTTGTTAACAACCGAGCAAGGGGCAAATAAAATAGAAGACTGATAAATCGGCATACTATTGAGGACAGATTTTATGAGAATAGTTTTTCCAGCTAGATTGAGCCAGTTGGCCCCCCAATTATGAATTTTGCTTTTGATCTTGTCGACAATAGGATCCCAATCTGCAGCTTTGATGTTGTTTTTACAGATGGGGATACCAAGATAAGTGAAGTTTTCCCAATCTTTGGTTCCTTCCATCCCCAGTAGTCTGGTGATATTCCTTAGATCCCTTGCTGTACAATTCCATGTGTAGATTTTGCTTTTGTGGAAATTTATTTTGCTTCCTGATATTTTTTGGTATAAATCCAACTCTTTTTTGAATTGTTCAGCAGAGTGAACAGAGGCTCCTCCTAGCAGCAGCGTATCATTAGCAAACTGGGCGTGGTTGATGCTCCTGACATTGTTCACCATTTTGAGCCCTGGGAGCATATGGATTTCCTGCCTTAGGTTGAGTTGGTAGCTGAGCATAGAGGCCTGAATGGCGTAGAGGAGGGGAGAGAGCGGGCATCCATGCCTTAACCCTCTGGAGGCTTTGAAGAAGCTAGTGGGCCTTCCGTTTACGAGAGGGGCTATCCACGGATCACCTACACACCCTTTGATCCAGCTTATGAAATTGGGGGAGAAGCCTAATTTTGCCATTACTTCAAATAAGAAATCATGCCTAACTCGATCAAAGGCGTTGGCTAAGTCGAGTTTGATGACCATACCTCTCTCTTTACGCTGGAAGCTTGAATGGATAGCTTCTTAAACAAGTATGATATTGTCCAGGATTTTCCGACCTTTTATGAATCCTCCTTGGTTTTCTGGGATGATTCGAGGGAGAATTCTTTTCAGCCTGGAAGCGATGATCTTTGTTATGGTCTTGTAACCAGTATTGCACAGCGAGATAGGCCTGAATCGTTCGAAGGAAGTGGCTCCTTTTTCTTTTGGAATCAGGGCTAGGAACGAGGAGTTAGTGCTGCCTCCCAATTTGCTGGTTTTCTGAGAGTACCGGATCATTCTTAGGAGGTCATATTTTATTATATCCCAGCAGTGGGTGAAGAATCTGGATGTAAAGCCATCTGGACCAGGCGCACTATCAGGTTTCATAATTGAGAGAGCTTGCTTGACTTCCTCCATGGTGATGGGCGCTGTCAGAAAATTATTATCCTCCATGGAAATAAGATGGGGGATGAGATCAAAGGGGTGGGAGGTGACATCTATAGGGGCTTCCATTGGAGCGGTGAAGAGATCTGAGAAAGTTTCAACTGCTGCCTTTTTTATACCTTCAGGATCTTGGATCAGAACTCCTTCATACTGGATTTTCGAGACAGCTTTGTAATTCTTACGTGCCTCTGCTTGCTTATGAAAATATTTGGTATTTTTGTCTCCACTTAGAAGCCAGAGGTTACGTGACTTTTGGCGCTGATACTCTTCTTCTTTTCTGCAGGCGGAGAAGAACTTCTTTTGCAGGGATTCTTCCTTAATGAGGCACTGGTCATTCGCTGAATAGGAATCCAGGCTGACTTGGAGCGATTCCAGCTCGGCTTGGGCGATTTCTTTGCTGGCAATCGGAGAAGGGATGAGCTTGGCCCAGGATTTGAGGGCGTTTTTGAGTCTTTTTAACTTGGATTCCCAGATGAAGGAAGGAGTTCCAGAGAGTGAGGCATTCCAGGAGTCAGAGACAATTTGTAAAAAATCAGCATGCTGTGTCCAGAGGGGGTTGAACCGGAAGGGGATAGGCCCGAGATTTTGGTCAAGATCTAGAGCGAGAAGGATAGGTTTATGGTCGGACGTGGAGTGAGGGAGGATTTTGGAGGAGACTAACAGGCCTAGATCAAGAAAGGAGGAGTGAACAAGAAAGCGGTCTAGCCGGGCTGCGACATGTCCAGGGCCAATTCTTTTGTTTGTCCAAGTGAATTTACCTTTGCTTGGTTTGATGTCGATCAGATCCCAATCAGAGATGAAGTCTTCAACCCATTCCCTTGAAGGATCTCTAACCGGGTTGCCTCCTTTCTTTTCACAAGCTGCCAGAGTTACATTTAGATCTCCGGCAACAATAATATTTTCTCTGTTCTGCACCTGTAGAAAGGAGTCAAGAGTATTCCAGCACTCTTTTTTTTCGGCATGCATAACAGGAACATAAAGATTGAAGAGGCTTACCGTCCGTCCAGAATGCTTGTGGACGAGTTTGGTGAAAACCCAGTGCATAGTCCGTTCTTCAGCTTCAATGTCATACAGGGAAGGGTCCCATAAGGTGGCGATTCCCCCGGAGGCGCCTCTGGAGTTGTTGCCAATACAATTACCTTTTTTCCATAATTTTTTCTTGATTTGGAGAACAGCGGACTCCTCCATTTTAGTTTCTTGGAGTAACAGGATCTCCGGCTTATGAATTCGGATTAGATCTCTTAAAGCATCTTCCTTTAAGGTAGAGCCTAGACCTCTGCAATTCCAAGAGATGTATTTCATTGACAGTAATGGGAGGAGGGGTTAGCCTCTTTGGAGGCCTGAGTAGTACCTTTTTTTGATCGAGTGCTCATGATCCCTTTTAGGGTTTTTTGAGAGCCTTCTAAGACTGCGAGATGGGTTGCTTCTTCTCTTTGTTTCTTCTTGGATTTCCTACCTCTTGGAGCTTTGAGAGGAATAGAGTACAGACCGCTTGAGGAGGCGCCTTCATCCGAATCTTCATCTGGATCTGAATCTAGCATCAGGAGATTTTCATTTACTTCTTTGGGAGAACCTGGAATAGCAGCCCCCACCAGGGGTTGGTTGATTTCCCCAGGCTCCAACTGATCATCTTTTTGGCTTCCAGACTCTTTCGTATTGGTTTGCTTGGATGATTGGGGTTCGTCGCTCCCTAAGATTTGATTTTTCCCATTCGGGGTGGGATCCTGGTGCTCATTAGGGATCGCGATAGGATCTTCTTTGGAGCCTTCTTTGGAGGGATTATTTGTGCTTGCATGCAGGTTTTGCATGTCCGTTGCGGTCCTCTTTTCCTGGTTCTTAGCATTTGATTTGCCTCTCTTGACCTTTTGCCATCCTTCTCCTTCTTTTGAGCTCTGATTTTTCGGACAGTTCCTTTGGAAGTGGCCGTGTTCATGACACTGACGGCATTTGAATGGCAGCTGTTCGTAGTCGAGCTTTTGGTAGTATAGCCAGTCTCCAACTTTGAGCTTGACAGCTTCTGGCAGGCCTGCTTCGAGGTCAACCTCTACACAGATTCAGGCACACGAGTATTGACCTTTATTATCAGCTTTATCAATGTATTTTCCTAATGCGTTCCCAATTTTTTCCAGGGTTGGGGTGTTCCAGCAATGGACTGGAAGATTGGGGAGCCTTACCCATACTGGAACTTCCTTCGGCACATCTACTTCTGCATTGAAGTCTGGGGTCCATCTGTTTAGGTACAGGCCTTGAGGTCCCATGAAGTATGGACCATTTCTGAATATCAGATCTCGATCTTCCTTGGAAATAAACTAAAAAATGAAGAAGCCACGCCCTACAGGATAGCAGGTAACACTATTCTTGAGTTGGGGTCTCCAGTTCCGTTGGATCCAATCGTCCGTGGTTTTGGTTGATGGCCAGAGCCCCATGAACTGGCCAACCAAACCCCGATCTGACAGTGCTAGGGCGATCTTGATGGGTATTTCGCTTGGAAGGTCAATTTCCGGAATTGAATCTAGCTTTTTAATGAATTTCGGGATGGCTGGGGCAGTAGGAACGGCTCCATGAGGACGAAGCAGTTGATTGAAGGCGTCCATGGGCGAGGGAGGGGGAAGCCCTCCCTCAGGCGAAGCCATGAGCGGATTGGAGAGGACCAGGTCGGCGGCAGCAGGGGCGGTCTGGCTCCAGCGCAGCAGCCAATCCACTTGTTTCCACATTGTTCCTGCATATATGCAATGGAAAAAAAGATGAGAATTTGTTTCACTTTCAGCTTTGCACAGTATGCAATAACCAAGCCCATTGAAACCTCGCTTGAGTAGAGCTTCCCAAGTCAATAGTTTGTTGTTTAAAACCAACCAAAGTGTTATAATTGCTTTTAGAGGAGCATGAATTTTCTAAATTCTTGACCACCACCAGCATTCTGTTAACGGTTTCTCTAACTGGATTGCTGCTTCGTAACCCAACTTTGCTGAGAACTTCCCATCGTTTTTGTTCCACGTCCATATTAATTTGTCCTGTTCCTCTCCTAGGTGAATAAAATTTTCCTTAAGCTGTTTAATGTAGGAGTTCCATAGCATTGCTTCATTTCCAATTAGCTCCAAGTCTTGAGCTAACTTCCATATCGTGCCTCTTTGGTTAAGATCAGTGTAAGAGCTTGCATCCGCTAAAACTCTTATTTCTCTTTCCTTTAGATGCATTATGAGAATTTATGGCAATATGTAGTTTTCTCCCGAGCCTACCCTCGGGTCTTGGCCTATTCTGATTCTTCTTCCGTCGCTTACCATCCAGGAAACCTAATTTCGTACTAATGGGAATGCTACCACAAAGGCCTTCCAACACAACGATCCTCCTTTGTGAGATTTTGCTGGTTGTCGAAACCATTCTGCTATGGATGCGTTTGGACAGTATTTTTCTCTCATAGTTCTTCCCCACAAAGTATCAGGATTTCCACCATCCTCCATAGAGATTTTACCGCCAGAGCTTTGCAAAATAGGTATGGCTTCTTAATTCCACAGCCTCCTCTGGATTTAGGGAGTACTATCTTCGTCCACTTAACTAAAGGAATTCCTTCTACTTTTGTGCTTGCTGTCCATTAGAATGATAAACATTTTTTCCTAATCTTTGCTAGGATGCCCTTTGGAATGTATGAAATTGAGGCCCAGTAGACTGGGATGCTTTGTAATACTGCTTTCAACAGGACTAAACGCCCACCCCTTAATAAGAACCGGTTTGTCCACATTGATACTCTACTCTCAATTTTTCTGTAGAGCCACACCCAGTCTTGAGAGGAGTAGGAATTTGGTTTTAATTGAAAACCTAGGTATTTGAATCCCTCATTCATTGGTGTGATGGAAACTAGAATTAGATCCTTAGCCTATGTTAGGACATCTTCATTAACAATGCTATGTGACAGCTTCAATTTTTCCAGGTTGATCTCCATCCCTGTTTCCCTTTGATAGTTTTTAAGCACCTTGACCAAATTCGGTAAGTTGCTAAAGGTTCCATCCCCAAACATGAGGACATCATCCACAAATAACACATGTGTTAGCTCAATTTGGTTGGCAACATTTACCCCTTTTATCAGCCTTACCTCTTTTGCATTGTGTAGTGATGTTCTTAGTGCCTCTGCTACTAATGGGAACAAAAAGGGAGAAACGGGGTAACCTTGTCTCAGACCTCTGAAAGGACGAAAAAAGTTGGAGGGGGATCCATTTATAACCCAAGATCCACTCAACCATCTCCATTGGCATTCCTATATGGATTAACAACAAATGGATGAAAGTCCAACTTACCCTATCATACGCTTTGGATAGGTCTATTTTCAGTGCAAAGGTTGACTGCTTTTCCTTCTTGATTGAGTGTAAAGCTTCCTGTTCTAGTGACGTTGCGTCATGGATCTGCCTATTGAACAAAAAACCAAACTGTTCCTCTGTTATAAACTGACTCATGATGGGCTTGAGTCTCTGAGCAATGATCTTGGCGATGATTTTGTACATCATGTTACAACAGGAAATGGGTCTAAAATCCTCAAAGGTTTCCCCTCTTTGTTTTTTTGGTATTAGGGTGATGAATGTGGAATTCATGGCCCTTAATATTTTTCCCGTCCTTTGCGATTCCCTGACCACCTTCAGCAAATCATCCTTCAACATATCATAGAAACCTATAAAGAACTCCAGGTAAATCCATATGGCCTTGGGCTCTTCCCTTTCTGAAAGGAAGATATGATTTTGTTGAGCTCTTCCTCTGACACTTCCTCCATCAAAGCTTGTTTCATTTCTTCTGTGATCAATCGAGGGAAAATATTTAAAACCTCTAGAATTTATAGATGGGGCAAACTTGGTGGTGCTGTGAATCTTTCTGGAAGTGATCTACTGTAGCTTTTGACTTTTCTTTAAACGTTTGAGTTGTGCCTCTTGCCTCATCCTTAATTTCTAAGATGGTATTGATATTTCTCATGTGTGAGGCAAACCTATGGAAGTATTTTGTCTTCTTGTCCCTAGCTTCCAACCATAAGGCTCTACTCTTAAGTCTGCTGATTTTTCCCTCGTGGGCTAAGAGAAGACTGCGCTTTGTTTCTTCAATTCTTAACTGATTTAACTCATCTGTAGAGAATACCCCTGTAGTGTTTGAACTATGAAGATTTTGGATTTTCTGCTCAATTTCCTTAAGCTCCTTCTGTTTTGAGTTTCTTTGATTACTTCCCCATTCCTTTGAGAGTTTTTAAATTGTTGTCAGGTTCTCCATCATCTGAAACATGCACCCTTTTGTGGACTGAACCTCTATTGGCTTCTAGTTTTTCTTTACCAACTCTCGATACTCCTCATAATCTAGCTAGTTTGGATTGAACTTGAAAGGCACATGAGGTTTCTCCTCAGACCTGGTAATTGAAAGAGTCATTGGTCTATGATCTGAAAACTCGCCTGTTTCTATTGCAAATTTAAACACCAATGTGTCTTGTATTAGACCTTCTGAAAGTAAGAATCTAGCCAAACGTTTAGATATTGCTTGGTCTCCTCCTCTATTATTTCTCCATGTGGGTTCTATCCGATTTGGTTGGAGGTCTATTAACTTCTTCTGATCAAATAAGGAGCTGAAGAAATTGGATAATGCATCCAAACATGCATTGTTTCCCGATACTTCTCTCGTTGTCATGGTTAGGTTCAGGTCCCCTGCCAAAATCAGGTTGTCATGGTCCAATGCTCCACTTTCGCTTAGGGTTTCCCAAAAACTCCTTCTGTCATAAAAAGGGCCATAAACGTTCAGGAAGTAAAATTGAGTCCCAATTTTTGGATCTTCTAATTTTGTTCCTATAGTATCCTTGAAAGTAGAATTATTATGGCAAATAATTTATGGACTCCATGATGTTATCATTCCCCTTGAGTGACCTTCCGCGTCTAGGGTTTCCATCTGTCAATCCTTCAAAAAAGCCTTCAGTGCCTCTTTGGCTTTTCCCCCTTCTGACATTGTTTCTTGTAATGCTACTACTTTTGGCTTTTCTAAGTTTATTATCCTACGGAGGGCTATTAATTTGGAGGCCCCTCCTATCCCCCTCACGTTACAGGATAGAATAAGCATTAAATAACCCTACTTAGGGCTTTTCTCACTCCAAGAGCCCTTCCTATAGTAGCTTGTTTTCCTTCCAGAATTTCCTTGGTCGCTTGTATCTGTGCTTTGTTCAAAAAGGATTTCCTTCCAGTACTTGATTTTTGTATATGACTGTGGGCTAATCCCCCCGTAGATCTTAAGTTGTTCTCTTTTCATGTTCTGGGCCTCAGATCATAGCCCTTACTATTTTCCGAAAAGTTCTATTCTGTTTCCACGGGTACAAATACTTCTCTTTTCAACACCTTTGGTGAGGTGTCAAAGACCTTGGATCCTTCTAACCCAACTATCTTTGTAACTGAATTAATAGATAAAGGGACAACGATAGTATTAGTACCTTTGGACGACGACGCGTGGATGGATTCGTCCAATTCATCGCCTACTTGAATGTCCGGAGTTGTAAGCGCTTCCTCCTACACCTTTGTATCTTCATCCTTCCTGGATTGTTCTTCAGCCATCTCCGCCTCCACTTTCCTTACTTCAGTTTCACGTTCTTTGTTTTCAACCTTTGACTTCGTGGCATCTCGTATTTGCTCATTGTCTGTCTTTTTTATCCAAACTTTTTTATAAATATTCATCTGCCTTCTTGAATTCACTGGAGAGTTCTTTTGTAGATGTCCAGTCTGTCTATAGTTGAAGCATTGGAACTAAGGTTTCCAATAGTCAATTCGTTGAGTCCAACTGCTCCCATGCATCTTTATAACAATCTCCTCATACAGACCATCTCTCATGTCTAGCTCTATCAGAATACGTGCACACCTTCGGTCTATCTTATTTGCCCAATCATCCTCGAGCTTGATAAACTTCACAATCTTATTCCCTATTGCTCCAAGGATGTGTTGCTGCCAAAATACCATAGGTAAACCAGGGAGAATTGCCCAAATTTGCTGTAAATTATGTGGTTCCCTTCGAGCATTAAAATCAATATGTGATTTTCTTAGAATTAAACCGGATGGACCCCAATTCCAGCTTCATTGCAGTAGTAAGGTTTTGTCCTCTTTCTTTGAAACCTTGAATAGAAACCATCCTCTGGGTAGTACATGAAAATGGGGGGTATAACCCAACACTGGGTTCCAGTTTCTCTCCATCCACGTTGCTAAGGATGAGCTCCCTGTGATTTTTCCACAAAATCTCCCCACTAACGCAAAATTTAGATAATCAAGAATATCTGTCAACTGAATGTCTCTCCCAACAACCAGCTTTGGAGATGATTTCTTCGCTCGCATCCCTTTGGATTTGGGTTTCGTAGCCAACGCGGAGCTGTCATTTTTCACAAGAGATTTTTTACACGAATCAGGGCTGCCGTATTCGAGTTTGCCATCATTTCCTTGTGTGGGGTGATGGGAGATTTTTCCATCATTTCTTCAGCTGAATTAAAGATCGAACCTTGGCATGATTCATCCTCATAATCTACCTGATCATCATACATTTTTGCCTTTATCTCTTCGAGGAAAAAACCTTCGTAATCAATGTAAAAAGAAAAAATTGCCCGTTGCGAACTCCTTCGCCTCCTTATGTCCACCTTCACTCATTCGCTATTGTCCGCAAACCGCAAAGCTACATTGTGATATATATATATATTCATTCTTCTTCCAAATATTTAAATGAAAGATAATACAATCATCTTTTATAAGAATGTTAGAAATTTAGAAAAATTGAATATATTTAAATATGAGGCAAACTTAAATCAAAGACATCAGACCAAACTCTATTATAAAAAAATCTATTCAAACAAATTAAACTAGCCATTAAATTTTATATATAGCCATGCACTTTTCATGCCTAAACTTGTCAAATGCTCTATTATAACAAATTTTATATAAAGTAAATTTTAAATTTTTTTCTTGGAAAATACATTTTGTGGAAATTCTTATGCACTTTCCTTCATTTCGAGGATGGTAATCACTCTAAAGTGGGGGTCACATAGATTATTGAATAGAGATATTGCATGAACTCTATGTAAGTAAAGACAATTAGTGTAAGGGTTTAACCCTATAACCTCCTACTTGTGATTCACAATTCATTTTCAACCACTCAAAATAATACACTAAACTTCATATATTTCTTCTTCTTATATATATATCGAACATGGAGCTCTCCGGTAAGGAGCGGAGGGAGCAGGCGTGAGAAAGCACAAGAGGGTTCTTCCTCATTGCTGAAGTTCTTTTGAATTTTTTTTTGCGTGGGTAATGGAGGAACAAAGGATGAAGGCGAAGCCGCACGCAGGTGGAAAGGAAGCCAATGAAGATTCAAGATGTGGATCGACGAAGTTGATTATTCCCTAGAAGATTGGGAAACCCTCGCGTTCTGCTCAGAAGAAGAATTTCAGAGCCGCAAAAATCGGACCTGTAGAGTGAGGGTGTGGGAGGACAGTTCGCACACCGGAAGGAGCAAAATCTCATAATGGAGGAGGGTACGAAATAACAATCTAGGCCACACAATCTAATGAACAACTCCAGTAACACCAGCTTAGGAAATCATTGCCCCAACAAAAAACATCCTCACAAGTTGAAGGGAGTAAGGCTGAGAAAAGGAAATGCCGAATTAACAGTCGGCAGAGAAATAAACCTTAGTGAGATCCCCCATCATCTGAAGCATGCTTTGGCTGCGTTTTTGCAAAAAATCTCTAGGACGTGAGGCAATTATGAACTGGATCGAACATAATTGGAAAGATGAGATTGGGTATAGCCCTGAGTTCGACATACTTCCAAGAGGATGGATCCTGACGAAGTTGCGGCATGAAGAGGACGGGAAAAAACTGCTGGACAGGAGATGGAGTTGGGGACCATCAGGTATAATTCTGCAAAAATGGAGAATTGATTTCGACGCGACAAGAGAACCCTTCAGCATACAACAAGTATGGGTGATAATGCTGAGATTACCAATGACGTTCTAGGAGGAGGAGTGCCTGAAAGCAATTAGCAATAGGATAGGAAAATTCTTGGCATTAAAACCTGACTGGGAAACCAAGGTTGACCGTAGATGTGCGAGAATTTTAGTCGAGTTGGACCTGAAGGATGGACTCTATGAGGAAATCCTGATAAATATGCATGGAAGTCAATGGAAACAACGCCTAGACTATTGGAAAATCCCATTCCGGTGTTATGGATGTAGAAAGGTGGGTCATTTATTAAGAAAATGTCTGAATAATACAATTAGAAGCTGGTTTCGGAAGGTCTGGATCAGTAAGAGAGGGTGCAAGGAAGTAGCAGCAAAAGAGTCTACGATAGAAGCGAAAGAAAAAGAACCAGACAAGAATGAGGAAGCTAAGGAGAAGTGCCCAAGTGAAAACTTGGCAAGAGACAAGCAAAACATAGAGTCAGAATCGGAGAAAACCCAAGAAGGTGATGAAGAAGTAAACAGTCAGCACCAGGAAAATGAAGGTACAACAAAAGGTGGCGAAAGCGAAACAATAACAAAAATTGAACCTCAGGCAACGGTGACAGCGACCGAAGCAGAGAGTGAAGGACACATTAGTGAAGATGCGGGAATTACGGAAGGTGGTCAAAACAACTCAGGCTTCATTGAGCCGCGACCAGCATCAGCAGAACCCAAAGGTAATAACTATTACCCAATGGTTAATTTTAAGAATGTTGCTAGTAAAAATAAATCCCCTGGTAAAGAAAATAAAAAAATAGTTCAATGCAAGGAATTGAAAAGTGAGAGGAAATCGGAATACAATCTAAGACCTAGGGTTTCAAAAGGAAAGAATGAATATATTTCAACAGGAGGGCTATCCCTAAACATGGAACCGAAACCTCAGATGGGTAGAAAATCCTTCCTTTCCAAAGCTCAAAAACGTGCAATCTTAGAGATCAAACAAGGTAAACATGGAACAATTTCAAGGGCGCTTAGAGATGTAGGCCCAGGGGGTGTTATTAAATGAAAATCTTATCCCTAAACAACAGAGGGTTAGGGGTGGTACCCAAGAAACTCACCCTGAAACGACTCATAACCATGGTGAGCCCTACAGTATTATTACTACAAGAAACCATGACAGAAGGTAGTAAGACAGAAGAAATAGTATGAGAATGCATAAAGGACTGGAAAATGACTCGCAGTGATGCAAAAGGGCACACAAGAGGCACCTTAACAGCATGGAGCCCAGCCCTAAATTTGATTTCTGTTCAGAATTTTGATTCAATGATAGGAACAGAGCTGGAGGATAATGAAACAAGGAAGAAGTATATGCTTCTAAATGTCTATGGACTCTTTTATGACAGAAAAACCTTTTGGGAAAAGTTGAAAGACGTCGGAGCTCTAGAATTCCAAAATTTGATACTCGGAGGAGATCTAAACCTAACAATGTCTAGCAATGAGGTCTGGGGGAAGAATGCCAGAGCACACTCCTTGGCACCCTACTTCAGACATATGTTTGAACAAAAGAGACTGGTGGATGTAGCCCCTGTTAAAATCAGGCCCACATGGAGTAACAAAAGGAGTGGGGAACATGCAGTTTCGAAGAGATTGGATAGGTTTTTGGTTTCGAAAAACTTAATAGGAAGCAATCTCATTATAAAGGCTTCAGTAGAAATAGGAGGTAACTTAGATCACAACCCAATAGTACTTACTATCAATACCCTTGAAGAAAAATCTCCGGCACCATTCAAGTTCAATCCCCAGTGGCTAGAAGAAGAGGAGTATGTTGATGAAATTGTCATTGATGCCAACTTGGTCTTGCAGTGGCCCCACGGGATGTCTTTGGACCCTCAGTTGGTGATTTGATGACCTTGCGACCCTTGTTGGGGTCATGGAGCTCTTGTATGATGATGATGACCTTGATGCCTTTGGTGGAGCCATGTACATGCCTTCGGTATGATGAAGAAGCTTATGAAACATTGAAGAAGTGCCTAAGACCCACAAGTTGGTCATGAAGCCCATTGCTAGCAGTTGATGTAGACCTTGATGAAATTGTACCCTTGAAGATGTTCTTCAAGCCCTCGAAGTCTGTTTAGCGCTAGAAGAAGGTTGATGATGATGTGTGGAGTCCGTAATGGTGACAAAGGCCAGGTCCGTGTATTGCTTGAATCATGAGAAGCAGCCCATAAGCAGTCAACTATCACAATTGATGACTTAAACTTGCTATGTCGGTTCCATTAAAAAAAAATGTGAAGTCGGCCTAGATCATTGCTATGTCAGCTTCAAGAATAAAAAATTATAATAATTTTTTTTTTAAGTCGGCTCAATAAAATATATATTACAAGTTGGCTCCAATATTCAAATTAAAATTTTTATAGCAAGTCAGCCCTAAAATTATGGAGGAGAATCTAGTATATATACCCCTCTCGTGCTTTCATTTTTGGTAAGGAAAATTCGTGGAGCTCTAAGGAAATTTTCGCTGGACTGAGGCAGCAGGAGAATTTCGTGGGTTTTGGCAGCAGAAGAAAGCAACGAACCTAAGCACTGTTATTGTTTGTGGAGGGGCGCACCAGTCAAGAGGAACTATCCATATTCTTGATATCCAACTCGTTGCTGTTCAAGAAGGGCCCAAAAACGCAAAAGGGAGTCATCTTGTGAAGATACCAAATGCATAAGAGTGTTTCCCACTCTGATTTCTCATGAAAAGAAGAGGGCATATTTGTTGAGAATCAAGACACTATCACGAGGGTGCATTCCACCCATAAATTTCCCAGCATGAAGAAGGTTTGAGAAGGCGTTTCATTCTAGAGAGGTATTCTTGTTCTTGTTCCACACTTGCATTTTCGGTGGTGGATCAGTGATAAAAGAGCCAGTGTTGAAAGATCATTCCTGTAGCAGCTGATATATCATTTATTTAACGTATCCATAGCCATCATTCCTGTAGCAGCTGATATATCATTTATTTAAAGTATTCTCAGCCATAATTCCTGTAGCAGCTGATATATCATTTCTTTAAAGTATCCACAGCCATCATTCCTGTAGTAGCGTGTTCAGTTTGGAAGAGGAAGTTACAGCTGTGAAAAAAAAAAAGGAGGAGGAAGATTCTTGTTGCTGGTCATAATTTTATCAACATCTCCAGTCATGTTATTATTGATTCTCAACCTCTGACGGTTGCAGTGCTTGCCGCAGTATTTTATGGAGAGTCCATTGGTACAGTTGGTGCAGCAAAACTTGTGCTTGGTGTTATAGGTCTCTTACTTCTGGAGATCTGAATTATTGCAGCATCTATATGACAGTCCACTTGTTGAAAACTTGGAGGCCCGAATTCTTGCTGCAGTATAGCTTTTGGTTTTAATCTTTATAAACAATCCAAGCTTGGAGAATCAGAAGTTTACTGCTGCCCTTGGACAGACCCAGCAGTAACAAGGTATGTGTATTAAATACAGAGAATCATAGATAAACTATGTGGTGTATGAAATGTATTAACTCCTCTATACATACATATTGATGATACATGTCCTGAAAAGATCCATGCTACGATATATACATCTTGATGATGTTCACCTGCATTCATACTCCATGTATCCTATACATTGTTGTATGATTATAAAAGTGCAGCAAACACATGATAAGGTAGCAGCTGAGGTCTTGGTGGACTGAGGTGAAACTTGTAGCAGTAGTCATTTTTTGGGAAGTAAATTCTTGAATGTGCTTGGGGTATATTGAAAGAGTCCTTCCATAGACAAAGCATATACACAGACCTAAAACTTTTGCACAATACACTGCCCTCTAAACAGACTCAGCATTGACAGTCATGTAGCAGATGAAGAAGCAATTTTGCGGTTGACAGACAGCTCTGAGAATAACAAATTTTGGCTTCTCCATCGTGCAAGATTTGGAGTAACAGTACTCTAACTGACATCTGAATTTATTGCAGCAAGTATCTTGGTAAACAGTCCTGAATTTTAGAAGTATAAACAGTCCGAATTCTTCATCTCCTATTGATGTTTGATGAGGGTCTGATAATGGAACAATGATGAGGTTCATGGTGCTTCAAGTTTGGTGACAGACATACCTGAGTTTGAACAGCGTGTGAAGTCTAGCAACAGCTATAATACAATGACATAAAGCAAGGTCTTCAATGACAAAATGAAACAGCCCAGACATCAAGAACATACACAATCAAGCTTGGAAGCTACTATAATGTACACATAGTTCAAGATCAAGTGCATACACCAGTGATGATGCACTCCTAAAAGATGCAGACCTTGATATGATGATCAAAGTTTAAATGATGATAGCAGACCTTCTTAAGTTGAGAAGAGAAAGTTCAGGGTTGAACTGAGGTAAGTGAAAGATAAAGGTATATGTCCTAGCAAAAGAGGAAACTCAGACTTGGCATTCTTCAAGTGCATCCAAGGTATGTAACTCTAGAGTTGACTGTTACTGAGTTAGAAATGAGTTATGTTTGGTAGCATAAAGTTTGAAGTTATCCACAGTCAAGGTACGAGTTTTGACATGCACTACTTGCTAAGCATAAGAGCAGAGTAGATGTGATTGGCATGATCCTTGAGCAGTAGAGCAGATGATCAGTATGAGCAACTGTTGACGAGCTGATTGGCCAACAATTTTGGACCAGTAGAGTTGATGTGTGCTGAGCAGAGATGATAAGCAGCGTTGATGATGACCAGCAGCAAAGATTGACCAACAGTGATGAATAGTGTTGACCAGCAGAAGATGAATAGAGAAGATTGAGAAGACTATTGCAGCAGTGTTGAGCAGATTGACAAACAGTTGATGTGATGAGCAGAGAAGATGAGCAGCTTTGATGTGACAGAGATTTCTTGTGTGACACAAGTATACTGTATTGTAAAAGCAAGCTTGTCTTGCTTTTGAGGTTAGGATACCTCAAACCCTTCTTAGCAGGGTCTAAGAAAACTAGGCAGGATCCTGGATGCAGAGTAGGTGCTCTATGTATCAGTAGGTGCGGATTTTGCCTAACGGTTGTAGCCGAACCAAAACTAATACAAAAAGATTACAAAATTATATGGTGTTGTGTTCTTTTGTGTTATGGTTCTTTATGAATGAAATGCTTATGCTATGTGAATGATGTTTATGAAATGATTATGGTAGAGTAATGGAATGATGAATTGGTAGCAAACCGTGATAAGCTAAGAAAGGTTTAAAATTGGCTTCACACTGATTCACCCCCCTCTCAGTGTCTACAATTGGTATCAGAGCCGGCCTTTGTCACGAGCCTAGCAAGCTTGAAGGAGATCCTTAGACACAATGGAGGAAAAGAAAGAGTGATCAAGCAATGACGTGCCTGTACTGGATCTTGCAGATTATTTCAGTTGGAGGAGCAAAATGAAGGCTTCTCTGAAGAAGTTTGGTGTTTGGGGAATTGTTATCAATCCACCCGCTCCATCAAACAAGAAAAGAAAAACAGCTGCACAGAAGGAAGCAAAGAAGGACAACACTACAGCCTTGAAGTTCCTCTTGGATGGACTTCCTAGCTCAGTGAAGGAAAGTGTAGGAGAGAACACTTCAGCAAAAGACCTATGGTTCAAGTTGGAAAGGGAGTATCAGAAGGCGAGACCAGAACCCGAAAAGACAAATCAGGAATCAGAAGACAAGCCCCCAGAAGAGCTCAAACAAGAAGAGGACTCCAGTAAAGATATGAACTCTTGTGATTATGATAGCTTGTGTGATGAAATTGAGAAGGTTCTTGCAGATGATGATGAAGCAATGTTGAAAGCTAAACAGAGAATTATAAACTATGTATGCAACATAGATCTCAGAGCTAATTGGTTCTTGAACAAAGTTGATCTTAATCAATCTGAGTACAAGATGTTTAGGACGACAACCTTTGATTATATGGATAATCTCCAAAAGCAGAATGTTGAACTAAAGGAGTTGCTTAAGAAACTTAAGCATGAAGGAATAGGTTGGCTGAAATTGCTGAAGGAAAAGGAAGAAGAAAAAGAAAAGCTAAAGATTGATTTGATCAATCTAACCCTAGAACAAAAGAACCATGATAAAGATTCAAAAATACTTGAAGAAGCAAGAGAGGCAAATCTTGATCTGAAAACTCAGCTAGAAGAAGCCAAGAGAATAGAAGAAGCATTAAGAGATCAATTGGAAGAAAAAGAAGTGACAAATCAAAAGCATGAGTTTGAGATTGTCAATCTCAGAAAGAAGATTGAAAAGTCAAAGCATCATGAGAAGTTCAACAGCAGCTCTGTCAAGCTCCAGGACAGTTCAATTGTCCTGGATAAGATTTTAGATTGCCAAAGATCTCCACTCGACAAAACTGGTATTGGTTACAAGAAGAACAAAGAAAAATCTGAAGATGACACTTGGTCTCTGAAGACTCCAGTAGCAGGTCCATCAACGTCCAAAGCTGCTCCCCAGGCACCTGCACATGACAACAATGATTTTGGATGTTCAAAGATGAAACAAGGAGTTAGGTCTGTTCATCAAAGCAACTTCATAAAGGAAACAACTACAAGACCCAGGTATGAAAATGGCTTCAATGGTTATTGTTATTTGTGTTCTAACTTTGGTCATAAGGCTATGGATTGTAGGTTCTATGGAAGAAGAAGGGCTGGAAGCCCCAATGTCTTAGTTAGATGTTGGACATGTAAACAAGTCGGACATGTTGCTGCCATATGTAACACATTGAGATGCTACTCTTGCAGTGGGTTTGGACACAAAGCCCATGAATGTGCCAGTCAAAGAAGTCAAGCAAGGAGTACTCCATACACATCAGCAAGAAGATTTGAAGATCAGAAGACAAATGTCTACAGTCAAGGACACTCTCAAGCATGGAGAAATGAAGTTGATCAAAGAAGTGTTGGAAGCTCCAACAGCTCAGTCAGATGTTGGTCTTGCAACAATGTCGGTCACATTGTTGCACATTGTCATACGATGAGGTGTTATAGCTGCAGTGGCCTTGGGCACAAAGCTCAAGATTGTTGGAGTACATGGAAACAATCCTTGAGAAGTTACCTAGACAACTCATCAAGGAAAGCCAGTACAAATGAAGGAACAAATGCTCAAAGAACAGATGTCAAGAAGCAGGTATGGATGAGGAAGACCGAGCAGTCGCAGATAGGAGAAGTTGATCAGAGCAGGGAGGATGGCTGCCATATGGCAAGCCAAGTGTAAGGTCTCTCAAAGACCTTAGCACACCTTGAGTTCATGAGGCTGGAGAATGAACTCAAAGGAGAAAGGATGGTTACTCCAGGCATAGAGACAAGTCCTAGGATCGTGCATATTGATAGGGGGAGCAGTCAGCAGTGATCAGAGATCTCAGACATAAGTATGTGGACACCGTTTGCCATTGATGCCAAAGGGGGAGAAATGAAAACAAAGGCAGAAATGAAGACAAAAGGGGAGCATGCTCATAGGGGGAGCATGAGTTGTTGTCATCAATGACAAAGGGGGAGATTGTTGATGAAATTGTCATTGATGCCAACTTGGTCTTGCAGTGGCCCCACGAGATGTCTTTGGACCCTTAGTTGGTGATTTGATGACCTTGCAACCCTTGTTGGGGTCATGGAGCTCTTGTATGATGATGATGACCTTGATGCCTTTGGTGGAACCATGTACATGCCTTCGGTATGATGAAAAAGCTTATGAAACATTGAAGAAGTGCCTAAGACCCACAAGTTGGTCATGAAGCCCATTGCTAGCACTTGATGTAGACCTTGATGAAATTGTACCCTTGAAGATGTTCTTCAAGCCCTTGAAGTCTGTGTAGTGCTAGAAGAAGGTTGATGATGATGTGTGGAGTCCATAATGGTGACAAAGACCAGGTCCGTGTATTGCTTGAATCATGAGAAGCAGCCCATAAGCAGTCAACTATCACAATTGATGAATTAAACTTGCTATGTCGGCTCCATTAAAAAAATGTGAAGTCGGCCCAGATCATTACTATGTCGGCTCCATTAAAAAAAAAAAAAATGTGAAGTCGGCCTAGATCATTGCTATGTCGGCTTCAAGAATAAAAAATTATAATAAATTTTTTTTAAGTCGGCTCAATAAAATATATATTACAAGTCGGCTCCAATATTCAAATTAAATTTTTTATAGCAAGTCGGCCCTAAAATTATGGAGGAGAATCTAGTATATATACCCCTATCGTGCTTTCATTTTTGGTAAGGAAAATTCGTGGAGCTCTGAGGAAATTTTCGCTGGACTGAGGCAGCAGGAGAATTTCGTGGGTTTTGGCAGCAGAAGAAAGCATCGAACCTAAGCAGTGTTATTGTTTGTGGAGGGGCGCACTAGTCAAGAGGAACTATCCATATTCTTGATATCCAACTCATTGCTGTTCAAGAAGGGAGTCATCCTCTGAAGATACCAAATGCATAAGAGTGTTTCCCACTCTGATTTCTCATGAAAAGAAGAGGGCATATTTGTTGAGAAGCAAGACACTGTCACGAGGGTGCATTCCACCCATAAATTTCCCAGCGTGAAGAAGGTTTGAGAAGGCGTTTCATTCTAGAGAGGTATTCTTGTTCTTGTTCCAAACTTGCATTTTCGGTGGTGGATCAGTGATAGAAGAGCCAGTGTTGAAAGATCATTCCTGTAGCAGCTGATATATCATTTATTTAAAGTATCCACAGCCATCATTCCTATAGCAGCTGATATCATTTATTTAAAGTATTCTCAGCCATAATTCCTATAGCAGCTGATATATCATTTATTTAAAGTATCCACAGCCATCATTCCTGTAGTAGCGTGTTCAGTTTGGAAGAAGAAGTTACAGCTGTGAAAAAAAAAAGGAGGAAGATTCTTGTTGCTGGTCATAATTTTATCAACATCTCCAGTCATGTTATTATTGATTCTCAACCTCTGACGGTTGCAGTGCTTGCCACAGTATTTTATGTAGAGTCCATTGGTACAGTTGGTGCAGCAGGACTTGTGCTTGGTGTTATAGGTCTCTTACTTCTGGAGATCTGAATTATTGCAGCATCTATATGACAGTCCACTTGTTGAAAACTTGGAGGCCCGAATTCTTGCTGCAGTATAGCTTTTGGTTTTAATCTTTATAAACAGTCCAAGCTTGGAGAATCAGAAGTTTACTGCTGCCCTTGGACAGACCCAGCAGTAACAAGGTATGTGTATTAAATACAGAGAATCAGAGATAAACTATGTGGTGTACGAAATGTATTAACTCCTCTATACATACATATTGATGATACATGTCGTGAGAAGATCCATGCTACGATATATACATCTTGATGATGTTCACCTGCATGCATACTCCATGTATCCTATACATTGTTGTATGATTATAAAAGTGCAGCAAACACATGAAAAGGTAGCAGCTGAGGTCTTGGTGGACTGAGGTGAAACTTGTAGCAGTAGTCATTTTTTGGGAAGTAAATTCTTGAATGTGCTTGGGGTATATTGAAAGAGTCCTTCCATAGATAAAGCATATACACAGACCTAAAACTTTTGCACAATACACTGCCCTCTAAACAGACTCAGCATTGACAGTCATGCAACAGATGAAGAAGCAATTTTGCGGTTGACAGACAGCTCTGAGGATAACAAATTTTGGCTTCTCCACCGTGCAAGATTTGGAGTAACAGTACTCTAACTGACATCTGAATTTATTGCAGCAAGTATCTTGGTAAACAATCCTGAATTTTAGAAGTATAAACAGTCCGAATTCTTCATCTCCTATTGATGTTTGATGAGGGTCTGATACTGGAACAATGATGAGGTTCATGGTGCTTGAAGTTTGGTGACATACATACCTGAGTTTGAACAACTTGTGAAGTCTAGCAGCAGCTATAATACAATGACATAAAGCAAGGTCTTATATAGTAAGGTCTTCAATGACAGAATGAAACAGCCCAGACATCAAGAACATACACAGTCAAGCTTGGAAGCTACTATAATGTACACATAGTTCAAGATCAAGTGCATACACCAGTGATGATGCACTCCTAAAAGACGCGGACCTTGATATGATGATCAAAGTTTAAATGATGATAGCAGACCTTCTTAAGTGGAGAAGAGAAAGTTCAGGGTTGAACTGAGGTAAGTGAAAGATAAAGGTATATGTCCTAGCAAGAGAAGGAAACTCAGACTTGGCATTCTTCAAGTGCATCCAAGGTATGTAACTCTAGAGTTAACTGTTATTGAGTTAGAAATGAGTTATGTCTGGTAGCATAAAGTCTGAAGTTATCCACAATGAAGGTACGAGTTTTGACATGCACTACTTGCTAAGCATAAGAGCAGAGTAGATGTGATTGGCATGATCCTTGAGCAGTAGAGCAGATGATCAGTATGAGCAACTGTTGATGAGCTGATTGGCCAACAGTTTTGGACCAGTAGAGTTGATGTGTGCTGAGCAGAGATGATAAGCAGCGTTGATGATGACCAGTAGCAAAGATTGACTAGCAGTGATGAATAGTGTTGACCAGCAGAAGATGAACATAGAAGATTGAGAAGACTATTGCAGCAGTGTTGAGCAGATTGACAAACAGTTGATGTGATGAGCAGAGAAGATGAGCAGCTTTGATGTGACAGAGATTTCTTGTGTGACACAAGTATATTGTATTGTAAAAGCAAGCTTGTCTTGCTTTTGAGGTTAGGATACCTCAAACCCTTCTTAGCAGGGTCTAAGAAAACCAGGCAGGGTCCTGGATGCAAAGTAGGTGCTCTATGTATCGGTAGGTGCTAATTTTGCCTAACGGTTGTAGCCGAACCAAAACTAATACAAAAAGATTACAAAATTATATGGTGTTGTGTTCTTTTGTGTTATGGTTCTTTATGAATGAAATGCTTATGCTATGTGAATGATGTTTATGAAATGATTATGGTAGAGTAATGGAATGATGAATTGGTAGCAAACCGTGATAAGCTAAGAAAGGTTTAAAATTGGCTTCACACTGATTCACCCTCCTTTCAGTGTCTACAGAGTATTGTAATCTCGTCTCAGAAGCATGAGTACCCTTAGATTCAGAAACAAATCACACAGATGCAACAATTTATGGAAAATGTGGAGAAAACAAAGAAGATTTCAAAAGAGTGGGACGAAAATTATAGGAAGAGGCAACAAGAAACTTTGAAGGGGATATAAGGGCAAATAAAGAAGGTATATGACAATAATAGAGAAGGAGTATTCAGCAGTAAAGAGCTAGAAGATCTAAAAAAACTAGAGGCAACAAAAGATGGCCTGCTGTTACAGGAAGAAAAGAAATGGAGGTTAAAAAGTAGAGCACTGTGGCTGGCTGAAGGAGATCAAAATACAAAGTTTTTTCATAGATATGCCTCTTACAAGTTAAGCATCAACACAATCCATGAGGTTAAAGACACAAGAGGCAATGTCGCCAAAACCTTCAAAGAAAAAACAAAGGCTGCTGTCAAACACTTCTAGGAATTGTTTAAAGAACCTGAAGGATGCCCAATAAGAGAAAATGCTAGAAGTTATTGACCTGTTTCCAAGAGCTATAACAGAGGAAATGAATGAGGAGCTATGTAAAGACATCCTGGAGGAAGAGATCACTCAGGTGTTGCACTCTTTTCAAAAAGGAAAGAGTCCTGGGCCAGACGGTTTCACCCTAGAGTTCTTTTTAGGGTTTTATGATTTGATAAAAAAGGACATACTAGCAGTGGTCTAGGAATCTAGAAAATCAGGAAAAGTCGTAGGCAGTATGAATAGCACCTTCATTACTTTAATACCCAAGAAATAGAAATGTGAAGCATTCGAAGACTACAAACCAATATCTTGCTGTAATATGATCTACAAGATAATAGCAAAAATCATAGCACAAAGATTCAAACCAATTTTAGGTAAGGTCATTCCAGAGGAGCAATTTGGTTTCTTGTAGAATAGGCAAATACTAGATGCAGTCTCTATTGCACAAGAAGTTATACACCCTATAAAAAAGGAGAAGCAATCAGCCTTTGCATTAAAATTAGATCTCTCCAAAGCTTATGATAGGGTAAGTTGGACCTTCATCAGACTAATACTCATTAAACAAGGGATGAAAATGGAGATGGTAGATTGGATATTGGGGTGCATCCAATCCATATCCTTTGCAGTGTTGATCAATGGCTCTCCCTTGAAATTCTTTAGGCCCTCAAGAGGAATCAGACAAGGATGCCCACTATCCCCGTTCATTTTTCTTTTGGTGGCCGATGCATTAAGCAGATTAGTACTGAAAGCCAGAACATAAGGAAGGATCACAGGAGTAAAGGTATCAGGGTCAGAAGTGGTAACTCATACATTATTTGTAGATGATGTATTGCTTTTTGGAATAGGGAAGGAAGAGAACTTGACAGAATATGCTACACTGACAGAAAAATACATGAAGGCTACAGGAATGATAATCAACATAGAAAAATCAATGTTAGCCCACAATGAATTTCCAGATGAGCTAGTACTAAAATCAAAGGAGATTTTAGCGTATCCAACAAAAATATTGGGTGAAGGGTTCAAGTATTTAGGGTTTTACCTCAAGCCAAATTGTTATGCTTTTAAAGACTGGATGTGGCTATACCAAAAGGTAGAGGCTCGTGTTTCATCTTGGGCAAACAGATTTTTGTCCAAGGGAGGAAGATTAGTTTTGGTCAAAGCAATGCTTCAAAGTATCCCTGTTTATTGGGCCTCGATAGCATACATCCCTAAATGAATCCTCACAAAGATCTGGAAGATATGCTTCACATTTCTATGGACAACTAGTAAACAAAACAATGGCATACCTCTGGTTAAATGGACCAGTATAGCTCAGCCCAAGGAGATAGGAGGATGGGGCATTAAGAACCTTCCCCTCTTCACTAAAGCGTTGGCAGCCAAATCTCTTTGGAGACTTATACAAAACATAGACTCTCTGTGGGGAAGAGTGGTATGGTCCAAATACTGTGCAAACATGGAAATAACAGATTGGATCAGAAACCTTAACAAGTCATTCAAAAATGGCTCAGTTGGATGGAAGTCCATGGTCTTAGCATTCCCCCCTAATAGGCACATGGATAGCTTCGGAAATAGGGAAAGGAAAAAGCATAAGGATAGGTCAAGATCCCTGGGCTGGTGTAGGAGAGGATTACAGACTTCCACAACCGGTACTAAACAAGCTTGGAGAACAGAGGTGCTATAAACTTGCAGATGCACAAGTTCAAACCCCAGATTACACAGGTAGAACAAGATGGAAGGAAGCAAATGAGTTTCAACTAGAAGGAGAAGAAGTTGAGTACTGGAAAGACTACATCAAACTGTTGGAAACAAACTGTGTATGCTTGGAAGATGATACAAAGGACAAATTAATATGGACAGGAAATGCAGAAGATGGAGAGTTTACAGCTAAAAAAGGGTATGAAGCTGCTATACACGAGCAATTCAATGGAGAGAAGGATTGGTGGTGGCAGGGACTATGGGAATGCAGCAGTCCATTAAAAACCATTCTTACATTTTGGTTGGCAATGAATAACAAATTGTTGACATGGGAGAATCTAAGAAAAAGGGGCTTTCAAGGCCCAGGAATATACATAATGTGCAAAAAAGATGAAGAACCCACATTCGACTTGTTCGGTACTTGTAATTATGCAGGAAAAGTATGGATGGAGGTCGCTGGAAATCTTAGCAACGACACAGTGACTAGAAGAGAAGGTTCATGGGAGCAGAACACTAAGCAGTGGTGGGACAACAAAGCGGTATGCAAATTCAGAGCTTTCCTTGTGCTTTTTGTTTTTACAATATGGGAACCTAGAAACAGAGCAATTTTTAAGAACATTTGGACTCCCATTAACATCACTTCAGCACTGCTATTGCAGAAAGCTCATGAACATAATAGCACCCAAAATTGGAAAACACAGAACAACCATAGCCCCAGTTATCGATAAAAGTACTCCATGGGCGTTCTTTGATGGTGCCAGCCAAGGAGATCCAGCCATTGGAGGGGCAGGTGGGGTCATATGCAAAACTGATTAAAAAAAATTAACATTCAAATTGGGCACGGGAAGAGCCACCAATACCAAAGCAGAGTTGATGGCTCTTTGGGATACACTGAAGATAGTAAGAGACAAACAAATTGCCAATTTGAATATACATGGGGATTCTAAAACAATGATAGAGTGGGCAAAAGAAAGAAACAACATTCGAGCCCCTCATTTACAAAATCTGCCAAGAACAATCCAGATGATGGTTCCATCCTTTGAAGTTCTTAATTTCAACCATGTACATAGGGAATTCAATTCAGAAGCAGACATACTTTCAAAGCAAGCTTTAGCCATTCAACCAGGAGTAATCGAGGGTGAGATCTTCGATGAAGGAGTCTCCATAATGTTCCACATTCTGATTTGAAAACAGAGAAGTATGGAGCTTGATATTGGAAGCAGACATAAGGAAAGAAAATGAAAAAAAAGAAAGGTGCAACATTGTTTTGTCAACACATTGATGAAAAGAACGGAAGCAGCAAAGAACATTTTGTGATGTAAGCCGTTAAGGCAAATATGAACACCTTTTATGGTGATTTTGTGTAAAGCCTGATAAGGCAGAATTGTAACCTCCTCTGGAGGTGTCCATGATTATTCGAAAGACTAAAGGTTTTTTTTCTTAGAAAAATAAAAATAAAATATATATATATATAATCATAAAAATTAGCTTGTTTGTGTTCATATATAAAAAGAGATCAAAGCCCCAAGAGTTAGCTCAATTGGTTGAGCACCCGTCGCTAGGCCTCTCGGTAAAGAGGTCACGGGTTCAATTCACATTGACGCTATTGGGGTTAGGCATGAAGTGTGTCGAAGTTGTGAGGCCCCTTCGGGTGGTCCTGCCTGATTTATTTTCGTGGACGTAGCTCGTTGGTCATGCCGACGCGTGAACCACATTGAAAAAAATAAAATAAAATAAAAAAATAAAAATAAAAATAAAAAGAGATCAAATTTAATTAAATCACCAGTCATTATTTCCTTTAGATTAGATATTATTACCATTCTCCTTTTATTTAATTGAATTACCCCTCATTATTTTCTTTAGATTAGATATTATTACCATTCTCCTTGGAAAAACAAGGAAGAAGGAAGAAAAAAATGAGAAAATATCATTATATTTAATTCAAATTCTTGATAAATAGGCAAATAAAAAATATATTTAAAAGAAAAACTAAAATACATGAGAAATTATCATTATATTTAATTCAAAATTTTAATAAAAATATATTTAAAAAAAGTTAAAATACATAATCACTAAAAATATTTTTAAAATCAAATTCATTAAAAAATTATTATAATCAAATTTAGAATGTTGTTATGTGGGAAAATATAATTAATTGTTTTTATAGAAAAATGACATTCATTGTCAATTGAAGGTGGATTGAAATCTTTATATATCTCTTGATGGAGACAAGAGAGAAAGGGGACAACATTACAAGTAATACATGCGCCACAAATTTGTTATAATGGACATCGTTATTACGTCGTTATCACAATGGTGGATGTATACCATATAGTATTGTCATGTCGCTTCCTATCATAAGTTTTAGCTATTAATTTATATGTGATATATAAGCATTTTTTTAGATGTTCAAGAGAGATTGATTTATTTATTTAAAGATAAGGTCAATAAAATCATTTAAAAAAATAGAAAATAATAATATAAACAATTTTATAATAAATTTGAATTTTGAAAAGTATAAATTATGTTTTAAATATTAAGTTATATAATAAATGTGAGTATATATAAGACATGAACGTGGACTTTATCAAAGTGATAGTAGAAATAGGTTGTATAATAAATCTTAATATAATAAAGATAACTTTTCTAAATAATTTTAATATATTAAATTATAAGTTTATGTTGATTATTAATATATATAGGTGGACCTTTTAAAAGGTAGATTTATAATGGGTTTTGGTTGCTCACAGAAAGGGTTCACATATGGAGGTAAAAAGCATGGTCTTAGCCCACTTCGGTGCAATGATGGTGGCTTCGCAAGGACTTAAGTGTAGGCCTTCGCTCATTATGTTAAAATGTTCGCTTTGAGTGTGTTTCAAGCGGGCTTTGTTGTAATCATGACGACCTCGCTCCAAATTTGAGTGCAACTTTATCTAGCCCAATGTCCTCTAACAAATCCTTGAAAATTGTCAAACTCAAAGTAGTACTATCCAGTGAAATCATTCTACGTTGATCTGATAGTCATTTCAACACTATAAATCATCGCACTTGGGCTCAAGCATTTTGAATCTCATGTGCGGGAAAGGGCGACCTTGGACTTGGTTACATCAACAAACTTGGGCTTGAGCTGCGTTCACTTTATCCCCACGTGTGAAGGTTATGTGATGATGGTGGCTTCACAAAGGACTTGGGTGCAGTTAAAGCTCGAGAAAGATTGTGTGACAAAATGTAATGAAAACGGACACAAATCAATCGAATTTGATGCTTTCTTCTAAGAGATGCTTGTCAATCGTGCTGGCCATTGATCGTAATAATTTATACAATAAACAAATTTCTTTGTTTTATAATTCACCTACTATTTCAATAAAAAACTAGTTGTCTAACTACACGACCTTTTGGACAACTCTCAGTCTTTCTAAATTTCAAGTGATTTTCTTTCCAAAATGGGCCAAAACGTCATGAAGTTAGACGTGTCCTTGAAAGAAAATCTCCGCTCATTGACAAACTTCAATTCAATTTAACAATCACTAATGATGTTTTACATGATGCTTCGCACCAGGTTAAACTTCATGTGCACTAAAGGGGATATGGAGCGCCCATTACATCATTCAATATGGGCCTTGAGTGCCATTACATCATTCAATTATTATTGTTGTGTGGTACTTATCACGTAATACACTAGTGTATAGTGCTTATTGCTCGCCAATAACACAATTTAATTGAATTAAAAAGGTTTATTAAATATCAAATTAATGAGAAAAATAATAATAACTAATACATGAAATCATTAACTTTTGATCTTTGTACTTCCCTTTGTTTCTATTCCACCCTCCATTCTTTGATTTCTTATCATTCCTCCTAGTTTCATAAACATAACATCCCTTGCATTTGTTGTTGGTAATATTAATTCAATCAATAACCTCAAAAAATTTAATCTTTGGAATTGAATTTGAATTTATAAATATGAGAGAGTGAGATATTTCTTGAATCTGAATATGAGAACTAGTGTAGGGGTTCCCCTTAACTCTCATATGAGGGATTCAAAAAAATATGTATAACAAGCAACACTTTGGTTTATTGGAAGAAGGTGTGCTCTTCATTAGAGTAAACTAAGTACATAGCATATAGTTGATAGCTTTATAAGGGATGTTAACATGTCATATTTGTTGAAGAAGTTTCTATTTCTATATAGAATTTCGTTGAAGAGTCCATAGTTGAGTAAGAAGAATGGCCTTAACTACATGCAAATGTAAATGTTCACTTTGCAAGAGGCTTATTAACAGAGAATGGTGTAATATTGGGATGTGTAGCGATTTAGAAGTGTTGATATATTTGGATGTACAAAAGACTTAAAAGAAGGAATGAAAATTTTCATTTATGAAAACAAAGTGATTTTGACAAAAGGTTTAATCATGTTGTACCATCCAAATATTTTACAAAGATAGAGACAACTAAGCATAAAAGAAACCAAATATATTGAATGAAATGTGTCCTTTCAAGTATTTGAGGCAATGAAATGTAAATGAACGAAACCAACTAGCCAGTGTAGTTGGATATCAACAAAAGATTATTGTACAATGTTGTACATGGAATTGTGGTTGAGTTGTATTGATTGTTATCTAACATTCTATTTTCATAATAATTTTTTCAAGCAAGTCATTATCTAGGTTAGATGATACACGGGGTCATGTTTTTTTGTTTTGTTATGGAAGTATAAAAGAATTGAACAACTTTGTAAAGGGGAGATGTCAGTTGAGCTCCTAGTGCAATTTCTATTAGCCACATTACACAGATCCTCCTTAGTGGAACTTAATTTTTTCATATACTTTGTTTAAATGATGTAGAATATTTTACTTCTAAAATGTTGCATGATTTTATGGATCTTCAACCTGAACATAGAGAATGAATTCCCACACACACTGAATTATACCATTGAGAGAATAATATGAAACCACTTAATCTCATATGTAGAAAGCATATCCCTAAACATAATGATGTTCAAGCTCAATGTAGAGGGAATTTCAAATAAAAATAAACATGAACCACAAAATCTCATATGGAGAAAACTCTCCATTAATATTTGGCATAATTGATTAATTTTGTGTATGCAACAAAGTTGTTCCAATCCAGTGTTCTCATTAAGAAATAAGAAGCTATAAATAAATAATAAACAAATCTGCATGTGTCTATACAACAAAAAATTAATATACAATTAATTATTTTTTCCTTTCTTGGTGGATCTCATCTTGGACTGCATACATCTCCTTTGGTTGTGTGTTCTTCATGCATTAGTAACTATATCTTCTTGCATTTTGCGTTCCACATTTTCCACTCTATTCTTCTCCCTAGCTATGTGTTCCCCAGTGCTAGCATATCAATTCCTCTTTGTTTAATTGAAAGTGTCCCCACTTCCAACGCTAATTGAGGAAAATCATGAAACAAAGATTGATGTGAGATCTACTTGGTTGCATTTGGAGTACAACATTGTCTGCACGCTTAATAAGTCTTTGCTTATGCAAGGTACTATGAGTGTGGTAATCTAGCATCGTGTCATGTTCCAAAGGAGGCTGAAAATCTGAAATGTTGTGTGTAGGATGAGAAATCTAGGCTTCATCTTCGAGTTGTGTTGGTTAATATAGTTTGAGTTGGATGACATTGTTCACATTATGAAGGCCAAGCTAAGCAAGATGGTCTAGCTTCAAATATTTTTCTCTGGTCTATTGAATCACAACGAATGGTCCATAGCGGATGGGTTTGAGCTTGTGATGATTTTCACCTACGAAGCATTGTTTAGTCATATACAACCAAGCTATATCTTTAACTTGAGATGAAAAAAGGTATCCTGTGGAAATCAAAGGCATTATATTTGGCTTGGGTGCACTAGAGTGCCTCTTTGACTTGAGAGCATAAAGTGGTGAGTTTCTACACTAAGAAAATAACATGTTGACACTATGATTTTTTAAATAGTTGATGACACAACTATTAACTATTAGATGACCCCTAATGCATTAATAGTCCTCCAAATGAAGATGAATATATTTAGTGCACCTATGTCCTATGGATGCAACTGTTCATTCGAGGCTTATGAAATATGATGTTGCAATGCTTCATTTTGAAGTAATTATATCATCTTGGACTGCACACATCTCCTTTGGTTGTGTTTTCTTCATGCACTAGTAACTATTTCTCACAAAGAATTTTGAAGTCAACTGGATATGTGGGACATCCTCACACTTCAGTAGTGTTTTTTTGTTAATGTTGACTTTGTTGGTTTTGTTAATATTGTGAAGTTGTTGGTGGTGGTAGGTTGAGGTTGCATGTTTAGTTGGTTTGGTTGTCACAACCAATTTGAATATTGGTAAATTAATTGATCCCTTTCTAATTAAACATTTATTTGTTGAGAATGTTTGAGACCCTAAGATGTTATATGATGTTGAGTATGTTGTTGTGTGTGCAAGTTTGGTTGTGGAGGGGATAAACCTAGGACAAGAACCATTTTTTATTGTAACCCTAGAGAATTTGAGTTAAAGTTACTTTTGTGGTAGGATTATATAAGTTTCCAAACCTACCAAGATTAAGGGTGTTGATCATATACCCATCACTTGCTAAGGGATTCAATTGATGGTACAATGGTTACATTAAATGCCATTGGATTTTATTTAGATGTTGAAAATGCATTTGTGGGTCACCATATCAAGAAGGATTCGTGCAGTTTCATGTGTTAGGATAAGTGGTAGTTCCATTCATTAAAGGTTGGTTGTCATTCATAAGTTATATCACATCATTCATACCTCCATTTGATAACTCGTAAGAAAATAAATTATATAACATGCTTATGCACATTGTATCACCCATATGAGCATTCATATTACTAAATCGTAGTTGATGCTAACACAATTGTTTCTCTAGTTCACCACTTTTAATAGTAGCTAGTTGATAGAAGTGAGTTTGGAGGAGAGGCCCTTAGACCCATATCAATGGCCCTGTTAAATAGGGTATTGTGGTAGCAACCCTTTGGGTTTTCAAAGACATCCTTATGAGAATCCAATAGAGTCTATGAGCTTGGAAGTTGTTGGTTATCTACATTGTATTCTTTCATTGGACCAACCACACATAATGCCAATGATCTATTAAGGGTGCCCCACCTAGTAACAATATCCTCGAGAAAGAGATGAGCTAGAGGATTTGGGGTATAGATATGAATTTGTACACCTTCGTATATTTTTGGAGAGTATATGTGTTGTGACGACCATCATGAACAATGTTTCATTTTTGTTGGTAGGGGCATCCAAGGAATGAGTCTATACAACCCATGTGGGTAAAATCACAGTCAATAATGCCCCTGAACTTTAAAAAACAAAAGTGATCATGCAACATTTGGTGACCATGACTTGGTTTCCAATGTTCTAATCCTAATCTAGAGGATAAGGTTATGGTTGGGGTCTGATAGGGAGTTACATGTACTCAATGAGGGCTGAAGATAGCAAGTTATTTTCATTTCCACTATGAATGATGAGTTAAGTTGTGCAACACTTGATTTGGCAGTTTTTCTTGAAAAGTGCCTTACTGATGCAATTCAAATTTGAATATGCAAGATTGTCCCTAGATATTACATCATGATTATATTGTTGTGGGTTACGAAGGGGTCCCATAAGAAGGGTTTTACCCTATTGTTGGCTCTAAAAGGATCAACACTCTGAAATATCATGAGTAGGGGAGAGATGAAAGGTACATAAGTATTCTCAACATTAGCTAGATGTGGGGGTGTAAGTGTGGGTCGTTAGAAAGGCCAATGGAAGGGGTTAAATGTGCATTGCTTTCAATCTTATTTGTGCAACTAGGGCACACTAAAAAACTTGGGTCAATGTTGTGCTCTCAGAGAAAGCTACTTTATTAAGTTGAGATTCCAATAAACCATAATTAAACTTGACAATCGGTAGCTATTTGTCATCAGATGCATTGCTTGGACTTGGATTTTGTTATAATTTTAAATAAATTGTTGCACAACCTCTCCAAAATATTGTCTCAGTGGAATCCAAAGTGATAATAAACATTCGCATTACCCTAAGGATAAGAAAGAACAACTAAATAACAATGAATATTTAAATTAACAATGGGTTCTATTTTATGTCTAGATTTTATTTTTTTGTAAAGATTAATTAAAATTATCATGGATTAGCAACGATTAAAATTATGTGGCTTCTATGGTCAACCATGGAGAGAAGTAGGGTTAGAATGAACCCTTAATCATCATTCTTCTAGTGAAGTCCAAGTTCATCATCCATATGACAAGCGTTATGGCTTAGAGAGGGTCTCCATTCTCCTAAACTATCACTAGAATCATAAAACTAGTCATTGTAGCCATCGCTTGCATTTTCTTCAAGTTTCACCCAAGATGGGTTTTCTTATGGGTCGTTTTCCATATCTCCTTTGCATGCCCTCCCTAGCTCATGACACCATATTCCCTTAGGAAATTGCCATGAATGGGGATATAGAGCATGATTTCTATGTCACATCTCCTCAAAAGCACTCCATATTGGTGGGTGGGATCTTCTTTTCAATAAATCCTAAGACAATCTCATATGAGTTCATTAACCTACATGGTTTTCTAATCATGATCCATCTCAGTGTTTTTGCACCAAATGCCTTTATTTTCTAGCCTTCCTACTAATTTTCCAACCATTCTATTTACATGAGAAGGTTGGAACGTTAAAAGGCTTGAGATCTAAGAACATCTCTTTGCTTGTTGGTCCAAGTGCCCGTTTGTGATTACCTTTTTAGATGGAATGCCATGAGTGAGATGTTTGCGTGCGTTTATGAGGATTTGAGAGGCCCTATCCAGAGTTAGGTCATTGCAGATGTGATATATTTCTCATTGTAGTCCATTTTCTAAAGCTTGCAATTCAGTTGAGTTCTTTAAATTGGTTTCCCTTTTCCCAACATAGTCTCTAATGATGTTTCCTTGACAGTGTGTGAATACTTGTCCAATGCTCATGGACCCAAGTTTTCCTTTGGAGGCCCCATAAAATGAGTGTAATTAAGTTTTTTTTTTAGGGGGTGGGGGAGGCGGCGAGTGACAACCAGTGCTCATGGCTCTCTCCTCTAATCATCGATGGGATTTCTTTGATTTTGTAGGCGTGGTTTTATATTCCCCAAGTGTCAAGGATTCTATGCTCACTATTTAGTCATGATTCTCCTGTGATTTTCCCCTTTTCTACATGAATCATTTATTTGAGGTTGGTCTTTATGATTTTCTAGAGCATACCAAGATCTTTTCAATGATCTCTATATATTATGTGGTTGTGTTCCTTCCAAATTGTACATAGTAGGAAACTTGGGAAAAACATCCAAACTCTATTGAGGGTGGGGAAAATGAAAGGGATTTGTATCTAATGTGCTAGATTTGTGGCCCATTTCCATCAAATTCCCTGAAGATTGTGGCCCATTTCTCCCATAAATGTTTCACTCATGAGTCACAATGATTGGAAAGGTGTTCATTAGTTTCCTTTGCTTAGTTGCACATGAAGCGTCTTAAGGGACCCAAACAACCTTTGTGTCTTAGTTTATCCCTAGTGAGGACTCATTTTTAAGGGGCCTAGACAACCTCTGTGTCTTACTTTATCCCTAGTGAGGAATCATTCTTAAGGGGCCCATACAACCTTTGTGTCTTCCATATGAAAGTGGCAATTTTTGGCCAAAGGGTTTGTTTCCAAATGTTTCCCATAGTTTGTTGCAATGTTCCTCCAACTTATTTACTGCCAAACATTAAGCTTCTTCCACTGTATATGGAATGTGACTTTCAATGCCCATCATATAATGTCCTTTCCTATTATAAATATAACTTTATTTTCTTTAAGGATATCCCATAATTTGATTATCCTTACTTCTTCTATTTATGCAAGTCATGTTGTCGAGGGTTCTCATTGGTCCACGCAGAGGTTGTGTGTTTCTCCTAATTGTACTTAATGTAGAGATTGTTCTTGTTGATAAATGATTTTGCATGTTTTGTATGATGTGATATGAGTTTAGGGTTGCACTTTGTTTCCATGAATCATCCCACATTAGGATAGAGTTTCCATCCCTAACCTCCTAGAAACCATATTTTTGACTAGTTCTTTATTCCTCTAGAAGTTGTTCCAAATGAGAGAGTTGCATGTGTGGTTGTCTTATGTGATTAGGGTGTCCTCTATGTAGTTGTCATTGTATTTCTCTTTCCATATATTTTCCCACATTTATTTGGTGTTTTTTTTCGTTGCAACCATATATTACCTCCCAAACCTTTGTTCATGATGTGTATGTCTCCAATTCCTAGGCATCCCAACTTCTTGCGAAGCAAATTCGGTACTAAACAACTAGGGCCCATTATTTTTTATATCTGCTACACCTAGAGAAACAATCTTTGGATGGATTTGATTCTATTGATGTTTTTTGCGGCTGTTAAGGAATAGAAGGGGTAAAGAGGTGTTGACTAAAAAATGGATTTGATTAAGGTGACTCTGCTTTCCAAGGATAGGTGATAGATGGTCCAACAACCAAAGCATTGCTCCAACGTGAATAGTGGGCCTTCCCAAGGAGTGGCAAAGAGAGAATTCAAGAAGGGGAAGGCCAATGTATTTTGATGGAAATATGCCCCTCTATAAGCCCAAAATTTTGTAAATGTTGGATTAGATCACAATTTTGGTGTTGAAAAATAAGATTTGTGATATGACATTAATGATTTGGCCTCCAAAGGCTAGCAAGAAAGTGTCTAGGGTTATTCTAAGGGATTTGGTTTCACTGGAGGTAGAGGTTCCTACTAAAGGAGATTGCCATCTACAAATTGTAGGTGTGAGAGGACTTCTCCTTCAGTGGAGAATTTGAGATCATCTTACTTATTATCATTGCTTTTATATGTGTCCCAATATATCCAATATGATGAGAAAGAGGAACGGGGAGAAGGGGTCACCTTGCCTTATAACTTTGGAGGAGCTAAAAGGATCATAGGAATCTCCATTAACCAACATTAATAAGAAGGCCATCAAGGCTATACTTTTAACCCATCTAATCCAAATTTGGGAGAAGCTAAAGGGGTATCAATATTTCCCCTAAGAACTTCCAATTTAGTCTATGAGATTCTTTTGACATGTCATATTTATTAATGTATGTGGTTTCTTGTTATTCTTGAAAGTATGGATTGCTTCACGAGATAATATGGTACCATCTAGGATTTCCCTACCTTATATGTGTCCTCACTTCAATGAGATGAATTGCCACATAATTGACTTGTGTAGAATTTAGCAAATCTTCAGGATCTTTAGGTTGGAATGAACCTTAATGTGAAAGAAGGTTGAAGGAGGAAGAAACAATTTAGTACAATGATCAAGCAATCATAGGGAAAATTGAACAACCAAGAGACAAAAAATTGGCCAGCATAACATTACATCAATAAACATTAACCTTTGTGTAATACAATGACGATACGAAAGGAAGAATTCAAATACACTAGGTAGGATTCAAATTCACCAACTTGGACTGACTCTAATGCTAACTCAATGTGAGGAAATCACCACTAAGAGCTCACTAATCTAACTTAGGACAACTAAATCAGTTCACAGTCAATTAACTGAACAAGGTAGGTAGGAAAAAGAGCCTAACTTCCTTGAATCAAGGAAATGTGGCGCTAGACTAACTGGATATGAACTAACTGATGCCCTTTTGAGGATAACTCAACACATACTAGGGTGAAATGATGGTCGGACTCCCATGACTCAGTGTGGGTTCCTACATTATAGGGATTGGCCTCTGGAGATCTTAAACTCATGCAAATTGGCGCATCAAGTGTTAGGTGGGACCCAAATGAGTTCCCCATGGCACTAGTGAGGTGGCAACATACTCCTAAGCTAGGAAATGACAATTAGACTATGGTGGTCAAAGGGAGGATTATAATTAATCCTAACATCTTGAGGCAATTGGTTATCACTTTAATGACATTGCGAAGGAAGATAGGTCAAAATTGTCCATTGAATTATCCTTCCGTCCTTTGGAGTCATAACAAGGGAGGTGCCATTGATATCCCTAAGAAGTCCCCGTATCTGTCTAGAGACTTCTACCACTTTGTATCCTTTCCAATGTCCTCCCATCAACCTTGGAAAAACTCTTTTTTGAACCCATTTCATCCAGATGCCTTGCATAAGGCTATTATTTTACTACCTTTCATGGCTTCCTCATATGTTATGTGTTGCATTATGAGGGTATTTTGATCATTCATAGCCAACTTAGTGATGTTATTAAGGATGCCTTCCATTTCTTGCATTCTTGTTCAAAATCAACATGACTTTCCAACATAGTTCCCTCAGTTCATTGTGCAAGGAGCGTATCTAGTTATGGTTTCTCCTTTGCATGTTGCTTTGGTGGAAGAATTGAGTGTTTTTGTCTCCCTCTCTAAGCCAATGAATTCTAGACTTTTGATTCCATAAAAAATCTTCTTACTAGTTGTGGTTATGATGCTTTCTCTCGAGTGATTTTTTAGTGATGCATGTGTCCATTATTTCTCAGTGTATCACTATCCATTTTTGCTCCAACTTCCATCTAATATCTCAGAAGATGTTTTCAAAGTCCTCTATTCCATTGTTTTAGATTTTTCTTGATGTTTTTGAGTTTTCTGTTGGAGTTTGTACATTTTGGTTGCTTAGACACTTCTATCCTTCGTCCAACCATTGTCCCATTTTTTTCTTGAAGTTTGTGTGTCTGAGATAGAATTTCTTGACCCTAAAATGGAGTGACTCATGAGGTTCAATTTTGTCCCATTATTGGAATATGGCACAACTCTCTAAACTCATTCTATGTAGCACATTCAATACCACATTATAGCCTTTTCTCAAAATCTCCTATGAGAGAAAGAACCTATCTAGTGTTACTTTTATTTTTTGGGTCCCGAGTGTATAACCCATTTACGATGGGGCGTCTACTAGCCTTAAATAGCCAATGGGCTTATTTGAAATGCTAACTATATTGCCTTGATTTCTTGATCCCAATTGTCTTTTCTCTTAGAGGTTATGAGGTTGAAGTCTCCTTTGATTAATCATTGTTGCTCCTATAGAATTTCCCCCAATGATTGAAGGGCGTCAATGAGTGCTCCTTTGAAGTGGGTACAAGGGGTCCATAGACATTAGTGATTGTCCTTGCTCTGTGGTCCCTATTTATCTTAAGGTTCCTGAGATGAAATTTTCTACCATTTTCATATATGTCATGATTATTTTAGTTGTATTCCATACCAAGGTCATGCCCCTACCATACTACAAAATCTCCTTGCAAGGAAATCGCAATCATTCCAACATTTTTTTGTTATATTTAGCACAAGTTGAATGTTGTATTTAGTTTATTGTAGAAGCATGTTATTTGTTTTTTCTTGTAGGATTATTTTTCAAGAGGTGACGATTCCATGTACTACTGAGGCCTTGTACATTCTAGGTTATGATATTCATAGCTAACTAGATGGGGATTGGATAAAGTACTAACCTAAGAGAGGCAATGCTCTAACCTAAGCTGATCCAAAGGGAACCTATTTCTTGTAGTTTTTTCTTGTTTGTGTATCTTTTTTCCCTTCTTTTTGCTTAATTTGAGAGGGATTGATTTGATACCTAATCCATGTCATTGGCTCTCGACGGATATTTTCCTCCTCCCTTTCCTTTTTTGCATGGCCTCCTTATATCGTTGTGTGATTTTCTCCTTGGTAGGTTGTTTGAAAACCCTTTCATAAATCATGTTCTTAGAGAAAAAGCATGATCATACATGCCATATCCATGTATTCTAATGTATCATCAACATTTTTGTCATCGTCAATGGTTGAGATTAATTGTTCTATGATTTTCCCTTCTCTACATTGTATTTGCATGCGCTACTTGATCTACTTCTTTTGTTGTCTAGATGCTCTATTAGGTGTGCGTTGAGTTTGTGATCTCTTTTTGCCTTTTCTCTGTAACAATAGGCTCCTTGTATTTTAAAATCATCGTTAATTGTTCCTCTTCAGGATTTCCCTCTTTCTAGGGAGAGATCAATTCTAATTGTGAGGCTTCAACAATATTTTTTCTGTGGGTTATTGCCCTGAGAAATCGAGCTCTACTTTCAAGAAGTTTTATATCTACCCTACGATTTTTAAAACCCCTCTTCTTTTATTTATGATGTTGTGTTTTTCATTGGCTTTGTTTTTCGGGTAGTGTATGAAAAAATGGGCATGCTCATGGCATTTTTTGTAGCAAAATGATATGTGCTCATAAATGAGAATTTGGATCCATTCCACATCTTGGTAGCTAATGCAAATGAATATAGGTAGGACTCAAAGGACATTAATGTAGATGCAGATTTGAGCATAGGAGTTGTATCTTATCACTTTGGTTACCTCAAAGCTTTCTACATAGGAGCCAAGTGTATTTCCAATTCCTTTCATGGTTTCTTCATTATAGAATTCTTGTGGTAGCGGATACATGCAGATCCATATAGGGTATGGGTCAAATCCTCAAGCAGTGCATTGAATTACTCAACCCAATGATTGAGGTTTAGATCAATTGAGTTAAAGAAGTAGGGGCCATTGTCTTTTGTATTAGTGAATATTTCATTGAAGAATCTCGTGGCATCAAGTTTGAGCTCTCCACGATTCCCTAGGGCTTCCATTAATTATTGATCCACAAGTAGTGCTTTTTATGTTAGGTAGATTCCCATAAAGTTTCCAATCACTGCAAGATCATGCATGTAATGAATGTAGTTGCCAATGCATGCAGAGGTGACTTCATTAGCATGAATTCTCTATTATTTATGCTAAGCAATGGTCAACTCTCTTCTCTTGAGGTTGTTTTGTTTGTGGTTGTGAGGGGGAAGGCTCCTCAAGCATTCCTTGTGATTGCATCCTTGAAGAAGGTTAATCTTGCCCTTTCCTTCCTTAGGGAGGCTCTCAAGACTAAACTTCGAAAGATAACTGTTATATTCAAAACCTTGACACAACAATTTATAAAGACTTTTTAATGTTATATGATTAATACAAATAAAGATTTGTTGTAAAAATATAAATTTTTAAAAACATGAACTTTTTAAATAATAAAATGTTAGTGTGACTAAAAAATACTTTTCCAACTGACAAAACACAATCTTCATTTTAAAAAATAAATAATTAAATCATCATTTTTCACAAGCTAACCCAACGAAGAAAAAAAACGTTTTAAAATATATGAATGAAAACCAATTAAATTTCAAAATACCCCTAATACTATCGTTATAATAAGTAAAACATAAATTAATATTTATGATCATTAAAATAAATAGCATATACTTAAGATGAAGATTTATATGTCTCCAATTAAAATAAATAAAATATGTCTAACATCACTGATTTGCGTTTTGGAATTATTCACAGTTACGTTTTGGGTTCAACAACTATGTGACATCAGATCATGGCGAGATGGGAAGGTCCGTATCATTATAATAACTTTGAACAACTATACTAGAGGCAAGCATTCATAATTATTACGTTACGTTGAAAACTAAACATTCAGTAATGATTAGGTAGATTGCCTTGGGTTGGTCTTATAAACACTTTGTAGATTAAGTTGTGGATAAAATTTTGACAGATTTAGAGGATGAAATAAACTTTTAAGTGTTGCCACGTGGAAGACAAAAAAACTTTTAAGTGTAATAAAATTTCTGGCGCTCTTGACCAAAAAAATATTAATGAATGAAGCAGATTATATTTTAACTGTATTAATATAAATTATAACATAAAATAAGTTTCAACCAAATTATATAAAATAAGTTTCAACTAAATTATATAAGATAAATATTTTGATACATACAACTTTATCAGATGAATATAACCAATATCCCTTCCTATTATTTTAAGATACATTTTAATGATCCTGATATCCATTCCACAATGGTTTAGTCCTTGCATATCAAATTTAAAATAAATCTATCCAAATAATATAAATGCTCATTATTTTTATCTATAATATTTTAAAATAATGACAAGAAACAGCATTTCCCAAAACACCCATTTGCAATCCTTTTGCACACTTTGAATTCTGTCATAAAATTAACCAGAAATTCTGCATGCTAGTTTTGTATGGGAACAAATAAAGCCTAAAACTTTTCTTCAATTTGATTCACAACTCAACAACACAGCAACTATTCTGCACTGGAATCTATTGTTTTCAACAGCACAGCAAATCTCAATTAATTATGCAGAGATCAATGTTTTATCTCCTGTACAATTAAATCCAATCAGACATTCAGTTATCCACACTACAGAAAATCAATCTCAGACGTCAAACTGGGAACTCTATGGTAAGAAAGATTTCATGCTCATGAAGACAAATACAGAGCAAAAGGGTTAGGTGTAGTTTTGTTTTTTTTTGTTTTTCAGAAACCACCCATTTTTTTGCTGCTGGGAGGTGTTCCTTCAGGGGCAGACTCCATTGACTTAAAACCATTAAAGGATGCGATGAGAATCGAACCTGGGCCAGTTGACTCAAAACAGGCGGGTTATGGTAAACTCCCAAGAACACAGCTCAACCTATTTTACTGGGGTGTAAAATGGGTGCCTGATCTGCCCACATAGGTTCTGTTTCTGTTCCCCAGTTGTATAGATCTTCAAACAGTGCATCCATGTTGTTATTATTTGGTTGCCAATGCAATGGAATTGCATTACTACAGCTATTATTAATATGATTGCTGTAGTTGTTACCGCTCTGCGCTGCTGTTGCAGTGTCGAAATTGTTACAGTTTGACTCTTCCCCGAACAAAGAGGCCAGTTTCTGCTGTTGCTGCAACTTCCACTGCAGATCCGCAAGAGTGACCCCAGCGAGATTCGAACTACCGATCAAATCGCCGAATGAGAATAAACTGGTGTCGAACAAATCTCCAGAATTGAGAAGCTCAGGGCTTATATGGATTTGCTGATCCATGGCGTCTACTGATCCGTAGTCGAGAGGCGCAAGGCCGTTAAACGGCGGTGGAACCGGAACCGTGCTGCATTCCTCTGCAGGAGCGTTGCAGTTCGCCCGTTCTGTTAAAGCCTCGTGTAATTCCAAACCAAATCCGTAAAGGGCAGCAGTTCCGTCTCCGGCCGGGGTATTGACATGCGAACTCGAAGAAGAAGATGAAGGCGTACCGGTGACGGTCGAACTGTCGCTGCTGGCGGCAGGGGAAATGGAAGAGGATTTCATAGGGTCGGGGTTCCGCGGCCTTGTTTTCTTGTTTTTCCGGCAACCACCGCCGACGGGGACGCTTCTGAGAACCCCGCCCTTGGTCCAGTAGCGGCGGCAAGCCTTGCAGAAATGACGGGGCTGTGAGAGATTGTAGTTATTGTAGTAGCAGAACTTTGTGTTTAGCGAGTCGCAGCGAGGGCATTTAAGCACCTGGCTCGGATGCGGCCTCGTGCGCCGCTCCCCTGCCAAGCGGCCGTTGCGTGGTGCCGCGAATAACGATGACGAATCCTGCGGCACTTCGACGCTAATTTGATCCGGGATGGCCGCTAACTGCAAGAACAACAAGAATCGTCGGCTCAGAAAACTGTGAACACAAACCAGTAAACTTTTGTCGGAAACTCTAATTTTAGCACAAGCTAGCCGAATTCAAGGGGAATTTAAATGAAATCGAACCACAAGTTAAAAGCAGAGTGCAAAATTTTGCGAGACAATCTAAATTTAACACGAGCTAGCCAAATTCATGGCATATTTAAGTAGAATAGAACCTCAAATCGAAGCAGACGCTAATATTTTGCCAGATACTTTGATTTTAGCACGAGTTAGCCAAATTCACGGCGGATTAAAGTAGATTCGGACAACAAATGGAAAGCAGAAGCTTTTGATAAACCATTTAAAAGCCGTTCTTGCTTTTGAATGAATGAGTTAATTATTCAATTCCGAAATCACAACAAAAACCAAAACTCTTATTTAGTACGAGCTACTCAAATTCATGCCGGATTTGAACGGAATCGAACCACAAATGCAAAGCAAAGCAGAAGCTTTTGATATTGCAAGAGACGCCAAGTGCTGTAAAAATGTGTTAATGATTCAATTGCGAAACCATAACAAGACCTGTCAGCCCCGAATAATCTGCAGACAGGAATGCAAACATTTTCCGGAGATTCTATCTTTAGCACAAGCTAGTCCGATAAATGGCGGATTTAAGAAGAATCAAACCACAAATACTAAAGCAGAGCAGAAGCTTTTGATAATGCAAGAGCCGATCAAGTGCAATTCAGTTCAAATATGTCTTAACTATTTAATTCCGAAATCACAAGAAGAACCGTCGGCCTGGAATAATCTGAAGACAGAACAACAAATATTTGCCAGCTAGCCAATTTCATGGCGGATTTGAGTGGAATCGAACCACAAATGGAAAGCGGAAGCTTTGGAAAAGCCAAAATAAGCCGTTCAATTGCTCTAAATCTATGTGTTACTTATTCGAACCGTCAGCTCGAAATAATCTGAAGACAGAACTGCAATTTTTTGCAGAGGACTCTTATTTTAGCTCAAGCTAACCAAAATCATGGCGGATTTGAGTGGAATCGAACCACAAGTGGAAATCAAAGAATAAGCTTTTAATAAGCCATGCAAAAGCCATTCAAATGCTACAAATGTGTGTAAATTATTCAATCTCGGAGTCACAACAAGAATCGTCAACAAATTAAGAACAGAACTGCATTTTTCATCCGGAGATTCTAACTTCAACACGGGCTAACCAAATCCATGGCAGATTTAAGAGCAATCGAAGCACAAATGAAAGCAAAGCAGAAGCTTTTGATATACAAAAGCCATTCCAGTAAACGTAAGCGTTAATTTTTCAATTCCAAGAAGATGTAAAGCAAATCTTCATGTTAAAACACGGATTTAGGCACGGACAATCACCATTTCAATAGACGAGGCCGCGAATCCGTTATTCGAAAGGTTCCGCATCGCATCCAGCATAATATCTGAATCCATCGGCTCTGGAGTCTGGACTGAACACAGCTTTACGATTGCTAAAGAAATAGAAGGCCGAGTCCCGACCTCTGATTATATTATAATCACTAGTATCAAACAAGATTTCTACGGCTTTAAGGACAAATTATGCAACCCTAACCTGATTAAGTTAAATTGTCCGGTAGATCTGCTGCCCTAAGGATTTAACAGATGCGACTGTGCAGAGGATTTTCCGTTGGCGTGATTATGAAGCTTTAGGGAACGAAGAGTTAGCTCTGGCGGAGGAATGGAGGATGCAGAGAGCACGTGAAAGACGCGGAGAGGACGGATGATCGGAAGGGAAGTAGACGGGTAAATGAAGCTGGCGGTGGCTGGGGCCTGTGTGAACTGTACGTGACCTCACATCATGTCTGCTAATTTCTCCATACCCCTCATTATGATATCGCAACATTGTATCAATGACGTGCAGAATCCAACCAACCCAGCGGTGGAATCTCTCATCCCATCACGATTCACGCTCCGCGCTGTGCTGTGCTGTGCAGAGCCCAAGCGTAACAAAATCGTATTTAATTCGGTTTCAGGGACGGGAATCGATCCGTGGTCGCCATCCTGTATGGCACAGCAAACGAGGTTACAGTGGGGGAAAGCCGTGGGCGATCGACGGCCACGCAATCACTGCGAACGTGGCCGTCCGTGAGCAACTCGAGCGCATTCATCGCTGCTGACGCACTTATGCCTGTCGGGTCCCGCCGACTGCGCGGCTCGTGCTAGTCCACGTGTCCAGCCGACGACATCTCGGATAAGGCTCTCTGTCGGGGGCTTTCGACATCCAAAGCAACGCCCGGCGCCGGCAATGTTCAACTGCTCCCGCCGGCGTTTTCTGCACGCCTGACGGACGATGCATGTTGATGGTGACGTTGCTACGTCGTCATTGTCCTTCGTGGCAGGCAGTGGCGGCGCCTCTGGTGGGGCAGCAAGTAACTCCGTGCTTCGCTAGTGACAGCCAATCAGTCCACGCTCCGCTGGTCACAGCTGGCGGCTACCCGTTCGTTCCGTAAGTTTCGCCGTTAACAGTCTCCGTATGCTTACGTGGCAGTCTGCATTTGGAATGATTCCACCGACTTCCAACCAGACTGCCTGTAATGGTCGCGAGTCGCGACTCCGACGGCCATGTCAAACGTGAGCGATGACGTGGGAACAGTGGATCAGAGATAATTGCGGTGAAAATGACAGTACCCCATAATATGACGGGTCCACGTGTTCAATCAATGGTATCTATGAAATCTAAAGGTCCTGGTCCTGCGTTATTCAATTTAAATATACCATGAAATCTACGTATGTATATATATATATTGTATGCATTGACCACCAGTCAAATCTCCGACCACAACATTTTTTTCATGATGAAAGCCATTGTTTAATAGTACGTAGTAAATAATTGAACATTCACTTTGATTACCATCACATGCTATTGTTCGGTAAATGGATATTTTATTCTAAATAATAATAAAAAATAGATAAATGGATATTTTATTCCAAATTAAAAAAAAAAATTAGATTGCATCAAATATGGGATAAAAGTTTATTTTTTGCAATTTTATGTCATAGTATTGTAAATGTAAGATGGTGTGTATCTTTTTCTAAGATGAGAGTATATTAGTATAGATTTATTTTTAAAGGATTTATCAAGTTTTGATAGAGATTAAATCTTTCGAGATGTAATTTTTTTTAGAGTGAGAAAGTGTGTTGTTATAAATGTTTAAAATTCAGTTTGAAGGGATATGTTATTTTTATAATATTTGTTTTTTTAAATGATACTTGACAACTCTAGGATGAGCACAAAAAGAGTTACACATTCACTAATGGGTTGTAGAACGTCTCTCTTTAACATAACAATTTGGTGTACAAAACAAAGGTATTTGAGGGCACTTAATCTATTTTTGCAATAAAAAATAAAATTCAAATCATGAAAAAATATAATTTAACCAAAGAATAAATATGACGTAAAAAATGGCTCTAAGGTGTAGATTAGTTGTCAAGAAGGTGTGGTGTTAAGGTACTCCTTGTTGCCAATGTTGCCAGTTAAAACATGGTAACCCTATGTACCATGCATGGGTCTTGTAGCCCTATGTACCATATACCATATGTGGACCACTGTACCCAACAACAATCCCTATTCCGTGTCACTCAAGTATGAGCTCGGTTACATATTCTATTAGTTACAAACAAACCCCAAAAATCTAATATTTAAACTTCACTTAGTTTAAAAATTGGAAGTTTTGAGTTCTGAATATCTACATTTTTTCGACACTATAGCGTGAAAGCTGTCAAATTCTAGAATTTTAGAGTGCCTAAATGGTTTTTGAAGATGTTGAATCCATTTCTACCATTAAATTCACAATTAAATTATGTTCTTGCATCCCAATTTCCGATTCCACTGATTACAAATAAATAAAAAAATTCATTATATTTTAATAAAAAAATCAATTTTTTAATAAATTATAATTTTATAAAAAAAAAAATTTCACTTTTAAATCATTCCATTTATATATATACATATGAAAATATACCTCAAATAATATCTAAGACCTGAGCTCATTTGCAACACACTCTGTAACGGTTCTACATGAAATTCCTTCTCGGTATTTTAAATTAAAATAATGTATTTTAAAATTTTAAATTAAAATAATGTATTTTAAAATATTATTAAAGCACTTGGTAATGGTTATACTCTTTAAAAAAAAATCTTGAAATATGTTTCTTAAATAAATTAACATATCTTAGGAATTTTGGTCAGCTTAACTTAATATTCGCTGGTTTCCCTTTTCTTTCGCTAAGAAAGAGAATTGAATTATAAAATCAATCGCTTTGCGCTCTTTCTCATAATCCGTAGAAATATAGCATTAGTTTGATTAAAATATTAAGTGGTTTCATTTCTTCTTTTCCAAATAAAGATGATTGAATATTCAATGCAATTATTAAGGGATTTTTTTTTTGAAAAAAACTTTCTTGCCATTTAGTTTAGTCTCAGTGGTTTGTTTGAGGGTGATTTGGTCATTGTGTTGGTAAAATAGTGTTGAAGTTTTCTAAGATCTTGTGCGACTATGGTGATAGTTTTTTTGTTAAGCATATTGTTTTTACATACCAACATAAAGGTTGGTTTCAAGCATTAAGAATGATAACATTATTGGTTTACCTATTGTTCCTAAGAACAATAAATAGTAAAGGAACAATAAATGTTTTACTATTGGAAATGTTAAAAGGCTCCTTAAACCTATGCAAGGGTGAATAATGGATGGGAGGAGATATTGGTGAGCCTTGAACCTTATGTTAAAGGTGTGGAACCAACCCTTAAGGACAATGGTTGCATCCATCTTGATGTCCATTGTTATGTTGTTACATAATGTGATGATTCATGCTAGCTTGTTGATCATTTGATTGTGATGTTGTCGTTATGTTTACGTCACATTTACGATAGGGATTTACTATTTTTTTAGCTTTTATAACAATTTTATACCTTATATAAGTCACTCCCACAATTACCTGGATGCGAGTGACATAGTGGACAACAAGGACACGGGGGCTGATGACGGGGCCAGCCCATCATCAGCATGACGCCATCCCTGCATCATCCCCATGACTACGCTCATTTACGTTGGAATTGGACATGGCCACCTCTAGGACATCGAAAGGGACACGGTCGTCTACTCAACACATGCGGAATTTAATGTGCCACCCTGGTGCTTGGGTAGGCATGCCAACATGGTTTATGCCTGGCCCCTTCATCATTTGGGTCATTTCCGCTCTCCTACACTCTTGCAACTCGACCTCCGGCTTCCTTCTGATTTCTTGGCTCTCTGCAACATCGTTCCCAGCCTCGCATTCATCATTTCACTTCGCCAACCAGCTATGTCGCAAAGGCAACGTGACACTCCACGTTGTGGTCGTTTAGGGAGAGGCAGCCAAGCTGAACGACAAATTCAACTCAGCGCACAGGCGAGTGGAGATAGCTTCGACGCTGAGATCCCGGAAGTTGTCTGCCAAATGGTAAATGATTGGGAGGATGAGTTTTCTGGCACTGTCAATTCCGCAGGACGCACTCTGGAGTGAAGAAGGCACTACTGGTTCATTAAGAACCTTCTCATCTGGCTTATCTTCGCTTCCATTCCCAGCCTCTGGCTCCTGATCCTCTGACTCCACCTGCACCTGTTGCACCTCCTCCACATCCTGCACCCCCACCCCCATGGCTTGCTCCTTCCATCACTACAAACCCCCTCGCTTCTCCCCATGCGCCTTCATCCTCCACCTTATCCTGCAGTCCTTATGGACTATGAACCCCCTCCTCCCCCACCGTAGAGCCGCATTAAATCCCTCTCGGCTAGTAAATGCACCTGTAACCCAACTATGGCCAGGAATACTGCCCCACTCCTAGCAAAACAACCACTTGCAGGTAGCGAAGAGGAGGATGCTTCTTCCAGCAGCGAGGAGACTAGCTCCTTCAATGACGGTGCGTCGGATGTTGCAGACAACCCAATTGCGCCAGCCTCCTTTGAATTCAGCTGCCCAATTGAGGAGGAGCCATATCGCAAACTTTAAACCAGGTTTCTGTCATAGTTTCTTTTGTTCCGTTAAGGAATATTGTGGGCTTTACACGAGCTGAATCTTGTTTGTTAGTTTTATTTCAGGAACCATCCTGTCTTTTTTGTATAAGGTTACTCTTTTCTCTTTGGACATGTTTTCCTTCTTGGAGGGAGGGTCCGGTACTCCTTCTAAAGCGGTTCTACTTGCTAGTTCTTTTGCGCAGGCATGCTTCTCTGAATTGTAACCATTTTTGTAACATTATTTCCTTTTTTTAATAGAATAATTTCCTAACTTACAAAAACAAAGTCACTCCCATAATTATTAATTCGTTCTACTTATATTTGTGATAGTTAAAATAACCCATTATTTTTCTATAAAATAGTTTATTTTCATAATCTAAAACTTGATTATGATGATATTTATTTCATTTGAGAAACACTTATTTGAAAAACTTTTACTATTATGCACATAGCCTCAAGTGCTCAAAAAGATCTCAATATCCTAAAAACTTATAAATGTAATAATCACAAATCAAAACAATAAACATAAACTAACATTCTAATAATTAACAAAGTTAAATCAAAATTTAGAAAGCAAGGAATTATTAAAAAAAAAATCCAAAGGATTAACCCCACTAGACATTTAACTATACTTTCTACTAATGAGAAGCTCAATTCATATACTAGATTATTCTAAGTTTTCATGTATATACACCATTATCACAGCTAGAAACCATTGATTTGACATGTAAATCAAGTAGGCATTGACATCCACTAGTGAGTTACACAAAGAGATCACATGCAGCATTGACATCCCAAATACTTGGTCTATAATTCCTATAGGTAAGTAACAACGATGGCCATTACAACAAACATATTGTGGTTGGTATGGTTGTTCACTAACAAAATCAAATCAATGTAATGTTGTCCCCTCCATCTTCCCCTCTCACCATCAAAAGATTTACAAAGATTGCACTCCACTTTCAATTTGACACGTTTCTGTCATTTTCCTTGCAACCAATTCACAACATCTATCCAAATCAACATCTTGATTTCACATTATTAATTGCCTTATACAACATATCTTGATTTCACATTATTAATTGCCTTATACAACATTTGTTGACAAACTAGGGTTCACAAGTTTTATTAATCCAAACTCAAAACTTAATGGGATCTGAGTAGACTTTCTCTTTGTCATAAATGATGGTTGCACATATAAATGCATGTTTATATATATATATATATATATATATATATATATATATATATATATATAACACCAAAATGTACATAGTATATATTTATTTAAATGCAAGGATACTTGCAATTTTCTCCACCTGTCAAAGATCAACCCCAACAAAGCTCCATTATCTCTTGGTGCAATACTTAATAGTTTTCAATCATCCATGTGTGCACTTGTAGGAATTTATGAATATAGTTTTATAAAGTTGTGATCATAATGCAAGAGAACACAACATCTATATTTTTTTAATAAATGGGATTACATTTAGAGTGAATGATCCTCATTCCAATGACAATGTGGTTTTATTTTGTTTTCTTTTTTAAGTATATAAATTATAATCTAATAATTTGGTTTTTTACTTTTAATGGATATAAATGATAATTTATAAAATAAAAGGTTGTATTTATTATTATTATTATTAATATAGATTTATTTTAGACTCGATTCTATTTAGTAATGAGAGGATCTATTTTTTAGAGGTGTAAATTTTATTTTTAATTTAATTTTTTTATACATTCAAAACAATTACATCTTACAAATTTGATCCATCTTGATGCTTGAATAGAGGTCGTTTTTGCCTTTGGAAGGCCATCAAACGTTTTCTAAAACTATCTGGTCACTTGGGTCGTTTTTCCCCATTTGTTGTTTTCGATTTTGGTTCCCAATACGTTTTTGTCCGTACCCAGAACTTGTATTTTGCTGAGAAGTGCATTCTTGGGTTGGCTTGGCTGAGTAAGTCCAAGGAACCCATCTGTTAGTGGGCTGACTGTGTTTGGATGTGATTATTGGCTTGACTGTGGGTGTATAGTCTTGTTGTGTGTGAGTCTGTGTCCCCTAGTTCCTTGTGGGAATCATTCCTAGCTCAAGGGTGGCAGAGATGCTGAGAGATCAAGGAGCACACTAGCCTATGGTTGGGTGGAATGTTGCAGCGACATAGCTAGTTGCGGGGAAGCTTCTTCTCAAGATAAGTATTTCCTTGTGTTTAACCTCTACAATGTATTTGTGTTAATAAATTATATGAACATGTTGAATGAAATGTATTTGCTTCTGTTGTAGATTGCATCATGCATCTGGAAATGTTTTATGTTCAATGAAATTTTTATTGTTTATATTCATGGGGGCTCATATTGCCCGATTAAATGATAGTAGTGATGTTAGGTCGCGTCCTCTCAGGCAGGAGGGGACATGACAGTAGTTTTCTTCCTTAATTCATATCTTTTTGTTTTGCATTCAAGTGTATATTTTTGTCTCGGGTTCCTAGGATAAACATGTTTGCTTATCCCATAGATATTATCAACCATTCACCACCTAGCATCATATCCATCTCATTGAGTGGTAGAGCACAAAGTCTTGCTTGTAGTCCCAATATTATATTTGAACATGGATTTTATAACATCTTCCTACCCATTTAACCATTTGTCCATCAACAACCACAACTGTGAGTTTCTTGGTGGGGTACACAAACAAGTTTAGTTGCTTAGGAAAATCAATGCCTATACAGTTATGATTATTATCAGAATTTGTGAGCATCTTTGCATTTCTATTTTTTATGATTCCCTTGAGCTTCAAAGCCTTAAGTTGTAATAATCTCATTATGGTTATAAGTGGAATTGTGTTTCCTTCCCTCTTTTCTTGGAATCGGGGTCTTATTATCTTTCCTAAGATGAAGTGGAGTATATTTAATTATAGGTTCTTACTTAATTTTTTCGAGCATTAATTTCCTTTTGAGACATGCCTTCTTCAATTTTATTTTATTAAATGCATGTCAATGAAAATGTTAGCATTACTTGTTAATTTGGTTTTAGTATTTCAATATTAATCTTATCAGATTATCTTGTTCTACCCTAACTTATTTTGTGAATTGTGATCAACAATTCTATTATTTACTAGTTGATTTTTGTAAATTAAAATTATAACTTTAACTCATCATGTCATTTAGAATGTCTGCCAATCCCTTCTTTATGCTTATTGGTTATCTTAGAAGCTTTGTTCTTGTATTTAATACCTCTTATTAACTCTTGTGAGTGACTTTTTAATCTTTCATTAACTTATCAATTTTGTATCCATTTCCTATTAATTTGTAGTTTTTTCAATAATTCCTTTTTAAACTTCTAACCATATCCATAATTTGAGTGGTGCCATAGGATTCATATTCACAACAATTAACATCTACGCGTGTTGTGTCATTATTAACCTTAGTAGTGGCTTGTTAGTGGGCCTCCCTTTAGTTTTACTTAATGTAATGTATATAAAATTCTCTTTATATTTAATAATAATTCACTTTATAAGCCAACTAAAGGCTTATAAATTTGTTTGTTGCTTTGATTTGAGGGCTCTATGGATTTAACCCAGACTTTGACCAAATCAATGGCTTTACTAACAAAGAGGATAAACAAACCTATTTATTACATATTGAAAAAAAAGTTATGTAAAGGTATAATTTAATATTGAGTAATAAATGATTAATAATAATTGATGATGTCATCTGGGGAGGTAGGTGCAGGTGGGATAATTTTTTATCCCAAAGGAAATATAGTCACTTCTTTTGCCTGGGGAATACGATATAACTTCAACAATAAAGCGGAATGGCTATCACTATATCTTGGCTTGGAACTGGAAGGACGAAACAACATCACCAAACTTATAGTTATTGGAGATTCGAAGCAGGTTATTCAAAAAATGAGAAAGGGTTGTAAGTATGGCACTGCTAATTGTAGAAGAATTTACAAACGCATATGTCGTAATAATCCATATCTTCATTCCTCTTATTATCACATTCTTATAGGAAATAATGCTATCGCAGATAAGTTGGACAATCAAGGAGTCAAAAATAACTTGGGTTTGGTTTCTATAAAGGGTCTTCACACCTATCACAAGCATGTCCCTTAGTCCATATGATTTTTGGGGGTGTATGGCTTGGTCACTACACAACCTCACCCTCGATTCACTCCACTGACACATGACAAACATGTGTCCATTGTAATGAACATAAATAAAGATAATAATTAAATAATTAATAGTAAACATAATTAATTGTACTTAAAGATGAAAGGGCATGACCTTTCATTCACAATTCCCAAGCCTTATTTAATAGGCAGGTTATCAACCGTTGTAATCATCTTTATCTATTCAATCATCTAATATATTATCCATATTTTACTATTAAACATGAAAGTCAAATTCGACTATTAAGGGTCCAATCGGATACGGTTGCTCCAAGTATGGAATGGAATGCCAACAGTCCACAACAAATCAATATGATGGATTGATTCATCCACATATCAGAAGTTATGCTCTGGATACGATAGATCAGTATGGAATGCCAACAGTCCACAACAAATCAATTTGGGATGGATTGATTCGTCCACATATCGGAAGTTATGCTCCACTCTTAGCAGTTCGTATCGACATGTTTCGTCAGCTACGACACCACAAAAAATGAGGCAGAAACATTATGAAGGCTTTGAGGACAAAGCCTTTCTAAGAGAGTGGCAACGTAACAAACATAAATAAAAATAATATTTAAATAATTAATAGTAAACATAATTAATTGTCCTTAAAGATGAAAGGGCATGACCTTTCATTCACAATTCCCAAGCCTTATTTAATAGGCAGGCTATCAACTATTGTAATAATCTTGATCTATTCTATCATTAATATATATATTATGGCTTATTTGATTTACCAAGTCTTTTGATGAATTCATTGTGTGAGCGAATATTTATTCGGCTCATCCACCGACACTACAACGTTGGTTTCGTGGTGTTCTCGGTCACATGAAGAATTTAATGGCCAATCCTTATATCTGGCTCTTCGAGGTTAATTCAGGATCGTTGGCATGCTTAATGGATCCGCATAGAAGGATGAATACCTCTCCCCGGTTTCCTATTTTTTTATGCGATTCAGATGAGCTCAAACATTCGTTTTCTCCTGGTTATAGCTCTCTAGAGGAAGATATTAGCATTTTGTTTGCGGACCTTCTCAGTAAACATGCCATAGAGCGTGATTCGGTGCATTCGTCTTCCAGCAACACCAAAGGTGAAGCGCCTCCTTTCGTCCCTTGGCATTCAGAGGATTTGTGCATAACTCCCTCAACAAGTTCTCAAGGTGGTAAGGTTTCCTTGTGTAGAACTCCCTCTGTAAGTGTTCACAGTGCCGGACTCCCATACTTCCCTCTCCAAGATCTCCCTCCCGTCTGTGCTCAGGGTCCAATGGCGACAACAAAGGACATCAAAGAAATCAAAGCAACATTGTTTGATATAAAAAATGCTTTGCACTAGATTTATGAAATGGGTTGTATTGGCGTCAATGAAAACAGGGCCACAGCTACAGATGCTAAGTACATGAAAAACCAAATGGTTTGCCACGAGTCAAGGATAGACCACAACAATCGCGTCCTCCACAAATTGATGGGAACAATAGATATAATAAAAGAAGAAGTTCAAAAGCTGACCAACATGAACCAGTGAAGTCAAGGTCAGGAAACTCCAGCCAACAGTGGTTATCGAATGGAAGAAACCTCGGTTGCTCAGTTGGCTCGTGGGATAGAAGGAAAGAAAAAATAATTCACCCCATCTTGTCTTCTTAATGTTTTTTTGTGGATTGTTAAATAGTTAGTTTATCGGACAATACCCTTCAATGGGTCTAAGTTATTTCAGCAACCACTCTAGAACTATATATATTCCAATTATTAGTATAGTTATTTCAGTCTTTCTTTTTTTGAACAGTTCGAAATGTTTGGCAACCCCTTTTGTAAGGATGGTTGTAGTCAGCCTTTTTATATATATAGATCTTTCTTTGGTTTCTGCTAAAAAAAAATGGATAATGTCACAATGAACCTCGTCACAATATACTTATATACATTGCTTAGTAACAAGATGAAATGAGATGTGTCTCTTTTCCTCATCATAATATACTTATTTATATTTGTTACAATTATCTTCATCTAGAGATCTCTTTTCCTAGTTTTACTAGTTTTATGATTTAGATACTTAAACATTCCTTAATTAATGCTTAATTTCATAAAGGTTTTGTAATTGCTCATTCACCTAGCTTTTCAAGATTTGTACCTCTTGTGCTAAATCCTCATGGTTCCAATGATTGGTTTGCTTATTGTTAAGCGAGACGGTTGTGACGGTTGTTCATGTTCTCACTTTGACTTCACAAACTAAAGTTGTCCATAATAAATCTTCCCATGGTATTTTAGATAAGATTATATATTAGTTTTAATAAATGATATTTGCTCTATGTAAAGGTGGTTATGCATGATTAAGTTACACATGGTTTAAATCATTAATTGAAATTTGTGTTGGGTTTGAGAAATTATTAGTATTTGGGTCTCTTTGTTCACATGAGTCCCTTCAATTATTGATACACCTAAAAAGAACATGTAATCTATAATGATGGTCTCATTCAATTTTATATAAATAAATGAAATATAAATATATATATATATATTAAATTTATAATTAAATTTAATAGTTATAGTAATCATAATAAATATAATTTATTAATTTCTTTTAAAGAAAAATATTATTTTATATTAATAGTTAATAATAATTATTAATAATTAATAATTACTATTTTGAATAAATATTATGTAAATTGTAAATTTAGAAAAGAAAAAAAAAATAGGTGTTTGATTTGATTTACTTTACACATTTTTCTTTAAGAATGCATAAATCTTCTTTGATCATCTATTACATTCCTCATAATTATTTGACATATTAAATTTTTGTTTCATTAAAATAATTATTATAAAAAAAATAAGTGTTTGATTTGATTTACTAAATATTAACTTTACAAATTTATATTTCAGAAAAGAATGCATTATTTTGTTGTCATATATTGTATTATCATCATTATTTGGCATATTAAGTTTTGTCTTGATTTAATTTATGATAATTGCTTGAGGAAAGGTCATTTACATTGTTTCTATATAGAAAATATATTTTTAAATGATTATTTTGCAACAATTTGTATATTAATTAGCTTAATGATTTAATATCATCAAGACTTAAAAAGATTATTAAGTTTTTTATTTGGACAATTTTAATCTTAATTTTCTTTGTTATTGAGAATTAAGGGGGTTACATTGTTTTCACTGCTACTTAGGTTGGGTTGGGTTGGCTAAGCTTTGTATACTTCTTATTGTTGTTACAAGTGAGTAGGGGTTATATTGTTTTCATTGCTACTTAGGTTGGTTTGGCTTAACTTTGTATATTTTTTATCCTTATAATAAGTGAGACAACTTTGTTATAAAAAATTGTATAAGGGTTAAATCGAAATTGCTCTTTTAATGTTGGCTGAGGATTTGTATTTAATGTCCAATATTATTTGATAATAATTTAGGTATATACAATATGTAATGAATTCTCCGAGTTTTTTCTTAAGTTAAGTTAACTTACAATATCCACATGTATTTTATGTAAATTAAGGTTTCCTCACTAAACCATCTAATTATCCTTATAAAAATACTTTGAAACTAGGAAAAATTCTTCATAATTCTAAATAAATTCTAAAATTCTAAAATTTAAGATTTTAGTGTTTTAATAAAAAATAATAATAATTAACTAATGAATAATTGTGATGAATATTTTTATAGTAGTATTGTTGTTTGTTGTCTTTTATTACATCTTTAAAAAAATAATTATTTTATATTATTATTGTAAAATACAATTATTACATTAGATTGGATTTAATTAAGTTAAAGTAATTGTGACAAATGTTTGTTTAAAAAAATATAAAATGAATAAATAATTTAAATAAACACAAAATAATCATAAATAATAGATTTTAGTGAATATTAGTAATATTTTACACATTATGACAACATGAAAACTTGACCTATTTATTAAAGTAATTCTTAATGTAATTATTTAAGCTTTGAGATGTAAGTGAAGAAATGACGCATTTGCAAAATAAAAGCATTGGAAACTAAAAAGACAAAAGCTAGTGGTTCAAAACCATGAGAAGAGAAAGAAAATGAGGTGGAAGAAGTTGTCAAAAAGAAAATTGTGAAGCTATGGAAGAGTAAGAAATCAATAAAACCCAAGGCTTCTATTATGGAGGAACCTTAAATGCCAAGGAAATGATCAATTAATTTAGAGAGAAGGATAGATTTTGTGAACTTGAGAAGGCAAAAGACCCCTAAAGAACAAATTTGTAAGTACAAATACAAAGGGACACATTATTAATTTGTGATTATGTGTCACAAGAGAAAATTCAAAAAGCCATAAAAAAGATTGAAGTTGGAGTTTTTCCTTATGGATTATAAATAAACCTTGTCCAATAAATTGTAGAATTGAAAGAAAAATGAGTATAGCGTACAAAATTAAATAAAAGAATTTTGAATTGCAATGAATGTCAAACATAAGGATCTATACAAATAAGTTAACAAAATGATTTCCAAAGTTGTCATCATGCATTTCTCAATTTAAATTTGATGGCATTGAAATTTTAAGGATATACAAATGCTTCCCTTGAATGAATAACCTTAAAGCTTAGATAAAGTAATCTAGTTGTCTTGTCTTATCATACATCGTTAGTTTCATAACATGCATGCAACCTAAACAAAACCCTCGTTACACTTATACATGGCCTTGATCTACCCAAATTCATTGGACTAATTCTTCATTGTCACCAACATCAACACTCCCCTATTTGGTGCATCTATGACCATGTTCTCCCTATTTTCGTATGATTCACCATGAATGTGTAGCTTGGTAAAAACTCAAACCATTTTATATGTTGTTCATACAACTTTGACTAAATGTTGATGATTGTCACCCCTGATGGTCAATGTAAAAGATGAAATTATTCAACAACAAGTAATGCTTCCAATGCTTTAAAACATTCACATTTGAATAGAATTCCAAATTGTAAGTAGAATGCATATTCCATTATCCTTTTAATTTATCACTAAAAAATGATATCATAATTTCTTCTTGGATGAAGACTACATTAATAGGTGTCATACTTACTTCACAATAAATGTGGAAAACTTTATTGAACTCTAGAAAGTATTGTTCATGCTTTTATAGCTTGTTCTTCAACATCTCAAAACACATTGCATTGCCATTCTTGTTGTTGGTGGTAGAACATTAGGGATATGTTATCTAGAATATTAATACATCTAAACACACAAAAATTAACTCAATATATCATAAAAAAAATAACATTAGCTAAGCCTATAAAAAAATATACACATAATCTACACATTTTATCAAAATAACAACCAACCGGCTTGGCTAACTCATGATTGTAAAAAGGCAACCCAATACACAAAACATTGATATCATTGGTTGTTAACAAACCAATAAAGATATTATTATATACTAGCTTATATATTACATATGATACAAGTCATCTTGCCTAATTATTTTTTCCAATGGAATCGTCATCTATTTATACATGATTGATCACTCAAAGATGCAGTATCGGATTCACAAGTTGCCCCATGTTGATCATATTTCCATATAAGGAAAAGAGGATCAAAATTAAGAGAAATCTTATGAATAACAAGAAAACCCCCTTCTTCTTTATAGAGGTAATACTCTTATTACATATCTTGAAAGATGTTTCCTTTTGAGTTTATTTAACTAAAATAAGGGAGAGTGCTATGAAGAAAACCCCATAACTCTTCAATTAGATCTTAGAAAAATAATGGTTCCTCAAACAACCAAATGTTCTTTAAACACAAATTGTTACATGAGAAAGAAACAAGCAAGGGCAAACATTTGCAAAACTATAATTAGGTATTTGTATATAAAATAATTTCTCAACCAAATATACTTATGCCTCCACAATAAAATGAAACAATAGAGATGTATGCTATCAAAGTAAAACAAAAATATAATATAATGACTTTAAGAGAACTTTAAGACAATGTTGGTTTATCATTCAAATGGTTTTGGACAAGATCATATACTCAAGATACGATTAAACATTTCTCAATATGAGACCATAAAAATAATATGATTCTTGGGTAGTTCTTTGTGGAGCTTTACAAAGATGGATCCCTAAATATAAATTCTTTAAATTATCAAAAAATGATGACCCATGGCCTTTTTACAAATCGTCATGACATAAATAACAAAGAATTAAAACATATGCTCTCATGAGCATGGATGAGGATCTTGCTTCTATAAATGAGAAGGAATTATTGGAACAAGAAAAAAAATAAAAATCAATCAAGACCCTACACCACTAGATCACTCACCAATACAAGCATCCTAGAAAATGACTAACGAATGAAGAAAAGATGAAGGTAACAAATATCAAGAGGCAACTTTACTTACAATTATGGAAGAAAATATCTCAAATATGAACCCCTTGAACCTATTTAATGCTTCTTTTATAATGCTTCCTTAATCCTCTTGTAGTTGCTTCGGGATTTAGGGTTCTTTCCCTTGTTCCCCTTTTTCAAATGCTTCTCCTTACATTGCAAAATAACTTGGCCACTTAATTAATGCCCCATTAAATGTACCTTGGTAAATTTTTACTTATAATTATGTTCCCACAAATAGGACCCACTTTTGATATTCACATATATCTTTTAATGAACTTTTATATCAAAATAATTTAGTGACATGTGCTAGAAATAATCATAACTATGTTTTAATTTTATGTGCATAATAAAGGACATTTCAAGTATACAAACCATTCTCAAGTTGTTATCCATGGATTTATATTTTCAACGAGCTGTCATTTTCAAAATTCAGGCACTTGAAGCTCAAGATTATGAGTTCAGGAAGTAAGGTTCCAAACTAAGCCAAATTTTTGACAGTGGAACATACCTGACTATTCTTTGATTTTTTCAAAAAAACATTGTAAGATTCAACCTTCCACATCAAACCTATTCTTCACCTTCTTATCATTCCTATTAGCTCTCATTTTCTCAAATCTGATTCAAGAACTCAAGTTATGAACCCTAAAAAGAGGAGACCCAATCACCGGCAATTAACTTCAGTGTGCAATATGAGCCATTGATTAAAATTCACCCTATTTATCCCACGTGCATTGTGGGAGGGTAGAATGAAATTTTGATTGGTAAAATTATTTCTTGTTGTAGTGAAGCATGAAGGTAGGGAGAGAGCCATGGAATCCCAAATAGAGTATTCTTAGTTTAATATTTTGGTTGCTACATCATTTCCCAATGATCATGCCACTTCATTGCTTAGACATCATTGTGTCACCCAAAGGTAGGTCCAATTAATTTCCACATCTTTCAACCTTGGTTTGAGGTGTCAACTCACTACCACATGTCACAATGTGATTTGATGCGGTTGAAGTGGTAAGTCTACTAATGTGGTTAGATAGGGTTGAGGTAGGTCCAACGCACTTCCACGTGTTGCATTTGTGTTTGAGGTTCCAACTCACTAACATATGTCACAGTGTGGTCCGTTTGGGTTGTGGTGTGAAGTGTCAAAATGTGGTTAGTTGGGGGTTGTGTAGGAAAGTGTGCTAATTTGGTTAGTTATGGGTCATGAGTGGCATTTATTAGCTTAAGTTTTTGTTTGCCACATATTCTCCCAATCATTATGCTACCTCATTGCATAGTAATAATTGTTCAACCATGCATGACAAGTGTTACACAAATGTAGGTCCAATGCACTTCCATGTGTCACATCTTAGTTTGAGGTGCCAACTCACCACCACATGTCACAATGTGATTTGTTGGGGGTTGCATTGGGAAGTGTCACAATGTAGTTAGTTGGGGGTTGCATTGAGAAGTGTCACAATGTAGTTACTAAGTTGGGTGTTGCATTGGGAAGTGTCACGATGTGGTTAGTTTGGGGTTACATTGGGAAATGTGCCAATGTGGTTAGTTCAAGGTTGGATTGGCAAGTGCCATAATGTGGTTAGTTGGAGGTTGCATTGAGAAAGGTTCCAATGGAAAAGGGGTACACAACCATGTGTCATGTCTTGGATTAATTGCCACATCATTTCCTAGTAATCATGTTTCCTCACTGCCTAGTCATCATTGTCAAACTTTGCATGCCAAGTGTCACCCAAATATACATCCAACGCACTTACACATGTCACATATTAGTTTGAGGTGCCAACTCATTTCCATGTGCCACAATGTGGTTAGTTTGGCTGCCTTAGGAAGTGTCAAAATACGGTTAGTTAGGGGTTGCATTGTAAAATGTTCAAGTGGAGAAGGGGTACCAAGTTACTACCATGTGTCACATCTTGGCTTGAGGTGGAAACTCACTGACTTGCAATGGAAAATGTGCTTATTGAAAGGGGTACATATCATTGATTAAAGAGGTGGATTTAGTTCATTGCCACATGTCACATTATCATTTGATGTGCCAACTCACTACCACATGCCATGATGTGGTTGGTTGGGGATTGGTTCAAGGTTGCATTGGAAAACATGCTAATGGAAAAGGGGGTGCGAGCCTCTCCTTCCATACTAAGGATTATATCCTAAGTATGAAGGGGAGTGGAGGATGGAAAAAGGTAAGAGTAGAGGATGGTGAAAGGTAGGGAGAGGTAAAGGGGAGTGGAGGTTGGCAAAAGACGATATAGAAAAGGTTATTGAGAGGGGTGTGAAGGAGCCTCCACCTCTGCCATGAGGAATAAGGAGAAAAAGGAATAAGGTTAAAGGAGGGTAAGGAGGAAGGGGATAGTAGAAGAAGTGTGGTGGAGAGGTGGAACAAAGTGTAGGATGTAAGACATATCCAAATTTATGGCACAACACCTCTCTTTTATACCATGCCATAAACTCCATTTCCATGGGTCCCTAGAAAAAATTTAGCATATATTGGGCATAACATCTCAGATTTGTTTTTCGTAAAATGATGGAAAAAGTTAATAGGATTGGATATTTGGTGAGTGGGTACACATATATATGTTATTATTTCTTGGTATCCATATTTTATTCAAAAGAATACCTATTATCCCAGATAACTTTGCATAAAAAGGAGAACTACAAAGTTGGGGCTCGGTTCCAAATTCTTAAGGAAAATTCCTTATGGGTTTTTATGATTGACATGTGAGGACTATTTGTCAACATTCAAATTTCAAAAGAAGCTTCCAAGTTAGGATAAATATAGGTTCACATGGGGGCATGCGTGGAAACTAGCACACTTTCTAAACAAACAAGATCAAATGGGTCTTGTGTTTTGTATCCCATGATATGAACTCTCATATGACAACCTACTCTTATTATGTAGGAAAATTGAATTAGGATTAATGTGAAGGGTTCGAGGTCATATATTCTAAGTGCAGTACAATGCATAAACACCCCCCCAAATACATTCACGTATAAAACATGCACATTAATAAGAAATTGCATTCAAAATACATAAAATAATATATGATCTAGGGGAATGAAGGGATTTTAACCCAATCACTAACCTTGGTTTAGCACCATCTAATCCTAAATAATGCATTTACCCAAAACATGTATGGTTCAACAATATTTGGATCTAAAATAACTAATAGTGGAAACTATAGTAAAACGTTGATGTTGGTAGTTGGGAGTGGGTGACCTAAAGAATTTGGCAATTAGATAGATGATGGAAACCAACTATAATGTCGCATAATTGAAAAATATACACAAAGGTATAGGCACATAATGAAAATTTATCATAACTACTATGTTACTCTAGTACATTGTTGTTAAAGGCCAAACTAAACATCTAAAATCTACACGGTGAACTAGAACCACTTATCATCTAATAAATTTACACAATTATAATTCTAAATTAATCTACAAGATCTTTTGCTTTGCAAAAAAGGTCAATTAACATATCTTTCCCTCCTTTGTTTGTTGAGTCACTTAGCATACCTTCGTTTCTCACCCATATTGGGTGAGTCATTTACCATACCTTTCCCATACCAGGCAAGCCACTTACTATACCTATCCCATATCAGGTGATGTTTATATGACCGCAAGAGGACCATGGTGTTTCTTTTTATGACTGCAATAGGGCCCAATTTTCGGTGATTGCTCATTGATTTATACCATTGTATCTAATAAAAACAACATATACAAAACCAACTTCATGTGCACTAACGATGCGCTTTACTATTTCTCACTAAAAGTGGAATAGATTGAGTCAAAACACTACTAGACAATCTCAAAGGATGCAACAATAATCTACCTCTACATATTTGCCTCTGTAACATCTACTATTTGACGTTGAAATTTTGAGTGAATTATTGAATGCCACGATAAATCATAAATGGTGTCGACAATCTTGTAGAGATAATGAAGTGATCTTGTTTGCACTAAAAGCATCTAACTTTGCATATATGCGAGAAAGTTAAACAAGTAATGCAAGTAGCAAAAAATTACTAAGAAACATGACCACATTCCTTAATCACATCATCTATTGATTTATTCCACTCTTTCACATCACATATCCAATCATCCACTACGTTCATAATAGAAGATATATTTTAGCATCATGTCATAAGAGCAAACATATCATACAAAAGGAGTAATTATCAGTGTAAATAATTGAATTAGCATTATAAGAGGGCATGGTAAGCATCATGTTTGTTGATTATGCTAAGAGAGGCATGATATTCATATACGACTACATGATTTTCCATATACAAACCAATCATTATACTAATGAATCTTTGAGTTGGTGCTAACAAACCATTTCTACAGGGGGCACTATTGCTTCTAGAGTCTTCATGCACAGAGCCAAAATTCCTACTCTAGTCTTGACATCCTAATGTGTTGCTGCGAAATAGTTGGCATTCTTCTTGTACACAAATTCTCCTTTTAAATACATTAATCTAATATTCAAATATTCTTGTGTTTGGTCTAGCATTATGTTGAATCAATGAGTGTCATTGCTGACTAAAACAGGGTTTGTTACTTCAAGGTTGTATTGTAATATGGCAGTTTTAACCCTATATTATATAGCAGTAAATAATGTATTATTTTTATGATATGATTTATGTGATGGGAGCCAAGCCATGTGGGCTAAATTATAATGGCATGTGTTGTAAATAATGTGAAAGGCATTGTAAATATTCCTAGTACAAATCTCAAAGCCAAGAGTTGACTAGCGAATGCTTGAGTCCCAATTGTCCTTATCATTGGCCTTTGGAGGTACTAACATTTTCTCTCATATATCCTCAAAATATTTCTCATCCATCTTTGATCATGTCTACCAAGTTCAAGTTGTCCTATTCTTGGGAAGAGAGTAATCTCATGCAAGAAAAGGTCTTTCATTACCATTTTGTAGGATTATTATTCATCTATTTATGGGAAAGGAGAGGAAACATTCTCCAAATATGTTTTACTCTCCCATGTTATGGGGACCTTTCCCATAGTTTTTATGGCTACTGCAAATGGAAATGGAATCCCAAGTACTTATGGCTAGTAAGATCTTGTATAATTTGTGGAATTTGTTGTTGAAAATATGAGAGGAATTGGGATGGCTTTGAGAGATAAACCATGGTTGGAATGTCAATAATAGCTTAAGCACGCACCATGAAATGTATAACCTTTTTTTTTGCTCGTTGATTGTTTTAAAGTGAAGGGTTTTGTCTTCCAAGTGATTCCCAGAAGGAAACCAATAGTTAGACTCTTTATGCATGCACTAAAGATCATCAAAAGGAAGAAGATTCATGACGGACTATTGAGTAGCCAAAAGGAAGATATTCCTTATGTTCTGTAGGGTAGTGTAAGAGAGTGGCATGGCTATTTAATGGTTGGATGCAGATCTAGAGTGCTTTACAATTATAAAAGTGGTTGTCATGAAAGTAATGGGTTGTGATAATTGAGATTAGAGCCTCATAGTTCAACCCCCAAATACACATAGGTACAACCAATCATAATACACTAGTCCATAAAATACATACATTCATAGCAAATTACATCAACCAACATAAAGTATACATATTCTAAAAGCATGAGTATATTTTAACTTGAGCACCAATAGTGGCTCAATAATGATCTATTAAAGTTCTCCTCCTTTCATACATTATTGTCAATGCACTTTATCCCATTGATCCTCTAATTAATTTGTTATAAAAGTTTGTAAAGATGAAAAGTTCTCAACTTTATGACATTTATTGAAATGAGCCACTCAAAAGTTACTTCACCTTCTCTAGATGTATCTATGTGCAACTCTTCCTTGGAAACAACAAATATAAGGCAGACTAACTCTTCCTTGAAAATTTTCTCCCATATATCCTCAAAATATTTCCAATCCATCTTTGATCATGTCTACCAAGCTCAAGTTGTCCTATTCTTGGGAAGAGAGTAGTCTCATACAAGAAAAGGTGTTTCATTACCATTTTGTAGGATTATTATTCATCTATGGGCAAGGAGAGGAAGCATTCTCCAAATATGTTTTCCTCTCCCATGTTATGGGGACCTTTCCCATGGTTGTTATGGCAACTGCAAATGTAAAGGGAATCCCAAGTACTTATGGCTTGTAAGATCTTGTATAAGTTGTGGAATTTGTTGTTGAAAATATGAGAGGAATTGGGATGGCTTTGAGAGATAAACCATGGTTGGAATGTCAATAATGGCTTAAGCACGCACCATGAAATATATAACCTTGTTTTTTTACTTGTTGATTGTTTTAAAGCCTAGGGTTTTCTCTTCCAAGTGATTCCCAGAAGGAAACCAATAGTTAGACTCTTTATACATGCACTAAAGAGCATCAAAAGAAAGAAGATTCATGACAGACTATTGAGTAGCCAAAAGGAAAGATATTCCTTATGTTATGTAGGGTAGTGTAAGAGAGTGCGATGGTTATTTAATGGTTGGATGAGGATCTAAAGTGCTTTACAATGGGAAAATTGGTTGTCATGAGAGTAATTGGTTGTGATAAGTGAGAATAGAGCCTCATATTTCAATCCCCAAATACACATAAGTACAACCAATCATAATACACGAGTGCATAAAATACATACATTCATAGCAAATTACGTCAACCAACATAAAGTATACAGATTGTAAAAACATGAGTATATTATAACTTGAGCGCCAATAGTGGTTCAATAATGCTCTACTAAAGTCCTCCTTCTTTCATACATTATTGTCAATGCACATTATCCCATTGATCCTCTAATAAATTTTGTAGAAAAGTTTGCAAAGATTAAAAGTTCTCAACTTTGTGACATTTATTGAAATGAGCCAATCAAAAGTTACTTCACCTTTTCTAGATGTATCTATGTGCAACTCTTCCTTGGAAACAATAAATATAAGGCACACTAACTCTTCCTTGAAAATTTTCCTTTTCTTTGAGTTAATATACAATTAGCCCTTTCTCAATGCTTCAAACACCAACTTCAAATGCTATAGATGTGCTTCCCTACTCTTACTAAAAACAAGAATGACATTCACTGTAAACAAACATAAACTTACTAATGTGTGACTACGAAACCTTTGCCATCACACTTATCATATGTCCTTACTCCTTAACAAAATCTTCCACTTATAACTCTCTCTAATTTGAAATCAATGGAATGCACTCTTCAAAATTATTTTCCTTAGATCATCCATCCTTGAAAACAGAACCCTATATATTATTGCATTATTGTCCTTTATAATCCATTCTCCTTGATCTATCTTAGTATGTTGTCTTTGCAAACCTGTATTGCTCTGTTACTCATTAAATGTTTATAAGCAAAGATACTTAAATATTCCTTTGTTTGTATTTCAACATTTGAATATATCCCTACTTCAACTTGATCAAACATTATCTGTTTGTCAACTGGTACTTCTTTGTTGACATGTGGATCTAACTTTTGTTGTGTTTTTTTATTATCCTTCAACTTCTTGATTTCAACAAGTAAACTTTGATTATGCTTCCTTAGATGAGAAAGTTGTTCATCATTCTTTGCCTTTCTAACTTTGTCCCGAAGTTATTGCTTTTATGATTGCTCATGTTTTAATCTCTTGATTTGCTTAAGCAACCTCTAATTAAGGTTCCTAATAATCAATGGTGTAACCTAACATAACTTACAGGATATTTATGTCAAGTTGATCTACTAGGGCATCCATTGTGTTGCATTTTATTGTAGAAATGACAATGAGAGGACAAAGTTTCCTTATAGTAGGTATTCAAGCTACCATAGTGGATATGTTTTGTCATACTACCATTTATTATATCATGTATGTTATGCCTTCAATTATAGTAGAAGTGAAGAACTATCATATCATTAATTTCATGCTAAGGGGTCATGGAAGGTGATAGGAAATGTTGTAGTCAGTGAAACTATTTTCATATCTTTGATGTAGAAAGTAAAAATAATATGGGTCATGTTGCCAAGGAGGAGTGGTGGCAGTATGTATCACATTGCTATGGCATCATGTAGTATACATTAATGTTGGGATGTAAGTTGATAAGGTCCATGCACTAAACATTTCTTGTGTGGCAATCGTTAGGATCTGAGAGGATCAAAGTTATGGGGCTCAAGGGTCATTGGTAGTTTGATATAGCACTTGAAGTGGTGACAAGTAAAAGATATGGAAACACTGGTAGCATTTTTAGGGGTTGGTCATTAGCCAAGGAAGCTTAAGGAATTTTGGAGGTTCTAGGATGACAATTGTTTAAGGATAGATCAAGAAGGAGGAAGACAAATGGTTCACATACATTTGTAGTTGCATCGTATCAAACTTATTACGAACACTGCACATAAGTTTGCAAACATAAAAGGTTTTTTCTTATAGTTGGTAGAGAGTCACAAAAACACTAAGTTCAAGAGGTATTAAAAAGGGACAAAGTGATAATGTCTTATACCTACTCATACCTTCCATGATGATTTATGAAGGTGTTGGTTGGGTGCTCTAATCAATGTCAATGTTCTCTTCAAAGAATAAGCCATCTAAATCTTTGAAGGAGGAGGGTTGGGGTGTAAAGTTACCTCACCATCTCAAAACATTCATGTGAAGTAACATCATGAAAACTAATATGCCACTTGGTACGCAGGGAGAGGCAAGAAGAAACTTTCAATCAAAACCGAATGTTTATTATTCGTCTTGTCATATACATGAATAGAAGCAAGTGGAAGAGCATTAGTGCTAACAATAAGTTAGCCATGACAAATAATTGAACCTGGACATATATATATGTACATCTCTTCCTTGGACAAAAATAAATGCAAAGCACACCAACTCTTCCTTGAAAAAAATCATATTTTTCAAGTTATTCAGCAACTTAATGGCTATCATGATGGAAGCCCAAGTTCGATTCCCTGCGGGGGGTCACAACCCTTCAACATCTCGTGTGACCTCATTGGCCATCAACTCACATCAATCATGTCGAACATTAAGGCTGCTCCCAACCTATGAGGTTTATTATCTAGAAGTGTAGCTAACGAAGCTTGTGGGACAGTCATGTAGGTTCCTCTCGGTTCGAAATAATAATAATAATAATAATCTAACACTAGCACTTTCACAATGCTTCACACACCAGCATTTGTCAATAAAACCTAAATTAAGTAGTTAAGAACATTGTTTACGATACTCTCCTCTCCACCCAAATTTCAATCTAGCTCATAATATATTATGATAAACATTAAAGATATCTTGATTCTTGGTAAATAACAAATATTTGTATGTTTATGCTTTACTTGAATGTAACCCATAACTTCACTCTACCACCATTTAAAAAAATCTCAAACACACCTCCACATGCTCGTCCCCACTCTTGCTAAAAACTATAACGGCAAGCAACTTTGCAAGACAAGAAACGAATATTACATGTGTTGATCTTTCGATGGGGAAGGTTGATGTATCGTCAACAGTGACGTCATCGTCCTTCATTGGTAGTCAATGGCGGCGCCTGTGGTGGGCCCGAACGTACTGACAGCGAATCAGACCACACTCTGCTGTCACAGCTGGCAGTTAACTGTAAGTTTCGCCGTCAAACTGCCTCTGTACGTTTCTTACTTGCTGATGTGGCTATTTGCATGGGAATGATTCCACCGACTTCCGACCAGACGGTCTGTTATGGTCCGAGTCACGACTTCGACTGCCCTGTCAGACGACGTGAGCGATGACGTGGGAACAGTGGGAACAGTGGATTTGCAATAATTGCAAACCAAGAAAGCAAGTAATGTGATATTTTCATGAATGGATAAACTAGCATGGAAAAATCCAAGTAGTAGAATGTTTAGAATATTCTATTAACTATAACTATGGGATATAGTTTATCGGGTTGATGATTGGTTTAGTTTTATTGATGATGAGTGATAATTATATTTGGCTTGAAGTGGTAGGGTTATGGTGTTTATTTAACTATGCTTTAAAATGTGGTTTAAGATATCATTAGGTATTGGATGACTCGCAAGTCATCATAAGCTAGGCATTGGAGGAGGTATATGTGACTTTTTTGGAGCTTCATCATTGGGTTTTCAACACCAATCGCTTGATGAATGATTTTACATTCTTATCTTTCAACCATATTTTTAGAGAATTGAACGCTGAGGCATATGCCCTTTCTAAGCGAGAGATTGGGGCGATGAATGGCAGGTTATGTGTTCTTTTATCGTATGCAGGCTTGAGCTCGCGTTCAGGTTATTTAGACCTGTTCACATCATCTTTTTACAGTCATGGTCAGTCCTTTGGATTATTGGGGTTCACGGATGTTTTGTTCTTTACTATTGGAATCTGATTGGAAGGTTGTCTTAATGTTGGGGTTATAGCTTGTGATCCTTGTATTGAATAGGGCCTTATCTGATCTGTAGGAGGATTGGTCTATAGTTAATAGTTTTAGACTTTGGTTTCAATGTAATTTTGATACAACTTTATTAATATAAGGTTATATAAGGTTATATATATATATATATATATATGTTTTAAATGTGATCTATTAAGTATGAGGTGTATATGTAAAAAATTTACACTTTCAAAAATTGAATCATTTTAATTATTTTTTAATTTTTAATTATATTACAAATATTTATTTGAAGTATATATATATATATATATATATTTCACATCACCTTAAACACTGAAAACATTTGATATAAACAAAAGGGTCAGAATTATTTTGTAGGAGTGTAAATCTACTCCTATGTATAGTNTATATATATATATATTTCACATCACCTTAAACTCTGAAAACATTTGATATAAACAAAAGGGTCAGAATTATTTTGTAGGAGTGTAAATCTACTCCTATGTATAGTATTTTTAATAATGATACGAGTCAACTTATATTTACAAATATATCTAATATGAGTATCCTTACTACCAATTGACAACTAAATTATGATGAATTTTGTCATTTTCAAGAAAGAAAATAAAATAATCAACAAAACATTAGACTGCACCATCTCTATATTCACATCCTATCAATTTCTTTATTACATTTATATATATCCAATTTTGCCACATCACTGATGACCATTATGGCATTCTGACAAATAAATTTTGATTGATATAATTTGTTCATTTCTGAAATCAAATCAAAGGTTTCAATAGACATGACCATTATGGCATTATGACAAATAAATTTTTATGGTTATAATTTGTTCATTTCTGAAATCAAATCAAAGGTTTCAATAGATACGACCATTATGGCATTATGACAAATAAATTTTGATGGATATAATTTGTTCATTTCTGAAATCAAGTCAAAGGTTTCAATAGATGTATTGATGTCTCTCCCATCAAGAGATATACAAAGATTTCAATCCACCTTCTATTGGTTTATGTCAATTTTCTAGCCACCAATAAACTAGCATTTCCAAATCAATTTTGGCATTGTAAACCAATATTTGCCTTGCACAATGTCACACACCTAAATTTTACCATCTAAAAAAAAAATCAATCTTATCCTCAAAACGCTAGCTAAAAGCCTTTTAGCAACACATCACAAGAGCAACTTACATTTTAAAACTCTTTTTATGAAATAATGTATCAAAACACATTTACTCAAAATTAAGTAACCATAGTTTTAACTTAACACTTCAAAAAATTTGATCCTTTATGTGAAAAGCTAACTCCACCTATGTTTGTTGTGCACAAGGAAAGCTTGGGTCTTCACCGAAGTTCACAAGGGGGTAAGGTAAGGTTTTTACTTTCACCCTTATTAAACCTTAATACTACTAAGACTTATAAAAACCTAGGAAGATGAACTTCAATACATATATCATGTGCTTACTAGTACACAAGGACTTAACCCTATATTTTGTTTATAAAAAGGATGTATATGTTTATTGAAATGTTTTAATCCTGACCTAATGTTATGTCACTATTCTTAAACTAGCCAACGATCCAAATTCTATACTTGTTTTGGCATACGAAGGCTGTGAAAAAGATCCAAAGTGATACCAACTCATCTAAGTTGATATCCTTTAGCAAATATTTGTTTTTAAACTTACAAGTTGTTAATACCTTCAAATTGTCTTTGCTATTTGCATACGGACGCTGTCAGAGCCACTACATTTGAATGAAAAACTTTGAATTTCTTTCACCGTTGCTACCAAGATTTAAGGTATTTATAAAAATTGTATGGGGTTTTGAACAGTTGGAGATGGTTAATCCTCTTGGCTTCCTGCGTCCATTGATTAACCTTTAAGTTACATTTTAAATATATTAAGTTTATAGGGTTAATACTCATTTCCTTAAGTGTTTTGAGTCTCTGTAAATCCAGGACTATTAAATGCATTTGTATAAAGTCTTGGTTTTGACTAGACTCATGGAACCTGAGATTTGAGGAATTTTCTTCACTGTATGTCTTTTAAGCGATTTATGATATACTGATAATATTATTATAATTTTTTTAAGGAGTCTTCATGGTTTGAAGACATTTGTTTAAAATAGTATTGACTGATAGATTATAAACTTATTGCACTATAGAACATTTTAAGCTAGAAGATCTAATCTTATATGGTTAAAATTGTTTACTGGTGCTAAATCTTACAGTTTGATTTAAAAGCAAATATATGTTAGTGTATAGTTGCATATAACCACTTAACTATGTTTTTCTATCCATGATTATTGTAATAAAAACTATGTTTTTCTATCAATGACTATTATAATAAAAACTATGTTTTTATACCAATGATTATCATAATAAAAAATTAATATCATGAATCGATTATATGTATTAGTATGAGTTTACCCTAACAAGATTTTAATCAATAATAACATTATAATACCAAGCAAGAATTATTAGTAGAATAGAACCTAGATAATGAGAAATAAAACCAGAACTGATGCAAACCAAATCTGGAGGTCGATGTTCCTCCCAACCAAATTCCCAAAAAAACCAAATTACTTGTCCTGCAACCCCCGATCCTCTTTACTAAACCACAAGGACGATGACTTGTCAGCATGCCATCTCTTGCATATGTTAAATTACTTTCCACTCCATCACAAGCCTCATGCTCATTCGATGGGTTCATTATTTATAATATCTTGCCTAGGACTTGATCATTTTATGAGGCACCTGCTCCATTTGATTCTTGACCTAATTTTTAGGGAGGATTCCTCCTACATCATTTACACCTTTTTCATGCAGTTTTTCCACTTGGTTTTTTTCTCTCGACACTTGTCATTCCTCCCTGTGGGTCAACAAACACACTTCAACAACTACCTCTAGTTTGGTTTTAATTATTTATTAATTAAAAATTCTTTTACAATTTATTTTGACCTCACCTTGTCAAAATATTAAAATAATAATATCAAGAGTTTTTAATAATTCATCGAGTACTTTGGTGTATTACCTACACCTCCCCTTAAAATTAACATCGTCCTCAGTGTTATTTGAACCTCTTCCAAATTATTCTGGAATAGAATTGGGTATGCTTCTTGCATATTGCTTTCCAATTCCCAAGCAGCCTCTTCTGGACTAAGGTGCTTCCATTGCAATTTTACTTGTCTGATGATGCGGTTCCAGAGAATAAGTTATCTCTTGTCGAGAATACATTATGGTTCCACCCAAAACTCTCCTTGTGGTTCCACCTGAATAACATTCCAATCAACCACATGAGTAGCATCATGAACATATATTTTTAAAATTGAAACATGAAAAACATTATGTACTTATATTGTGGGTGGTAGTTCCAACTGATAGGCTACTGGTTCAACCCTTGCTAATACTTCAAAGGGACCGCATTACCTGGGTGCTAACTTTGCACATTTTCCCAATCTAAAGGAACGTTTTTTGGGTTTTACTTTCACATATACATGATCTTCTACCTGGAACTCTCTTGGAGTTATTTTTAAATATGCATAACTCTTTTGTCTACCTGAAGATATCTTCAAGTTGTGTTGTACCCATTTCACTGTTAGTTCCATATCTTGTAAAACTTCAGGACCTAATATCACTCTATCAACTAAACTGCTCCATGAAATTGGGGTATTACATTTTCGGCCATAAAGTATTTCAAATGGACTTAACTTAGATGAAGCTTGAAAATTATTATCATATGCAAATTCGATAAGATGCCATATATTCTTCCCACTTACCAGGTTTATCCATTAAATACATTCTAAGAATATCCTCTAAAATATGATTCACCCTTTCAGTTTGACCATCGGTGTGAGGGTGATATGCAGTAAGTACTAAAATTTGAATGAGTACCTAAACCTTTGAATAAAGATTTCCAGAAATTCGACGTGAATTTAGCATCTCTATTGGAAATTATTACTCTAGGTATACCATGTAATCTAAAAATTTATTTCATAAAAATATCAACAATATTAATAGCTTTATAAGTGGACTTTACTGGAATAAAATTTGTCGCTTTACTAAGTTTATCCATAACAACCCTGACTGAATCATTTTGTTTAGCACTTTTAGGTAACCCAGTTATAAAATCCAAACTAATAACTTCCGATTTCCATTCCGAAATGGGTAAAGGTTGTAGCTATTCGACTGGATGTTGATGTTCAGCTTTAAGTTGTTGACATTCAATGCATCTAGCCAAATATTTTGCTACTTCACTTTTCTTGTTAGGCCAAAAAAAATCCTTTCTTAATATAGTAATCATTTTATGATATCCAGTATGTCCTGAATACAGTTTCTTATGCATTTCATTCATCATTAGCAACTTAATTTCTTGTGAGTTAGGTACATATATCTTACTTTTGTACAACCATAAATCTTTTTTGTTTAAAATGAAATTTGTTTTTAAATTTCCAGCTTTATTTTCTGTTGTATTTTCCCTTCAATTCTGATCATTTTTATCAATTTTTGCTACTGTTTCAATTTTGTCTTCCAAACCAGTCTCATAATTGTTATTTGCAGTTACACAGATCATATTTGCATTACGACTTAAAGCGTCAACTACTTTAATTCATTTTTCTTAATGTGTTTAATCTCAAAATCGTATTCACTTAGAAAAGCTAACCATCTAGCTTGTCTTGCATTAATATTTTGTTGATCAAACAAATATTTTAAACCAATGTTATTTGACATTAGCAAAAATATTCTCTCAATAAGATAGTGTCGCCACATTTTAAGGGAATGAATAGTTCATGTGTAACATAGTTCTTTTCATGTTCTTTAAGTTTTCTAGACTCATATGCTACGACATAATTTTCCTGAATTAATACTCCTCCTATTCCTTCCTTGCATGCATCTGTCCATACAGCAAAGTCTTTATACATATATGCAATCGTTAAAATAGGAGTTGTTATTAATAAATGTTTAAGTTTATTAAATCTTTCTTCACACTTTTCATTCCTTTCAAATTTCTTAACTTTCTTTTGTAACGAGGTTATATGATATGCATTCCTTGAGAATCCTTCAATAAAGTTATGATAGTAGCTAGTGATTCCCATAAAAGATCGTATATTTGTTACGTCTTTAGGGACAGGTCATTCCATTATAGCTTTAATTTTGTCAGTATCAACTAATATACCCTCTTTAGAAATTACATGTCCTAGATATTGAATCTTATATTTAAAAAAAATCACATTTGCTAAACTTAGCAAATAATTCATGTTCTCTTAGTATTTGTAACACTATATTTAGATGGTCTTCATGCTCTTCTTTCGTTTTAGAATAAATTAATATGTTATCAATAAATACAATGACAAATTTATCTAGATACTTACTTAATGCGTTGTTCATTAAACACATAAAAGAACCTAGAGAATTAGTTAGCCCAAAAGGAATTACAATAAATTCATAATGACCATATATGGTTCTAAAAGCTATTTTATGTATATCTTCATCCTTAATATGTACTTAATGATATCCGGATCTTAAGTCTACTTTATAAAACATCGTTGCTCCTCGAATTTGATCAAACAAGTCATCAATACAAGGAAATGGATATATGTGTTTTTAATAGTCATTTTATTAAGCTGACGATAATAAATAAATAATCCTAAGGTACCATCCTTTTTCTTTACGAACAACAAAGGTTCTCCCCACGGGGAAACACTTGGTCTAATATGTTCCTTATCGATTAATTCTTGTAGCTTTAATTTTAATTCGTTAAGCTCTAGAATATTCATTCGATAAGGGGCTTCTGAAACTGGTACTGCTCCAGGAACTAGATCTATAGTAAAATCTAATTCTCGTTTTGGAGGTAGTCCTGGAATTTCTTTCGGAAATACATCCTTATAGTCCTTTAATACATAAATATCTTCAATATTCAATTGATCATTTTTATCTCTATCATCAATTACATGAACATCAAACACTTTACAACCTTTATGAACATATCTTTTCATTTGTAAAGCTGATATTTCTCTAATTCATACTTTTCTTGGAATTCCTTTCACTATAATGGTGTTACCTTCTTTATTGAAACATGAAAATGTTTTATCATAATAGTTCAAAATTAATTTATGTTTCTCTAGCCAGTCCATGCTTATCAATAGGTCATAAGAACCTAGTTGTAAAATATTCAGATCAACTTTTGTTTCGAAACCATCCATATATAATTCACAATTTTTTACAAAGATAACTACTTTTCGTTTTGTAACCGTAGAACGTTGAACCAACCAAGATTTCTTAAATTTACTTTGTTGTAATTTACACATTTCTGCTATTCCCGGTGATACATAACTCAAACTTGCACCTTGATCAGTTAAAATCGAGATAGATTTATCTTTCAACATACCTTCTATTTCCACCATAGATTTTTGATGATATGCTTGTCAATTTTCCAATGTTGCACTAATTCTGGGTATACCCCTTGCCATATCTCCGATTGTAATATCTTCTTGAAATGTATGAACCTCGTTAAAGTTTTTCCTCTACAGGGTAGTCTTTAAAATGGTGTGGTTCACCACATTCCCATCATTTTAAAGGCTCTCTTGGAGTAGTATTTTTATTATAAGTAGTATATCCTTATTCTTCTTTTTTGTTGTAGAGTTTTGTTATTTATTACCTTTAAAAATATTTCCTTGATAACCCCAGTAATTATTTCCAAAAATTGTATGAAGTTTTGTACCTTTCTTTTTATGTTCAAAACTTTCCCTTCTTTCCAATTCAGTATATTATCTTTTTTTTATATCATAACATAAATTTGCTTTTCTTAGCTTCTTCTAATGTTTTTGGATTAACATATTTAATTCTTTCTTTATAAATTGAAGGCAAAGAGCTTAAAAAGCGTTGCATTTTTTGTTTTTCATCAATAATATAAGGTACATAACGTAGTAGGCTCATAAATTTACTACACAGCTCCTTCATTGTCATTTTTCCTAATTTTAAGTCATAAAATCCCTTATCTTTTTCTTCATAATATTACTTGGACAAATATTCCCTTCTAAAATATTTCTTAAAAAATCTCCATGTTACATAACGTTCGTTAATATTCTTTACTTTTTTCTCAGCCAAATAACCGAATTTAGTTCTGCTAAGGAAAAATTCTCTATGTGGTGAGCCGGTTGCATCCTCCAGCGGCTAGGGCCAAAACCATAGCCGCATGCGTCCCTCTCCTGGCTGTTTGCAGGCCTCCCCGTCGGCCCTGCCTGCCGCTGATGCTTCGTCCTCCATTGCCAAGGCTGTGCCCCTCTTCAAGCTGCGAGCTGGGCGATTTTCCTGCAGTCTCCCTGTGTTTTTCTGCGATTTCTTCATGCGTTTTGGAGCAGCGATTAAAGGTGCGCCTATGATCATATCTTCCGCTGAGTCCAGGTTCTTTCTCCCATATGGAACGCCCAATGGACGTGGATTCGATGGTGGCTTTCAGAGCCCTAGTTAGATCTGCAGGCCCTAGGGCAAAGGCCACCCCTCCGGCCAAGTTTGTTAAAAAATTGGAAGAGATCCCATCTCTGAAGCTCTCCCCTTCTGATCCTTGTCACATGGCCTTGTTGCTCTCAGAAAAATCCCTCATAGGCAAGTTCACTGGTCTGTGGCCTAGCCCCAAAGCAGTGGAACAATGGATAACAGAACAGTGGAGCTCCCTTGCGCCCTCCCATATCTCCTTGTGTGCCGCAGGAAGAGGGTACTTCGTGTTTATCTTTGCGAACAAAGAAGAACGTGATCTAATCTTCAGATCTGGTCCATATTTCATGGGTTCGAGGGGGCTGTATTTAGCTCTGTGGTCACTGGACTTCAATCCTGAAGCAGAAATCACTGCTACCCCAGTTTGGGTTAGGCTTCCCCACCTTCCTCTTCATCTCTGGGGGAAAATCTCTCTAGCTGATATAGGAAACAAGCTCGGTCATTTCCTGGATAGTGCAGAGCCAAAAGGGGATTAGTACACTTGTGCCCGCATCTGTGTAGAGGTCAATCTCGAGAAAGGGCTCCCGGAAGCCCTACAACTCTCCTTGGGCGAGTGGAGTCTCATCCAGGAGTTGGATTACGAGCATATTCCCTTCAAATGCCTCTGTTGCCATGTCTATGGACATTTCACGAAAAGTTTCCCCAAAGCCTCAGAGACAGGGGATCCTCCCTCGGCCAAAGGTGCAGACTTCCAGCCAGTTACTAATCGGCATAGGGCTCCCCGGAGAAGGGACTACAACATGGAGTTGCCCAATTCAAAAAAAGAATCTCCTCTGGCAAACAAAAACAGATTTGAAGCTCTGCAAGAAGTCGATGAGCTAGAGGCAGCAGTAGCAGCAGAAGACCTGTAGGAGCCAGGGCCAGGCCGGGATCCTAAAGCATCAGTAGTAGAGGTCCCCCCGGTAGATGTAGATGGCATGGTGGACCCAGCTTCTGTCCACAGTCCTGTAGAAACAATTGTTGAAGAAGGCCCAGTGCCCGCTCCTCTGGGCTCTGTTGATCGCCCTGATCTTGTAGGAGCTACTCCTATTGGAAGCCCTCCTCTGGAAAAGGCAACAAAGGGTCTTTTCGATGCGGCAACTTCTCCCTCAGAGTCCCCTGCTATTCGAAGGGTTGATCTTTGCTCCTCTTCTTGGTCCTCTGGTGACCCTGGCTCGGAAAGCTTTCCAGGTCCATCTCCCCCTCTCACCAGAGGCAGGAAGAGCAATAGAGATCGCCGGGAAGCTGAAGCGTCCTCAAATATTCTTCAAGGTTCTCAAAAGACGTTGGCCCCCTTCCTTAAGGGGAAACCCCTAGCCTCCTGATGGGTTGTTTTTGTACTCTTCTATGCTCACAATTTGTGAGAATCTACTCATGTAAGCATCAATTTGCTAATTTTAGGAACTGTCTTAAAAAGAAGAGGGAGCTTGAACTCAGGATATTATCATGAAGGTTGATAGCACTGTTAGAGGTCATCAACCTTATTCAAATTTTGTATCTCTTAGGTTCTAGGATTGCCAGGACACATTAATATCTACCCCCCAGTTATTGTCAAAAAAAAAAAAAAAAACTTTACTTTTTTAATATCTTGCCACCAGATATCAGCTTTTCGAGTCATATTATAAATTGTTTTTTTTGCTTTCAATTCATTTGAATAGTTGTAAATATGAAAATACTTTTTCATTCCCGAAAGCCAAGCTTCTGCCTCTTCTCTTGTTTCAATCTCACCATTGAATATGAGAGGTTTGATTTTCTTAAATTTGCCAGAAATTTCTTCATAAGGTTTACATTTTTCCTTCGTTGATTACTATCATTGCTTTCACTAGATTCATTAAATTCTTGTTTACTTTGTTTAGTTGATTCTCTACTTGAATACTTAGTATCATTCTCTGCAAATTCCAAATTCTTGTATTTACGTTTATAAGAGGCAATTCTTGTAGTTTCTAAAGTGGGTCCTTTATTCTTCTCTACTTCTTGTATATATATTTTGTTACTAAAACACTATTTAGTTCTTCTTGTGCTTTTTTTTCACTAAAACGAATATATATATTATTGATAAAGAATTTTGAAGGGCCTTCACCCAGTTACGTCTTTTCAGAAAAATACAAGTCTTATACTCCACAACTTCTCATTTCTCAGGTAGGGGATTTGATGCATCAAACTAGGTTCGTCGTTCAAACTTAGCAGTCCTTGAGGGAGAAGACAACCCTGATTTGCTTTAAGATCTACCGACTTGTTCAATTCATGAAGAATGTGAAAAGAGGAGACGAATACACAGTCTATCAAGATGAAGTGTAGCCTTTGCATAGTCATGTTCAAACTTAGATTAGAGAAATCTGTAGAAAAATTTAAAACTTTTCTAATGATTTCTGAATCTCTGAATATTTGAAGATTGTTATGCCCAGCTTCTTTGGTGAGTTGACAGGATTTTAAAAGAGCATATAATTCTGCTTGATTATTTGAGAGTTTACCTAGTCCCCAACTGAAGCTAGTTTCAAGCTTTCCTCCCGGATAGAAAATCAATCCACTTGCTACAACATTCCCCGGATTTCCTTTTGACGCACCATCAAAGAAGATTGTAAATTTATTCTTCCTTTGCCACCAATCTGTGAAATATTTTCCCAAACATCTTACTTGCCAAAATGGAATGATAACAGGCCTTCTAGAACTAAGCTGAAGTTTATCCATCTGTATCAAGCCAACCCACTTATGTTCCACTTTGTTTTTATGGGCGTCAAGATGAGTGTTTCCCACAACTTCCGAAAGCATAGCCTTAGCTTTTATTGCTACAAGTTCTAGTTTCATGGCTTTGTTATTGAAAATCAAATCATTTCTTACTAGCCAAATTTTCCACCAAAAGAATTTTGGGATGGCTTGCTAGATTTTTCTCCATGCATGACTTGTGGAAGAAATTCTTGGGTACTTGAGCTGCCAATTAGAAAATAGGTTTACAGGTTCAATGTTTGAAGGAGTTGATATCGGCATCCCATTCAAAAGATGCACCCAAACTTTCTGGGTAAAATCACAACCAACAAAAATGTGTTCTGAGGTTTCAACAGCTTGTTTAAAGAAGAAACATCTGAAAGGTACAAAAAAACCTCTTTTTAACAGATTTTCACCTGTTAGAGCTCTCTGGTGCATGAGAATCCAAGAAAAAAAATTAACTTTTGGAATACTAGGAGATTGCCACACTGATTTCTAGAAATTAGCGTTGTGAGAATACTTCGAATTGGTTTGAAAAGACGTGTATCCTAAAGCAACCGAATAAACTCAAGTAGAGCCCCGACCCCACACGTCCTTACTAGAAGAGTGAATCGGTGCCATACCATTCAATTTTATTAGCAACGTTTTGAATTGGGAGTTTAGCATAGAAAATCCACGATTTGGCAGTTGGGAACACCCACGATGCCCAGTTCCCTTAACAGTCCCACACAGAAATATCTTACATATGTAGAAGACCTTTGTTTTCCAACCAGTCTTTTATCTCAACTATAGAAGAATCAGAGTTTAAAGGAGTTTTACCTTTTATTGTGTCGTCCCATAAAAAAAATTGTCGTTTCCAGGTATACGATATAATTGTTGAGAGATTTAGACATACCATAAAGTCTAGATTATAGTGCCTTTAGGAGTGTTAGACATAGATTTCCTCCTTTGAGGTATTTTTTCCAAAAAAATTGACTAACAGGGTGTTTTTTATTAGAGAAAAGTTGCCACAACATCTTACCTCCCATGGCAAGATTTACCAATCCCGGATATCTAATATGCAGACCACCTTCAAGAACTGGTCTCTTGACAGTGTCCCAATTAACCAAATGCAATATGCTAGGATTTCCTTTACCGCCTCACCAGAGGAAGTCTCTAATCAGCTTGGATATATGATCCACAATCGTTTTTGGAGCGAGAAGGAGAGAGGATTGATAAATTGGAAGAGTTGAGAGAGTTGACTTGATTAAAAAAAGCTTCCATGTTGTAGTTAGACAATGACCACCCCATGAGGCAATCTTACCTTTTAACTTGCTAATTATTTCTAGCCAAAGAGAAGGGTTGTTTTTTGGCCCAGAGTTAGAGGAAGACCCAAGTACTTGACCTTATCCCAAGTGACAAATCCGTCAAAGCCTAAAGTTTGGGAAATATTTGCAATAGTTGAGGGATTTGCTTTCCAACCATACATAGCACTCTTCCAATTGTTGATGAGAGCCCCTGAAATGATACAAAAATTCTGCATAATTTCTTTAAAGATTATTTCCAGCCTCAACGAAGCCCCTCCCAAAAGCAACGTATCATCCGCAAAGAGGGCATGGTTGATAGATTCTACTCCACTTGCTGACTTGATGCCCAGAATAATCCCCACATTTTTACCTGCACTTAACTTTCTACTCATAGAATATCCCATTAGAATATAACGAAACGGTGATAGCAAACAACCCTGACGAAGACCCCTGGAAGCTTGAAAAAAAATTGGTGGTCTGCCATTTACTAGTGGTGCTATCCAAGGTTTATCAGTAAAAGATTTGATCAGATTTACAAATGCAGAATTGAAACCAAAACAGTTAAGAACTTTGTAAAGGAAGGAAATCTTTACCCTGTCAAAAGCATTTTCCATGTCAAGTTTTATCAATGTGCCCTTCTCATTTCTGTGGAAGCTGGAGTGCATGGCTTCCTGAGCTTGAATCACATTGTCTAGAATGCGACATCCTTTTACAAATCCACCTTGAAGAGGAGAGATCGGTTTTCCGAGAAGAGATTTGATCCTATTAGCTAAGAGTCTAGATAAGATTTTATAAGATGAATTACAAAGAGAAATAGGTCTAAATTGATCAAAGGTGGAAGGTCTAATTTCTTTTGGAATTAAAGCAAGGAAGGTGGAGTTGGTACTTCCACCAACTTTGGCTTTAATATGAAAAGCTTTGACCAACATGAGAAGATCTTTTCTCATTACATTCCAGCATACTCTATAAAAGTGAAAAAAGAATCCATCAAGGCCAGGAGCTTTATCTGGCTCCATAGACCATATAACATCCATGATCTCTTCCTCCGTAAAGGGATTCATTAGCTCCCTATTTTCCTCCTCACTTACCAAACTAGAGACATTGGAAAGAAAATCAGAGGTTAATTCAGAGTCAATATCTCCATCCTCTTTGAACAAACTCTGAAAATGAACTTCAACCGCTTGTTTGATTTGAGAGATTCCTCTAACGAATTCACCAGTCGAAGAGGAGATTTCTGAAATGTGGTTGTGGCTCGATATTGCTTATGGAAAAAAGAGGTGTTTCTATCTCTCGATTTCAACGATAAACTTCGAGATTTCAGTCGCCAGAATTCTTCTTCCTGCCTAAACGCTCGGAAATAATTAGAATAAGCCTTTTGTTCTTTTTCCAGCGTTGCAGGAATGATATCTGAGTCCTCCATTTCCAATTGTATCGTTGCCAAATTTTCCAAGGCATGATTTCTAACGCTGAAAGGAGTATGGAGAGATTGTTTTATCTAGTCCTTCGACGCAAGTTTGGTGTTTTTTAATTTCCTTTCCCACACGTAATTTGGAGTTCCATTAACCAGAATACTCCACGCACTGAAAATAGTGTCCATAAAACCGTCTTTGTCAATTCACAAGGGACTGAACCGGAAAGGGATGGGACCGAGGTCTTCTTCATCCTCCAATTGCAGCAAGATTGGTGTATGATCCGATGTGAGTTTTGGTAAGATGCTGGTGGAGATAATTTTATTTTCTAGTAATACATAAATCTTAATTAGAAATCGATCCAGTATGGCTGCAATATTAGCTGCTCCAGTACGATTATTACTCCATGCATATCGATCTCTTTTAGGTTTAAAATCAATCAGATCCCATATTGTGATGAGATGATCCACTGCTTTGTGCATGGTATCTCTCCCACAGACTCCACCTTTTTTCTCTTTAGGATCCAAAGTAATATTTAAATCACCAGCCACTAAAATATTTTAAAGATTGCTTGCAGCAAGAAACTCTGCTAGATAATTCCAACATTCTCTTTTCTCTTGAGAATTAACAGGAACGTATAAATTGAAAATAGCAAGAGATATATTACTAGAGATGTGATTAAGCTCGGTGAATATCTAGTGTTGTGTTTCAAATGAATTTTTCAATGAAAAAAGGTCCTCTGTCCACAGGGTTGCAAGACCATCAGATGAGCCCTTTGCACTCACAGCCTTCCCTGCATGCTTTTTCCATGTCTTTTTACTTAAGGAAAGAAGATTTCCCTCATAAATTTTTGTCTCTTGGAGAAAAAGAATATCAGGGGAAGCCATTCTTATAAGGTCTTTAACAACTTCTAATTTCGAAGAGTTTCCCAGCCCCCTGCAATTCCAAAAGACGATGTTCATTATTTAATATTACTGAAAGAGAGAGGACCTCCTTTTGAAGGCCTAGCCCAAGTATTCCTGCTGATTGGCATCTCTATAATGGCTTGAATTACTTGCATCTTAAGACGTTCGGCTTATTCCTCCTGAACCATCTTATGATATTTACGCCCGCTTTTGGAAGACCTCTCAAGGGATCTTCATCGGATGAACCAGAATTGTCCATAGGTTTCTTTTTTTTTCCATTTCTATATATGTGGGAGAATTTCCATTTGCAGGAGTGCCAAGATTTGGCTCAGATGGACCTTTGAATTCTTCACTTGTATGATTTTGAGGTTGAGATACTTCTCCCTCTTCAAGCACTAAGAGCACATGTTCTTTTGGGATGCTCAATACTTCAAAATTGTTTTGAGATGATATTTCCTTAATAGATGCTCAATTTTCTTTATGTTCATGCCCGGAGGGATTTCTACCCATCCCCATTTCTCCTCTTTGTACCTTGGATTTGTTTCCTTGCTTTGCTGAACTAGTTTTTTGAACTTGAGTCCATTGATCTCCCTTCTCTTTTACAGCTTCTTCCTCAACGTTTTTCTTACAAGATCTATCGAAATTCCCATAACCATAACAAAATCTGCACTTAAAGGCCAATTGCTCATAATCTAGCTCTTGCACGTGTGACCAATCTGCTACTGTCAAATTAATAGCTTCAGGAAGCCCTACCTCAAAGTCCACTTCAACACATATTCTGGCACAAGTATATTGATCTCTTCTTTCAGTCCTATCAATATATTTCCCCAAAGTGTTTCCTATAGGTTCTAGAGATCCCAAATTCCAACAATGGAGAGGAAGATGCAGCAACCTAACCCAAATAGGAACAGCAGAAGGGACATCTTGATTTGGATCAAAGTCCGGAGTCCACTTGTTCAGGTAGAGCCCTTGAGGACCCATGGAATATGGCTTGTTTCGAAAAATTAAATCTCTATCTGCTGAGTTTTCAAAAAGAAAGACATAGTATCCCTTACCTATCAAATTGTTGCATATGCCTTCTGAGATCAGAGGTTTCCAATTCCTATGAACCCACCCTTCGATTGCCTTGGGGGATGGCCAAAGCCCAGTGAACTGTCCAATGAGGCCCCGTTTAGCTATATTAAGGGTTGTTCGACATGGTTGAACCGGAGGAAGATCCACCGTAGGAATATTATCAAGCTTCTTGATAAAAGACTATTGGTTCTAGTTGAGTTTTTGCTTGCTACCCGAAGTTACCAGTTTCCTGAAGGCATTGAGATCAAGGGAAGAGGATGAATCCCCTCCAACTGCTATGACCTCAAAACAAAGCTTGACCTCATAATAGAGCTGGTCTCAGGGAGACCCAGGCACTGAAGGAACTTGCAACCACAAGGAACACAAAATAAAATTTCACACAACAACCTAAGACAACTCACGAGAGCGTGGAAGCAACCCTGCAATCAATTAACCAAGATCTTCTAGATCTCCTTCACACAGGCAGAACCTCCTTGACAGAGAAGAGACAAGGAGGTTAACAGAGAGTCGATCTAGCCTTGGTGGGCCAAGCAAATATTCTTGAAGCAAAGGTGGTTTAAAGATCTCCAATTCTCGAATTCAAGATAACTCCAGAATGCAAAGGAATTAAATCTGCACAATACATCCAAGAGAGACACGATCTGCAGCCTCCTGACAGAGAGATTGAACCAGATCTACAATGCCAGAGAAAAGAGATGCTTCGATCTACTCCCCTCTCGAATATCAAACCACCAAAGAGGATGCCAATCAAAATTGGAATTCTTCTTGGAGGGCACACAACGTAGAAAACTCAAAGATACTCGAGCTCCCAACAAACCAGAGTTTGGAGAGCACGTAGAGCCACGCACATCACCAGCAATGGAGATCTAGATCTCTTCCTCCAATGACCGATCCACCTGCAAACTGCCAGCAAGGGAGAACCAGAGGTTTCAACATTGTTCAAAAAAATTAAAAAATGTTCTTGGAGCCAAAATCGTTCACCCCACTTCAAGGGATTCTTGTGCTTTTAGAATACGTTCATTATCTTCTTTAACATTTTGCAGTTCTGCTTCCAAATCCTTTACTGTTTGTAGAAGTTCATATCGATAATTATTTCTACTTTCATTCATATTTACCCATAGATTACCATCATTAATATTTTCTTGTCCAGTTTTTCCTTGTTCCTTAGGGTGGGATTCTTCTCCTGCGAACATTTCAACTTCTACCATTATGTTCCTGCAAGGTAAGGTTATATTTCTCCCTCTGGATAATGAGAAATAAAACCTGGAAACATAAGTTAGTTTTTCAATTCATATTTATTTTGAGTGTTGGGCCTTCTTTTAGGCCAAGTGTTGTAACTATAGCTATGATACCATTTTGTCACACGCCTAAATTTTACCATATAAAAAACTTATCAATCTTTTTTCTCAAAACGCTAGCTAAAAACCTTTTAGCAACACACCACAAAAGCAACTTGTATTTTAAAACTGTTTTTATGAAATAATGTATAAAAACACATTTATTCAAAATTAAGTAACCATAGTTTTAACTAAACACTTCAAAAAAAAATTATCCTTTATGTGAAAAGCTAACTCCACCTATGTTTTTTGTGCACTAGGAAAGCTTGGGTCTCCACCAAAGTTGAGAAGGGGGTAAGGTAAGGTTTTACTTTCACCCTAATTAAACCTTAACACTACTAAGACTTATAAAAACCTAGGAAGATCAACTTCAATACACATATCAGGTGCTTACTAGTACGCAAAGACTTAACCTTAGATTTCGTTTATAAAAAGATTTATATGTTTATTGAAATGTCTTAATCCTAACATAAATTTTTGTCATTATTCTTAAACTAGCCAATGATCCTCGACGATGTGGATGCAGGGATCAAAATTCAGGCCGTCACGGCCCGTCATATAAAATCAAGTTTTTTATTTTTGTCATTTTAAAATAAAATTGATCATTTAAATTTAAATGCCATTAAAAGGGTTGAGACTAAAATTGCCCATCAACAATTTTATTCAATTATGTTTGTCTACATGGATGACACCAGTGACGGACCAAGGTACTAACTCCCAGCTCGGCCTCCAAGCTGCCAGCCTGCCACTGTCCACAAGTGCAAAATGGATTGATGGCCTGAGCGACCCTCCATGGTTCAATGTTCACAGTTCGAGTTTTTTTTAATGTAAATTTGGAGAGTGGGACAGTTTCGGATTGATTCGGAATCTGGATGGTTAACTCGCCTTTAATGCACCATAAACAACAATCAAATTTACAATTAAACGTTCACCCATAGCATTAAATTATTTCACATCAATCCCTGCGATAGTGGGCAGTGAGCACTGGCAAGTTGGCAACTTACAAGCCAAGCCTTGGTGGTCCTTCTGCGGTCTTGGTATTCAATCTGCAAATTAAATGTGTAGCGGCCGCGGGTGATCACTGATGAGTTTCTCGGTCCTATCTGGGCTTTCAATGCGTCTGCTATTTCCCTTCTTCGGATATTGCGGGTAGTTTTTTCTTCACCGCGGTTCTCTTGTTTGGCTTGACGTTGGTGACCCCTCCACAGGTATGTTTGTGTGGCCTTTCTCATGTTGGGTCTGATAGGTTAGGGTTTTCTTTTGCGGAACAGATGTTTTCAGAGCCTTCCCTGAATGGAAATCATGCCTATTGTTAATGTGAATGGATTGCTCTTTCATATTCATTGAATTGGTTGTTCAGTTGGACTCTCGCTTCTCTGGTTGCATGCTAAGCATTTTTCAGATGTGAACATTAAAGCAGACTCAGAATGATCCACCAGAGTCTAGTGCAATGTGCACTCCGAAATAGCGTTTTGCAATGGAGTTCAAAGGAGAAGAGGTTGGTAGACAAAAGGATATTGTTTACCAAGCTTGACAAAGCCCACATTGACAATCAATTGTCTGCCTTGTATCTAGGTCATAATTTTCTTGATGATTTGAGTGTAGAGTATTCATCCATTTTGATTCCAGAGGTCAATGCTGGCTGGAGAAGGGATGAACTTGCAAAATGTATTTGATGTTTTGGGGTTCATCTGAATATTTTGCTTAAGCTCTGTCTGAGCTTAAGGGAGAATCTGGTTTAACAAGTTCATGTGCATGACAGGGATCCTTAAGGAAGTGATATGTCTGATGCACAAGATAGGGGTGCAAAAACCATTGTCTAGATTACCTATCAATTTATAAAAAATCATTAACTTGTTTTCAGCGTTAGTTGTATCTCAAGATTAGGGCACCTTGATGTAAAACAAGGTGTAAATTTGATATGATCGTCTACAAGCAAGTCTTCATAGTCTTGTGCCATATGCATTCATAACATGATTATGTTGTTGTCTTTCAGATTCCATAATATTTGAATTGAATGATTCTATGGATTAGGGATGTGATTCGAACAATAAAATCACACAAATATATATACAAAAAATAATGCTAAAACTTTAATGTTTACATAAAAACTATCAACGCTTTTGATGATTTTGAGCACTTTCAGTTTTAAAGGTTAGTATAAGAAGAGAGTCCAACACGAGCTTTATATTGTCAAGCATATGATTTTTTTTTAAATTTAAATTGTATATGTGATTGAGGTCATCAAGTCATCTTGTCCTATAAGAAAACAACGATATTATTTTGCCGTTTGTATCGAATCTTAATTTGAACCTTTACATCAAGGGTAGTTATTGACTGAATTTTGTCTTGTTCCTATACCTCTCGCTGTCTCATCCTGTGTATGCTGAAATATGATTGCAGATCTCATATGCTCGTATTTCATTGGCTTCAATTCAAAGTAGAATTACTAAAGTCTAATATTGAACAATTGGATAGGAAGGGCAGGGTAATGCTGAATGGAAAGGAGGAACACTTAACCTTCCCTTGTAAGAACATTTTCAAGAGAAGCTGGAAGATGTAGGGTCATGTAACACATAGAGTAAAGCTTTGCAAATAGGGTTAACTAAGCATGCAGTGTGAAAGGTGGGAAATAGAGCAAACTACCCTTGTGCTAGTTTATTGCAGCAAGCATAAGAATGGCAGGTATCATCATGCATAAAGTGCTACCTACCCTTATGCACAACAATAATAACCGTGATAGTTAATATCAAAATATAAAGGTTTTTAGATATCACATATTATCTACATTTAAAATTTGAAACATTTATCAGGATTCTGAAATGGTAGCCATTGTTGCATCTGTGTTGTCCATTAAGCCAGTGTCAGCAAACTGTTCCCACTTGCAGGTGTCACAAGTTTTATTTTCAAAAAAATTTGTGTCAAATTTAATTGAAATGCATTATCTTTTTAGCACATTTTTTTAATGAAGTGTGCAATTAATGTGTTATTGCCATTTAAAATGAGAGTTTTTTTAGAAACCCTTCATCATAGAAGGGCAGTATGAGTAAATAACCTTCTATATGAAATTAAGACCAGCCCTTCAAATTTGATCCCTGCGTGGATGGAGGAAATAAAGGTGGTAATGCTATGCAAACTTGTCGGCCTGCTTGGACACCTGGCTTACCCACCACCGTTGATTAACATGTTTACAATTAGGAAAACTTAGAAGATGGAAAAAGTCTTCTCGGGATTTATTGATGGGATCTTCGGACAGACTGTGTAGTTAATGTTTTCTGCAGTTTCTTGATTTTCTTTTGCTTGGCGAATTTGGAGTAAGTTATCTACCCGACTATTTGCACCGGGGTTCACCTGAAACCGTTGGGTGATAGTTTACTCTGTTACCTTTCCCTGAAACCAAGAACAATCAATTTCAACACTTACTTTCACACCAAAGTGCCCTTTAGAATTCATCCATCCATAAATTTAGCCATGGAAATTCTTGTTTTTTAAATGCAAGTTTAAAATTGTAAGTTTTTATTGGAATTTTTATGAAAATTGCAAATGTATGTTTAGAACTGTGTAATTTTAGTCAACTACTGGAAAGATCTAAACTTGGAACGTTTTACCAACTTCCTTGTAACAATTAATCAACTCCTTTGTTTGTTTTATGGAACCGGATCCAGGTTTAAACCTTCGATTCTTTATCTTTCATGATCACCGAGGTTAAAGTTTTAAACTAGCATACACACATAACATTGGCCTTATCAAATCCATAACAATTGAATTTCAAATTACAAGTTTTTAGAACACAATTTCAGATTTTTCAGATTAGGTTTAGATCGATTAAGTCTGTAGATTCAATTTGATTTGGTAAATTAGTATTTTTCATTATTGCATTATACAGGAGTGTAATAATAGTTTGTTGTAGAATTGATCTGCAATGAAAATGCAAGAAAAGCAGCAGAATCTCTTGTTCTTGATCTTACTGTTACGAAAAGTTAACGGAGTAATCTATCACCGAACAGAGTCAAGTGGACCCCGGTGCAAATGGTCAGGTAAATATCTTACTCCGATGAATTTACCTTCCTTCATTGTAACCACCGACATCTTCCCTTCTGGTCCTACTCTTGCAAAGGAAGGTAGCCAGAGAACCATGAGTGTATAGAGAATTAATTTTCCAACAAGTTGTTCTCTCTGAACCAGAAGGCAATGTCGGTCACCTGTAACATCTTGCGATGGGTTTTTATGCTTGATACCTTAAAAAGGTTATGGGTTCTATTTTAAACAGTGTTGAGAAGCTTCTTCAGTATTAAAATCAGGGATTCAACTGTTTATTCGTTGCCAAAGGTGAGAAATACAGTCAACAAGTTTTTTTTTAATATTTTTTTAAAAATGCAGAGTTTATAATACTCCTCTTTGCCTGCGCAGGTTGTAGAATCATGCATATGGACATTGTCATGGCCACTGTGTTTGAATGCAAAACTTTGAAATCCTTTCAATGTTGCTACCAAGATTTAAGGTATTTATAAAACTTGTATGGGCTTTTGAACGGTTGGATATTGTTAAGCCTGTCGTCTTCCTGCGTCTGTTGATTAACCTTTAAGTTAAGTTTTAAATATATTAAGTTTATATGGTTAATACTCATTTCCTTAAGTGTTTTGAGTCTCGTTAAATCCAAGACTGTTAAACACATTTGTATAAAGTCTTGGTTTATACTGGATTCATGGAACCTGAGATTTGAGGAATTGTCTTCACTGTATGTCTTTTAAGTGATTTATGATATATTGATAATATTCTTATAACTATTTGTAAGGAGTTACTATCTCGAACTTAATTGTTTATATTATTTACTTAGTTTAATATTCAGGGTTTGAAGCCCTTTGTTATGTTTCCGACAGGGAATATATATGAATTGGTTAGGTGGATTAATTCCAGAATCATATTTAAATTTTTTATTTTTCAAATGTTTTTACTATAGTTTGATTAATTTTTATTTTTTGAATTATTCAAATATTGATTTAACTTAGGTTCTATTGGTCTTTTGCAGGTGACGTAGGCATGGGACTTTGTGCCCCAAGACCCGACGGCGTGATAACATAAAGAGTGTCACTGACATATATTGGAAAATGGTTTTCATTTATTTGAGAATTCCATGCCATAACAACCCGCCCACGACACACTTCAAATCAAAGGCATGTCACTTGAAAAGCAATGGCCAAAGTCCTTATACCAAGGAGTGGCAAGAGTCCTTATACCAGGGAGTGGCACGAGGATGAAGTGCTTATTATAACACACAATCTTCATTTTATTTATGATTGTCAATCTTGGCAGTCTGGCTGCCAGACCTTCGCTCTTCCCTCTCTGCCATATCTATTTCAGTCTATATTCCCATCGTTAGTGTGCCTCTGTGTGTTTCTTCTCCATCCCTGCTGCACATTCAAAATTATTCGGTGTCTTACCTACCCGTCAGTGTCCAACATACGTTGAGGATTTTTGTATGATAATCACTCAATTCTTGAGATGTGCATGCTAAGGACTGTTTCCTAGGGTAGAGATTGTTTTGTTATGAATCATATTTCTTCACATTGAATTTTTATGCTGCGATTTTTTTTATCATTTTATAGAGACTCCTCCATTGAAGAATACATTTATCTTTGCGCAGGGAGAAGTGATATAGAGCCACTCCATCTCCCTCTATTCATTTAAATCATCGCCCAATCTACATAATTTTTTTTCTCAATCCACTCTCTCTTTGTACATTTGCGGTGTTGATGGATCCTCCACCTACGATTATGAATCGTGTGTGGTATGTGTTTAACCTGGCAAGGATGCGAGCCAACCATTTTCTAAATCCATGACGATTGAAGAAGAACGCGGCTGGCATTTCTAAAGAAGATGATATCTCTTTGTTAAAGATTGAAATTGTTTCACTATTTGGCTGCTATGAGTTGGTGGAAAGAGAGATTGTATAGTTGGAAGATTCACGCCTTTTCCCAAGCTACACAAAGCGTGAAGAAGTTGTGAAAATTCAGTGCGTGAAGGTAAAAATATTGCTACTCTAATTGCTTGCTTTTCACCTACAGACTTAGAAGGACGAGGAATACCAGTTACTTGCTTTCTCTTTAACTACAGACTAAGAAGAGAGAAGGAAGGCCAACGAGTGAAGAAGTCAGTGACTTCGTTTACGGGCACGATGGAAGAAGTGAAGAAGCCGCCAGGCGGCTTTGACAGGCGTCCAGTTTGGCCTTGCATCGTCCAGTGAAATTGTAAGTGGATGCACGAAATAGAGAAGAATAATGGGAAATCGGGTTCTTGTTTACTGTAAATCTGAGGCAAATAATGCAGTTGTGTGGTTTCTATGGCTGGTTCCGTAGTTTCAGAGTTTCTATGATGTATTCTTGGTTCGTAGATGCTTTCGTATATCCACAATCCGAGATTTTTGTTTTTATGGCACCCAACACATGTTCCTTACCTTTGACGGTCTCCTGACTGGGCTTTGCCGCGTAGTTAAAGACATCGGGATTTGTTGAAGCTTTTCATCTGCTCTAGGAAGGTCAAGCATTCTCAAAAAAAATTCGGTGCTTGGTAGATGAGTGGATGTGACGGGAAAAGAGTCATTGGAAAATACAAATGATAGAAAAAATATAGTCTGGCTTCTGGTTTTCCTTTTGGATCTAGTTACAAGCTCTATAGTTTTTGTAGAGGCTTCTCTTTTGTTGTATACAGATTCAAGGTTATATGTCTAAATCATTGAACATTCAGTTTCAGTGAGGCGTTAGCCATTTTTTTTTTTAACAATTTTTGTTTTCCTTTCTATTGTCATTCATTCAAAACCTTAAGCTTAGACTCTTCTTCTCCCTTCAAGTTTCCTTAACCTGGATTCAATATTGGATAGGATTTCAATTCGCACATAAACATCCTTTCTTTTCGAGCATTAATACGAATTGGAAAGGGAGGCTTTGCTGGCAGAGGTTTTTGAAAATTTTTGTTTTAGTTTTAGTTCAGTTGTCTTATTAATGAATCATAGGATATAAGGCTTCTTAGTCTCCTCTCAGTGTAACCTCATAGTATCTACCTCTAAGTGATTCAAGAATTAAGTATTATTAGCATACCGCCAAAGCTGGGAAATGAAATACCGAAAAGAATTTCGGTATATCTAAAATGAATAGAGAACCTGGTTTCTTCTCGTGTTGGTTTAAAATGCATTAATTTTGTTGGGGTCCAGTCCGATTGGCTCACCTTATGGAGTAGCTTCCATTGGGAGGCAACAAGAGTGACTCCCTATCTCCGACTGGTGTGTCTCACATGTGGGGGCACGTTGATTCTAACATTGGTGCTCCCAGTACTGGTATGTAGTAACTTGGTCACATCGTGACTGCCTTCAAATCTGGAGACTCTTGATTTGCATATTTGCGATTATGCTTTCGGTGTCCTTTATACAGCTGTTGAAGAGATAGTACCATCTAAGCCAACTCAACTTTTATAGCCAGAATAGTTTATTTGGTCAGATCCAAATCCAAATGCCCTTTGGTATATTTTGGGAATCCTGGACTTTACACCAAGTTTTTTCATCTTTGAAAGATTACATTGAATTCACTGTGAATTGGATTTATTTCAAATTACATTGAATTCACCGTGAATTGGGTAAACCTTACATTAACTACAGCATTGGCTAGGCCTTCAGGTAAAGTGTTTTTTAGTGTTTTTTATTATAAAAACAAAATTCCCATGAATCCTGCCTTTAATGTAAAAGACCCTCTTACTTAGCTTGTGTTGAATAAATGAGAAAAGAAGGGGAAAAGTCATGGAAGCATGAAGGGATGTTTGTGGGAGAGTCAAAAGGAAAAGAAAAAGGTGGAACCAATGAGCCAAAATAAATAGAGTTTATGCCTTTTCTCCCCCCTAGCTTTCTAGACTGCCAGCTACATTGCATTGAAAATCTCATTCCTGGACATGGGAAGTTTCAACCAAGTGGTAGTTAACCAAGGGTGTGTGGAACTCAATGTGTGCATGTTCAAGCTACGTGGTGCTCTATGTTTAATAAACACTCGGCAACAGCTCATAAACACTCGGTTCAATAAACATTGGGCAACAACACATTAATGCTGTTGTGGTGGGATTATGAACAGCTCTATGTTTAATAAACACTCCGCAACATCACATAAACACTCGGTTCAATAAACATTGTACAACAGCACATTAATGCTGTTGCGGTGGGATTATGAATAGTTGGAATGTGTGGTTGGATTATGAACCATGGGATGGACGGTTGTTTTACAACCAAGTGCTCATAATCCTCTTGGTGCATACTTAACTCTAATGCTCAGCGTGGCCCAACTACTTGCCGCTCAGTTTGGATGCTCAGCCTGGCCCAATTGCTTGCCTCTTAGTTTGGATGCTCAGCTTACCATGCAATTTTTTTTAGAGTAATAAATAAAATTCAAACAAGGTTGCTACATTTTGTAGCATACTTCAAATAGGGCCATGATGGCACTCATGAGTTAAGATAGGGATGATCAAACACGAGCATAACTTAGTCCGAGTCCCACTCCCAATTACGATGAGAAGGAGGTTTTAGGGCAACAACAACAATTCAACGAATGCTATGGCCATGGAAATGGTTAATTATGCTGAGGCACATTCACACCCTCCAAATGGTAAACTCCTTTCTCTCTTAGACGCATTAGACATGGCTACATACGATTTTCCTTTTGACTTGAGTTATTTGGCCTAATGCATTGTATTCATGAAGCTCTATCACTACTGCAAAATTGCTAATTTACTTTCAAGTTAACCTGCAACAACATGTGACAATGTCGGGAACATTGCCACCACGTGGCTCTTGTTTAAAATAGTATTGACTGATAGATTATTAACTTATTGCAGTATAAAACATTTTAAGCTAGAAGATCTAATCTTATATGGTTAAAATTGTTTACTAGTGATAAATCTTACATTTTGATTTTAAAGCAAATCTATGTTTGTGTATAGTTTCCTATAACCACTTAACTTTGTTTTTCTATCCATGATTATCGTAATAAAAACTTTGTTTTTATACCAATGATTATTGTAACACCTCGGTTTTGACCCCATTTGCATTAAAGTATATATGATGTAAATAATGTTATTTAATCATGGTGTGGAGCTCAAGGCAAAAGCCCCACCATTGATTTAGTGTTTTATGTTTCGGCGATTAAAATCGATGTCGATGGTATTTCGTGCCAATCAGGCACATTATAATTTTGGACATCATGTAAATATGCAATTTAATTAAATATACCCACAACCAGTTATGTCAATGCAACATTAAAGAGACGGGGGCATGATTGCCTAAGGAATAGGGGGGGGATATCAAAACCCTTCAGCCAATGGGGAAAAGCCAAATGTCAAAGGGAGAACCCATAAAAGCGTCAACTACCCATTTTTTTGTCTTTTCCCCCAATCATTTATTTCTGCCAGAAATTGGTTGAGTTAATTAATGCATGGGGATGGGTAGAGTATGGCAGTCAAAATTCAAATCTGAGAAGCCATCAAATTTTGGAAAACATGTTTTGACTTCTTGGGCAAGTAAAACCCTAAAAATGCATGCCCAAAAATGATGGGAAGTCATTTTTGGAATGCTCAGTGATTGGACTCTTTCCTTAACGTTTTTGTTGTTGTTTCCTCATCACCCGGCTGGGAAAAATCCGTTTTTGTGTTGCACAGTGAATGGGAGAAGAGACCCACGATTTTTGGGTGTTTGTTGAGGCCATTTTTGCCCACGTGAAGCCCATAGACATTACTAGAAATCAAATTGTTTTCAGAGGGTTGTTTTCCCCATATGCTAGTTTCATTTTTAGCTCCCATGACGTTTTTCCTCAAACCTAGAACTTGTATTTTGCTATGTGTGCATCCTTTGTTTTGGTCTGAACTGGTTTGGAGTGGAATTGGGTCAGAATTGGCTTGATAAACCTAGTGTAGTGAGAAACCTCACAGAGGGATCAAGAGGGGTTGGTTATTCTTTCTTGCACACCCTGCAGAGCACTCGAAGGGAAGGCATAGCCTGAGGGACTGTGTAGCAGAGAAGGGGATGCTTCTTTGTGTTGGGGGTGTAGGTGTTAGGAAAGCCAAGCCAGATATTGTGTAGGTGTCCATAGCTCTGTGGTTGAGCTCACTAGCTTAGCAATTCGACCTTTCCACCTCCTTGGTAGCCTGATAAACCCAAATGTAGTTTTGGAATGGTTGAATTTTGATATGTCTTTGGTTGTGTGTGAGCCTGTTGTTGTTCCATTTTTCCTTGTGGGAATCATGCCCAGCTCGGGGGTGGCAGGGCTGCTGAGAGATTGATGAGTACACTGGCCTATGGTTGGGTGGAACATTGCAGCGACATAGCTAGTTGTGGGACAACTCATTTTCAAGATAAGTGTTTCTTGTGTATTTAAACTCTGCAACTGTATTTGTTTTAATGAATTATATGAACATGTTGAATGCTTGAATGAATGTGTTTTGATTCCATTGTATAATTGCATTTGTTATGCATCTGTGTAAAGTTTTATTCCAATGCATTTTTATTATTATCTTCATGGGCCTAGTTTCCTCGCTTAAATGATAGCAGCAGTGTCGTAGTTGCATCCTCTCGGACGGGAAGGGACGTGACAGTGTGGTATCAGAGCAGTTGTTGTAGCATTGGGCCTCAATGGGCCAAGAAGAACAGTTTACAGAGGCAGGATCACCCTTTGTTGAGCACAGGCCAGCAGAAATTTTTTTAAAAATTTTGTAAGTGTTGGAGTGTTGACTTGGTCGGCTAAGTTAGTCGAGTTGAGCCGATGCATATCAGCGTGAAAGGATGATTTGAGTCGATGCATGTTGGCGTGAAAGGGTTGAGTTGAGCTGACGAGAAGAGGAAGAAAAGAAAATTTTCAAAGTGTTTGAAAAATCGGCAAAAATCGGTGAGTTTTGTTGATACGTCGGCTGAGTTTCATCGACAAACATCGGAAAACTTGCGGGGTTTCAGCCGATACATGTCGGGTAGAAAGTTAAGTTTCGGCACATGTCAGGTGGAAAGTTGAGTTTTCACCGATGAAAGAAAGAATAAAAAAATTTCAAAATTTTTCTAAGTGTTGAAAATTCCATGTCGGCAAGAAAATGAGAATTTTTCCGACATGTCGGAAAGTTTGGCGAGTTTTGTTGATCGGAAGAAAAATCGGAATTTTTCTGACACATCGGAAAGTTTGGCGAGTTTTGCCGATCAAAAGAAAAATCAAAATTTTTCCAACACGTTGGACTGTTTGGCAAGTTTTGCCCATCGGAAGAAAAATCATAATTTTGCCAACTTGTCGGAAAGTTTGGCAAGTTTTGTCGATCGAAAGAAAAAATGGAATTTTGCCGACATGTCGGAATGTTTCGCGAGTTTTGTTGATCGGAAGAAAATTCGGGATTTTGCTGACACGTCGGGAGCAAGGCAGAGTTTTTATGATAGGAAGGAAAAGGTGAGTTGAGCCGACATGTCGGAAAATTTTGGTGAGTTCACCAATTAGAGGAAAATGGAAAAATTCTCTGAAACAGTGAATTTAAGCCAATTCTTCAGTGGGATTGCAGGTGCTGAAAATTTGAAAATGGTAGTGAAGTTACGCGCCAGATTGCGCAAAATCGAAAGATTTACAAAAAAAAAACGAGGGCGCGGGGGCAAGCCCCCTTGACCCCCGTCGCCCCCCCTAAGACAGTCGTTGTTTATGAAAATAAAAGTCTGTGTATGATTTTTCCATATGAAGGCAAGTAAGTTATAAGTTTCTAAGAATATTATAAATTTATAATTTAACAATTGTGTTTATGAACACATTTTGCAGAATCATAGTCACCTTCAAAGGCAACATTCCACATAGTGTAGTTCGGTAAAATTGCTTTTGGGTCAGCCATGAGAACCTACAACATGTATGATGATGCACAAAATCCCTATGAGCATGAGTAAGATGTTATGGGGGGAAACATGTGCTGGAAATACTGAGACAGAGTCTAATGGGAGAAGATTTCAAGATACTCCCTCAGATTTTGCAGCCACCATGAGAATCCTAAGGGTGAAGATGCAAAGTTATAGGGTAGATAATGAAAGATTGGTTAAGGATCAGGAGGAGCAGAATCAACTGAATGCAGCCATGCTGCAAAGTTTGATAGACATCCAAAGGAGGATGAGATCTAGGCATTGAGCAGTACGTCCAAAAGTAAGTAAAAGCATTGCTAGAAGAAGAAAGAGATCTCCTAGTGGATCATCTGACTCTGAAGTATCCATTGGTGGTTCAAGTTCTTCTTCCAACGGGAATAATAAAATGAGGTGCTACCAGAACCGTTCATGTGATGAATTCATAAAGGCCAAGCCTCCTACGTTTGATGGTGAGGTAAATAACAGTCAAGAAGTTGAAGCTTGGCTTCCTGGGATGATAAAATATTTCCAAGTCCAAGACTACTCTGGAACTATGAAGGCTAGGGTAGCCATCTTCAATTTGACTGGAAGAGCATCCATATGGTGAGAGCACTTCAAGCAAGTGAAAAATATTAATGAAAGGAAGATTGTGTGGAAATAGTTCTAAAATTATTTCAAGCAGAAGTACCTCTCTGACAGGTACTATGATGATAAGATCAAAGAGTTCCATCAGTTGAGATTGGGACAGCGGACCATGGAAGAGTATGCAAACAAGTTCCTAGAGCCGTTAAGGTATGTCAGGTACATCAAAGATGAAAAAGTTAAAATCCATCATTTTCTGAGTGGATTACCTCAAGCATACAAAGACAGAATTGAGTTGTATGAACCTAGAACTCTGGAAGAAGCAATAAGGAAAGCTAAGTATTGCTATGAGCAAAGAAAAGGCAAACTTGATTATCATTATTCATGGAAGGACAAGACGAATGAGAAGTCTAACCAAAGGAAGAAAGGTTTCAAACCTTATAACTTCAGGAACCAACAAAAGAAGCCATCACAAGCTGGGAGTAATCCAGCTAGAGTGGTGGGAGAATAGCCAAGAGATCCACAACAAGACAGAGAACCTATCCAATGTTCGAAATGTGGAGGACCCCACATGCGCAGGAAGTGTCCACTTGAGGATGGGAATGCAAGGCCAGCTTACAACATTCAAGAAGCATAAACGATGGGTCAAGTAGCAAGGACTGTCCCTATGATTTATGCAGCTTTAGAGGACCACCAAGCAGATCATTAGTCAACTGTGAATGAAGTCGCATGTAAGATTATTGAGCAAACTGTTTCTGTTTCCCTGGATCTACTCACAATTATATTACTCCTAGAGTAGTTGAGATTGGTGCTTTTAAGAAGTTAAAGCATAGAAAATCATGGTTAGTTCAGCTAGCCACTGGAGCCAAGAGAAATGTTAGTGAAGTGGTAGAGAAATGTGCATTAGTTTTGAATGGATTGGTCACTTGTGTAGATATGAATGTTCTACCACTTGGTTCCTATGATGTTCTCATTGGAATGGATTGGTTAGAAGCACATAGGGTAAAGGTTGATTATTACAATAAGAATTTTGAGTGCTTAGATGAAGAGGGCAACTTAAGGGTTGTGAAAGGCATTCCAAAGGTGATTTCTGTTAGGCAGATCTCAGCAATGCAGCTGAAGAAGTGTTGTAGAAAAGGTTGCAGAGTGAATGCAGCTCATGTTTTGGAGGAAGTAGAGAATGAAACTCCTAGGTTGGATGACTTTCATGTGTTGCAGGAATTCAAGGATTTTTTTTCCTGAGGAAATTCCAGGGCTTCCTCCAAAGAGGGACATTGATTTCACAATTGAACTTGTTCCAGGAGAAGCACCAGTGTCCAAGACACCCTACAGGATGAGTACACCAGAAATGCTAGACCTCAAGATGCAACTGCAAAAGTTGTTGGAGAATAATTATATCAGGCCAAGTGTGTCTCCTTGGGGAGCACCAGTTATGTTTGTGAAGAATAAAGATGGTACACTCAGGTTGTATATTGATTAAAGACAGCTGAACAAATTCACTGTGAAGAATAAATACTCGTTTCCTAGGATTGATGACCTCTTTGATCAAATGAGAGGAGAAAAGGTATTTTCTAAGATTGACTTGAGGCCTGGTTACCATCATGTGAGAACCAAGGATGAAGACATTCATAAGATAGCCTTCAGAACAAGGTATGGACATTATGAGTTTGTAGTGGTACCATTTATGTGCCTTATGAATAGTGTCTTCAGCAGGTATTTGGACAATTTTGTTCTTGTTTTCCTTGATGACATTTTTATTTATTCTAAGAATGAGGAAGAGCATGAAGAACATCTAAGATTGACATTGCAATTGCTCAGGGAGCATAAGTTGTATGCAAATTTGAGAAAATGTGACTTCTATAAAGATAGGATTCATTATTTGGGTCACATTATCTCAGATGAGGGCATATCTATAGACCTTGAGAAGATTGAGGCCATTATGAATTGGCCTACTCCAAGAAACGTGACGGATGTAAGATATTTTATGGGACTTGCAGTATACTACAGGAGATTCATTGAAGGATTCTCCAAGGTTGCACATTCCATCACTTATGTGCAAAAGGAGGGAATAAAGTTTGAATGGACACCGAGGTGTGAAGAAAGCTTCCAACAGTTGAAGAATCTTCTCACAAGTGCACCAGTGGTGTGTACTGATGCATGCGGTCAAGGGCTTGGAGGAGTCCTTATGCAAGACAACCGTGTGATATGTTATGAGTTAAGAAAGCTAAAGGAGCATGAGAATAGCTGTGTCACTCATGATCTAGAACTTACAGCCATAGTACATGCTCTCAAGATGTAGAGGAATTACTTGATGGAAAAAATATTTGAGCTAAGGACACACCATTGTGCTCTGAAGTATTTGTTTGATCAGCCCACATTAAATGGTAGGAAAGCTAGATGGCTGGAGTTTTTGTGCAAGTTTGATTTTGAAATCAAACACATAAAAGGAAAAGAAAATAAAGTGGTTGGTGCATTCAACAGGAAGGTGCATGAAATGCATGTGGCATCTCTTAGTATTTTCCAATTAGATTTGAGATAGTAGATTGTTAATCATACTGTTGGAGATGAATTGTATGAAGAGGTAAAAGACAAATTGCAGCAGCAAAGTCTTGAGAAGAGGTATGAGGGATATAAATTGGAAAAAGATGGACTTATTACTTATAAGAACATAATTTATATCCCAAATATAGTATACTTGAGGAGAGTTGTTATGGATGAAATCCATCAAGCTTCGTATTCTGGTCACCTAGAATATCAGAAGACAATTGCTATAGCCAGAAAGCAGTATTTTTTGCCAGGAATGAAAAAGGACATGGCTGAATATATCTCAAGGTGCATGAAATGTCAGTAGGTGAAGGTTGAGCATCAACACCCAGCATGTTTGTTGCATCCTTTTCCAGTTCTAGAATGGAAATGGGGAGTTATTTCCATGGATTTTATTGCCTGATTGCCAATGACTTGGAGACAACATGATTCCATCATGGTTGTGGTGGACAAGTTGACAAAGGAAACACATTTCATCCTAGTTAAATCCACACATAAGACTGGTGACATTGCAAAAATCTTCATGAAGGATATTTTCAAATTGCATGGATTGCCTAAGGCAATAGTCTCTGACAGAGATGCCAAGTTCACTTCCAATTTTCAGAAGGGGTTGTTTGCAGATTTGGGTACAAAGTTGAACTTCAGCACTGCCTATCATCCTCAGACTAATGGGCAGACAGAGAGAGTGAATCAGGTGCTTGAAGACATGCTTCGCATGTATGTGATGGACAAACCAACCAAGTAGGAAGATTATTTACACTTGGTAGAATTTGCATATAACAATGGACAGCAAGCATCCTTGGGGATGAGTCCATATTAATCTTTGTATGGCAGGAGCTGTAGGACACCAGTGACTTGGGATAATCCAATGAACATGATTGTGCTTGGTCCAGGATTTCTCAAGGAAATGGAGTAAGAGGTTGCAAAGATCAACCAGAATCTGAAAGCAGCCCAGGACAGACAGAAAAGCTATGCTGATAAGCATAGAGTGCACGAAGAGTTCAATGTTGGAGATCATGTTTACCTCAGAGTGAGGGCAAGGAACAATTCCTTGAAGTTTGGAAGTTGTGCCAAGCTGTCACCTAGATATTGTGGGTCGTTTGAAGTGCTCGAAAGAATAGGGCCAGTTGCATATAGACTTGCATTGCCTACTAACACTAGACCTCATAATATTTTTCATGTTTATTTGCATAAGAAATATGTACATGATCCTAACCATGTGATAAATTGGGATGTGATGCAGGTGGAACCAAAGGGACAGTTCCAAACCAATTCAATGTGCATCATCGACATAAGGATCACAATGCTCCGAAATTGAGCCATTGGATAGGTGAAGGTACAATGGAACCACTACAATCCTAATGAGGCTACATGGGAGCTGGAGGATGCCATGCGACTGACACATCCATTTTTGTTCAATTCTGCAGAGCACTAAGGGCGGTGCCAGTGTAGCATTTTGTTCAATTTTGTAAAGCACTGAGGATAGTTTTGTTGTAAGGGGGAGGGGAATGTAACACCCCGGTTTTGACCCCGTTTGCATTAAAGTATATATGATGCGAATAGCATTATTTAATCATGGTGTGGAGCTCAAGGAAAAAGCCCCACCATCGATTTAGCGTTTTATGTTTTGACGATTAAAATCGATGCCGATGGTATTTCGTGCTTGCCGGGCACATTATAATTTTTGGCATCATGTAAATATGCAATTTAATTAAATATACCCACAACCAACTATTTTAATGCAACATTAAAGAGATGGCTGCATGCTTTCCTAAGGAATAGGGGGGGATATTAAAACCCTTGAGCCAATGGGGAAAATCCAAATGTCAAAGGGAGAACCCATAAAAATGTCAACTACCCATTTTTTTGTCTTTTTCCCCAATCATTTATTTATGCCGGAAATTGGTTGAGTTAGTTAATGCATGGGGATGGGAAGAGTATGGCAGTCAAAATTCAAATTTGAGAAGCCATCGGATTTTGGAAAACGTGTTTTGACTTCTTGGGCAAGTAAAAACCCAAAAATGCATGCCCATTCCATAATGCATTCATTTCCTCCTCTTCCTCGCGCGTTTTTGGAGCTGATGTGTGTTTCATTCACGTTTTAGTTGTTTTCTTCATTTTTTTCCCATGGTTGGGAAGTCATTTTTGGAATTCTCAGTGGTTGGACTCTTTCCTTGATGTTTTTGTTGTTGTTTCCTCATCACCTGGATGGGAAAAAACCGTTTTTGTGTTGCACAGCGAATGGGAGAAGAGACCCATAATTTTTGGGTGTTTGTTGAGGCCATTTTTTCCCATGTGAAGCCCATAAACATTTCTAGAAATCGTATTGCTATCATATGGTTTTTTTCCCCATCTGTCATTTTCGTTTTTGGCTCCCATGACGTTTTTCCTCAAACCCAGAACTTGTATTTTGTTGTGTTTGCATCTTTTGTTTTGGTCTGAACTAGTTTGGAGTGGAACTGGGTCAGAATTGGCTTGATAAACCTAGTGCAGTGAGGAAACTCAATGAGGGATCAGGTGGGGCTAGTTATTCTTTCTTGCACACCCTGAAGAGCACTAGAAGGGAAGGCATAACCTGAGGGACTGTGTAGCAGAGAAGGGGATGCTTCCTTGTGTTGGGTGTGTAGGTGTTGGGAAATCCAAGCTAGATCTTGTGTAGGTGTCCATATCTCTATGGTTGAGCTCACTATCTTATCAATTCAACCTTTCCACCTCCTTGGCAGCCTGATAAACCCAAATGTAGTTTTGGCTTGGCTAAATTTTGATATGTCTTTGGTTGTGTGTGAGCCTGTAGTTGTTCCCTTATTCCTTGTCGGAATCATACCCAGCTCGGGGGTGGCAGTGTTGCTAAGAGATTGATGAGCATACTGGCCTATGGTTGGGTGGAACATTTCCCTTATTCCTTATGGGAGTCATGCCCGACTCGGGGGTGGCAGTGTTGCTGAGAGATTGCTGAGCATACTGGCCTATGGTTGGGTGGAACGTTGCAACGACATAGCTATTTGTTTTAATGAATTATATGAACATGTTGAATGCTTGAATGGATGTGTTTTTCTTCCACTATATAATTGCATTTGTTATGCACCTGTGTATTTTGTGTTCCAATGCATTTTTATTATTATGTTCATGGGGCTAGTTTCCCCTCTTAAATGATAGCAGTAGTGTCGTAGTCGCGTCCTCTTGGACGGGAGGGGACGTGACAATTATCATAATAAAAAGTTAATATCATGAATCGATTCTATGTATTAGTATGAGTTTACCCTAACCATATTTTAGTCAACAATCAATAATAACACTAAATACTAAGCAAGAATTATTTAAATAGAATAATTTGCAGAATGAACAGTTAATAGAATAGAACTTGGATAATGAGAAATAAAACCAGAACTGATGCAAACCAAATATGGAGGTTGTTATTCCTCCTAACCAAACTCCCATAATAACCAAATTACTTGTTTTGGAACCCTCGAGCTTGTTTGTTGAACCACAAGGACAAAGACTTGTCAATATCCCATCTCTTCCATATGTTAAATTACTTTCCCCTCCATCGCAAGCCTCCTGCTCATTTGATGGGTTCATTATTTATAATATCTTGCTTAGGACTTGGTCATTTATGAGCCACCTGCTCCATTTGAGTCTCGACTTGATTTTTAGGGAGAATGCCTCCTGCATCATTTACACTTTTGTCATGCAGTTTTTCCACTTGGATTTTTTCTCTCGACACTTGCCATTCCTCCTTGTGGGTCAAAAACACACTTCAACAACTACCTCCATTTTGGTTTTTATTAATTATTAAGTAGAAATTATTTTCCAATTTATTTTGACCTCACATGATCAAAATATTAAAATAATAATATCATACAGTTGTTAATAATTAATCAAATACTTTAGTGTATTACACATAATAAGGCTTCACAAAATTAGGGTACTTCATCTCTTATGAAACTATTCACTTGATATGAAATTTATTATAGACTAGTAATGGAAGAGTGTCCTTTAGAAGTCTAACCATCAACATGCAAGGTGCGTGCAAGAAGAAATAATTAGTTAATAGCCTAAAGAAGAAGAAATAAGTTAATAAGATAAAGGAGAAGAAATAATGGTAATGACATTGATAGGAATATGATGTGGTGTAATGAAGAATTGATTGCTAAACATTTGGATAAAACAATTTTAAGAATGAAGTATATAAGAAGATAGCAAATTAAGAGATGAGTTGAGAAAAGTATATATGTAAAAATACAATGAAAATGTGGATTTTGTTGGAAGAAACTAATGCATCAAATCCAAAAGAGTGTGAGAGCACAACAAATGGAGTTGAAGAATAACATGTGCCAAACATGTTTAAGAGATTTCAAAACAATTAAAGGAAATAATGCAAAAGAGAAGATAAACAATAGTTTGGGAAAGCAAAGGTTAAGAGATTTTAAAACAATTAAAAGAAATCAAGCAAAAGATAAGATAAACAATAGTTTGTGAAAGCAAGGGTGATTAACTTAGACAAAGATAAAATAATGCAAAAGAGAAGATAAACAATAGCTTGTGAAAGCAAGAGTTAAGATATTTCAAAATAATTAAAAGAAATAATGCAAAAGATAAAATAAACAATAGTTTATGAAAGCAAAGGTGATTAACTGAATCAAAGGGACATAGACACAACAAAAACACCATAAGTTAAACTCTTCTTAAACCTTTAATATAAGTTACTTTGAATTATGGGATTCATATGAAAATTAATTCATCTTGTAGTGAGTGCTAGATTGTAATGAACTTATTAAAATTGATGTAGATTTTGTTTTGTAATGATTTCTTTGAAGTAACTTATAGGCTTTGATTATATGCTAACCATAACCAAAAATTAAGTAAAGTTTTTTTTATACATTTAAGAGTTTTTATCTTCTTTTGACTAAAACAAAGCCAGACAATATTTACTCTTGCAATATTGTCATCAAATTGCAAATTAAAATATTAACTATCTTTTCAAATAATATTAATATAAATTTATTTTAATTTTAAATATATTAAAAATTATATTAATTTTTGTTATTCATATTATATATTTATTAAAGAATATTTTATTTAATAATGTTCATTTATTTATTAAAAAGTAATTAATTTAATAATACGTATTCTTTATTTTATTTTTTAACATTGTATTACTATTTTATAAATAATTAAAAAGAAAATTACTTGGAAGCATCAACATCTACTAAAGAGGATTGAATGCCTCCAATATTACCATACCAACTTAATTTTTAATTAATAAAATCAAATCAAAAGTAATAATAGTGGCAATGTTTTCTCTCCCACCAAGAGAGAAAAATATTTAAATCTCCCTTCAATTGATGGGTTAATGTCATTTTCCTTAAGAAAATTCACTAGTAATATGCTCTAACATTGTAAATCAATAAGGGTTCACTCTTCACTTGATCTAGTGTATACATGCAAAAGTATATGAACCAAAGCATCAACCTATAAAGTACATGCCTAGAAGAAATAACCCATGCTATTATAGAAATAATGGGCTGCTACTTATAGAAAAGAAAGGTAAACCATTTACTAGTAGCAATAATAGTCTTGTTGATTGGATGCAAGCAGAAGCAATGATCCAACACTACCAAAAGCAATAGGAAATCATTAGTAGATGTCGGATTTGGACATGAAATATAGTGGCAAGAATGGGGGAATTTGGCTTAACAAATGCCTAGGAAGATCCATGCATTAGGCAGTGTAAGGTTGACATATGTTAACTATTGCCGCCAATTGGAGCAAAATCAGTCGTCTAAGTCACCGCCATGAAATGATATGATATGAACCAAAAATAGTTAACATTAAATGTCAATGAACTAACGCTAATTTGAACCTAGCATCAGTTCATCAATACACTTCAGTCTAATACTTGGTCTATGTTTGAAACAAAATTTGATTAAAAGGCCATACCAAGAGGTTGAAACTACCTTTGGACATCATTCCCAGAACTCTAATTGAAAAAAAAACCCAAGTTCCAAAAATTGTAACCCTAAGTGTCGAGGTAGCAAAAGAAATGTGGGCATTGGGGAGACTACTTGTTACATCAACTTATCAAGGATATAATTTTCACATACAAACTTTGCTTTTGGTTCTATTTATCCACCATTACAATTTTTATTATGGTCTTTATGTGTTTCGCAAGTTTGGCAGGCATGGGATGGGCCTAACAAATCAATCGAAACCTCAAGGCTTGCAAAACTATTGTAAATAAGACAAGGTTCATGAACACTTTTGATATGGTGGTAGACCCAAATGGCCACCAAGATTAGTTGTTTCCCTCTAGGAAGAAATATCCCCCATTAGGTCAAGTTCTTGCATTATATTGGGAATTTATGTTGAATCAAGTTCTAGGTACAACACATTTTTTGCTAAAGTCATTGGCCTACTTTGACAACCCGATAGAGTTGTATGTTTTGTTGGAAAATTCTATTATTTTTTTGTCCACGATCTAGTCCACTATTTCCTGCTCAATATAATTAGGGTTCAAATTTATATCAGACAAATGCTCCATCTCAAATGTGTCCAACCAAGGCAGAGAGTATGCCCAAAACAACTCCACATTAAATAGAGGGTGTAACCCAACGAAGGGTGGAAAATTTAATTCGAAATCATTCTCACCCACAACCTTGGTGCTAGCTTAAGGAACATATTGGAGTGGTTTAAGCTTCATGTGGGAAGATAGGAGTTGTTAATTTTGCAAGTGCGGCCATACCTTGTCACCAACTGGAAACATGAGTGGGACATGTTGTTGATCATGACTTCGCTTGTACTTGATGTTTTATTTATGTAAAATTTCAAATGAAATAGTTCCTATGTGTGTTGGATCCATTTAATAGACTATGTTTCTTTCCATGCCTCATCCTAAGAATGGGAGGACTCTTATTGTGCTAATGCAATGGACAAAGCTATATTAACTGGGGTCAATGGATGGAACATGGGGGAATTTGTAAAGGTTTGTGGTGATTGGAACCATGAAGAGTTTTCTTGTAGTTGTGTTGAACATAAGGAAGGTTTTCATTCCATGTAAGTGGATGCTTAGAGTTTTACAATATGAGAAATGTATAGCCATCATGTTGACTACCTTTGTATGCTCATTTGTCTACAATGAGAGGCAAGTAATTTGTTGACTTCGGTGTCCATCATAGACCAAAGGTTGGACCAAAACATATTTAGGAACCAATTATCCCTATTAGAAACAATGGTCTTTGGCAACAAAAATCAATAGAACTATACTCAAAAAAGAGCTTAATAGTGGCTTATGTTGTTACAATCTTCTTATTGGTGCCAAAATTATCATCTTAGAACTATAATAAAAAACAATGAAAATCCAATCATTACTATGCTTGGTTGACAATGGATGTGACATAAAATCCATGGAGGCTAACTACCAAGGATTATTTGAAGTGTGCAAAGGAGTGTAAAGTTCCTAAATTTTTATTACAAGTGGTAGTGCATGAACCAATATATATGTTTACGTCCTATAACATATTTGGTCAATATAAGTACTTCTACAACACATTCATTGTCAATAGACGTAATTCTACGTCATTGTCTTTGTCAATAGAAGTACTTCTTCAACACTTCCATTGTCTTCTGCAAACCAAAATGCCTTACCATTCAATTGTAGTGTGCCTCCCAAATCATCTTCTCATGCTCCTCTAAAGGCACATGGAGATGGCATAGAAGTTTATCCTAGAGGTGAAAACATGAAACTTGCTTACTTGTGATTAATGTTTAGTATGTATCAGTGTAGTGAGGATCATTGTCATCTAATTGTAGTTGCTTTGAAGTATTGCATCCACAAGAATTAAGGACTATGGACAGTGCCACAATAGGAGGTCACTTGAACTAGTGGAACTTGATTGGTGTTTATGTTCTTGTACTTGGTATTTATGTGGAATTGTTTAAGGTACACTGACCACCTTTTCTGGAGATCAATTTATCAAGTTTCCTTGTGGCGACATAAATTGCAAAGGGTTTATGGTCGATGTAAATGAACATTTCATTTCCCATAATATAATGCTTACACCATTAATATGAATGGACAATTGAGTAAATAGCCTTGTCGTAGGTGGGGTATATGTGAACCATGTTAGAGTGTCTCAATGTGAGAGGTCTATGGATCTCCACATTGTTTGAGGACTTCATTTATGACATAATGTGAGGTATTTATCTTAATTTTAAAATTTTGTTGCAAATATAATATAACGAGGACTTACAATGTGTGTAGGAAACACATTAGCTCCTCAAATGTTTTATGTTGTGACTAGACCCAGAAAAACTTGGCCTTAGCTCCACCTTTGGTCGCTTGCCTCATGGGCCAAACAACATGAGACAATTTCAACACAAACCTATAGTAAAATTTGGCAAGGTACAAGAAGATACAAAGTTCTATTAGTGTCATCAAGGTTGTCCAGTGACATATGACTTGAATATTTCCTTGATCCACATTTACACCATGCTCATTGATGGTCTACCCAAATATTGAATTATTTTCATGTTAAGCAATCACTTCTCTATATTATAGTATATTGTATGTGCTTCGAACACTCTTCTTGGGTTTTTTTGAAGATGAGGATGTTGTCTAGATATATGATCACAAAATATTGGTGAATGGATGCATAATATTATCCATCATCCTTATAAATGGCTATTGGTACATTAGTTAATTTAAATGGTATGGAAAACCACTTGAAGATACCTTCTTTAGTCTTGAAGTATGTCTTCCACACATTAGTTTGATTAATTGGAACCTATCAATAGGCTATCTTAAGATTAATCTTGTTGAAAAGCTTGCCAGCTGTGGTATAATTAAGCATATCATTAATTCAAGGGATGGGGAACATATTCTAAACTATGATTTTTTTCAAGGCTCTACAATAAATACAAAATCCCCATGTCTCTCATTCTTATAAACAAACATAACAAGACTCTCATAGGGTAAGGAGCACCTGAGATAAACATGGCATTTCTATAAGAGCTCTTGAATCTAGCATTTGATCTCCTCATCTCTAAAAGAGAGTCTTTATATAAGGCCATTACCCGACAATATATAGGTACTATTGTAGGTGAGGTGAAGACACCGATTGATATACCTATCTTTGTCACGTAAATGGACCCTGTATAAAGTCCTTGGTAGTAGTATGAGAGATTACTTCTTGCACTACTTAGTTGTGATCATAGAGACTCTAGTAGTTGAGGCTACCTATGTTATCATGTAGAGCTTCTCTCTAAGCGTGACAATAACGCCACGGGCCCTAGATCAATAAACAACAATTCACTTCAACATATATGGTTGTTTTAAGAAAACACCACAAACGTCAAGTGGGGAAACATCACACGGTTTCACATTTTTGAAAGGTTTCATGCCATAGGAAAAGTGACACTACTCATTGGTGCAAATTTCTTGTCCATAGATCAATGAAGCAATGGTGTACGAATGGGGATGTAATGTCATTGTAAGATCCATCTTCTTGAAAACAACTATCAAGATCAAGATTCTATCCACCATTGTCAACAATGAAGTGTAAGGGTGTCCATTTCTCCCATGTATGTGAGTGGAAGAGGCTCTCACTTTCCTCGAACTCCTATCGTTCTTCTAGTTTGACCTTTGTGGTGATAGTAACACTAGATTTCATGTCAATGATTAGTTTTCCCCAATATGGGGGATTTGGTAGTGTTGGGGATGAATCAGGATCCAAATATTTGAGCTTAGCCAATAATCATTATCCAGTACTACATCCATCATTATTATGCCAAGATATTGTATAACTGTCATGTCGCTTGTATGTGTCGTCATTCATCTTCTCATTCTTCTTCTCTACATGTGACTTTAACACTTACCTTAATATTGGTTATATTTGTTTACCCTTTGTTTGAAAATTAGGATTGCCTTTACCCTTCTTCTATTGTAGTTGATTTTTAGCCCCAAATTGTTTCTTATTCTTGTAGCATATTGTTTTCTCAATCTTGATGGAATTATGATAAGAGGCTACTAGTGAAGAGATGTCCTAGAAAATTCATTTATTTTTTTTATGTATCTATGTAGGTTGTTGCGGTCTTTTAGAACCAAGTATTTCTCATAGTACACTATAGGTAGGACCAACAAATTCCCCCCTAGTGAGTTCCATCGCCCATGAATCAAAATATTGATCACGCTACAGATAGTGTGTATCCACCAATATTTGACATGGGGAAGTGATTTCATATGTGAAAAAAGTATTCTTCTCACTTTTTTAACATAGACATAACCCTCTAGTAGATTTATCCATATGCCCAAAGCTTCTATGTATATCTATCCTTCAACCATAAGAATATCAAAATTAATGTGTAGCTTGAAGGTTGTTGTTCCTCCAAAACTATTTCTTTCCAAAGGTAGATTCATTTCTCTTAAGAGTCTTCTAAGGATTTGGGTCAAATGGTATGTCATCTTGTTCCTCCAATGCTTGATTTTCATTTTTTACTTCTTTAACCATGGCAAGTCAATTGGGCTAGTGAGAGAGGTATTCATTGGGCTTAGTTAGTTCGAGGCCCAACTCCCTATATGTTAACCTCATTGAGGACATGCATGGAAAAACAACAAAGAGGATAGTGCTTTGATACCAGTGATATGGATTGGATTGAGAACGAAATGAAAGAAAAAAATATTGTAAATTTAACACAAGATATAATATTGAAAATAGAGTTTTGATATGAAAACCAAATCCAGTTTATATTAATGATTCAAATGTTGAAAAAGATACAATGTACATAGCAATAAAAAGGGGATATAATGTTGGTACATTATCTCCGAGAAATAACGTGATGACTACTCTCATTTGAAAAAATCCTATAATAAGATGTGAAAAATAAATTTTAACATAATTCCAAGACCCTAAGAGGAAAAAAAACTAAGAACAAAAAATCCTAACCCCAGGATTTGAGGTGGTGAAAGGAAAGTGAGCCTTAGAGCGTCAACATGGTATGTCAACTTCTTTGGTGATAAATTTTGCATACAAACTCCATATTGGGCATTATTTGGATCATTACAAAGATTATGATTAACTCTATGTGTTTACAAATTCTATCTTGTCATTGTTGACATAAATTCCATCAAAAATGCCAAAAATGTAGGGAAGGCCCCAAAAATATGTGCATGGAGTTTAGAATGTACTAAATTATTTCAATATAATAGGGTTCAAGACCTTATTTGAGATGGTGATATACCCAAATGCTCACATAGATCACTAAACTATATAATTATTTATGTACGCTTGGATGTGATTGCTTATTGTGTTAGTGTCATTTGTATGACATTATAACTTGAAGGTCATTACATGGATATGGTGGTGAGTTTGGGAACACCAAGTATCATTCTGCATAATTTGTTATCATAACAAGGTTTGAGTTATTAGAGAGAGAGCACTAGAAGAGTTTCTTAGAGGATAAAGGTTTTGCAAGTGATTAGTAGAAACCCATGAAGTCTCATCCATTACTTCACAAGAATTTGACACTTCCCTCTTATAGGTGAGGGTGACTAAAATGAATTATAAGTTGAAAGAAAATTAATAGAAGATCGATCAATTTTATTAACAAGCTCACTCATAAGAATGAAAACCATGCCCTCTCATTGGCTCGCTTATAGAGCATCCTAGGGAATATTCTTCTTAATATCCATTCCTCAATGTGATCATGATCCTATCTTTAATCACCAAAGAAAAGTAAGTAGAAATAAAGAAGTATTTTTCATAGAATAAGCTCCATCTGGCCTAAATTATTTCTTACTTACATGTGTAAACTTCAAAATAATTTTCAAATCTTTCCACAAGTTCTAAAAGGAAATTCCATAAAAAAAATTACAAAACAATTAGTAGAGAATCGAAGGAAATGAGGCTAAATACAAGAACTATAAAAAAACATGACAAAAAGAAGAGGCAAAGGAAAGTCAATCAAAACCAAAATAAAAGGAATCCAACTTCAAAGCATTCCCCTTCCCTTTCAAATTTCCTCTCATGACACATAATCCCACATAGTATCATCTTCTTAATTCATCTTCATATTGACAAATATGTGTAGATATAACTAATCATAATACACTACTGCATAGAATGCACCTATTCATAACAAAATAAATTCAAAACACATATAAAAAATACATGATCTAAGAGCATAAGGGGAAAATACATATAAAAAAATACTTGATCTAATAGCACAAGCGGATTTTAGTTTGAACGCTAATTTTGGACAAATGACACTCCAATAGAATGTTCTTTATTTTTCCGCTATTTTTTATGCACATATATGTTGAATCCTCTAATGAGTTTCCTATAAAAAATTGTAATGCCATGAAAATTTCTTGCCTCTATAACATTTCATGCAATGGGCCAATCAAAAATTTCCTTAATCTTATAAGGATCTATGTGCAACTTGTCCTTGGACACAAAAAATCCATGGAAGGCCAACTATTCCTTGATAAATTGCATTTATTAAAGTTAATGCATAACTAATCTCTTAAAACTTCAAAGACCAACTTCAAATTCTACAAATGTCCTTCTGTACTCTTACCAAACACTGCAATGCCATTCAAGTAACTAACTACAAGTTTACTAATGTAAAATTACAAATCCCTCTACCATCAATCTCATAAATGTACTCAATATGTTGGTAATTCCAAACAACATAACCAACCATCCATCTTGTATATCCTTGGTATTGAATGAATTTATCTATTCGTCATCCTCTCTACTCTAAATTTGGTGTTATCCACTCTTCAAATTTATTTTCATGAAGTATTTGAAGCTTTTGAAACTATCCAGTATATCATCCATCCTCGACAATGGGATCTGATATCTTATTGTGATCTTATATTATGTGTTCCATTATCCATTATCCATCCTTCTTAGGTGTAATCAATGTTGCAACTGTGCACATGATCACAATGTCCTTGATTAATCCAGTGTTCAATGACAACTCACCTAGTATATGTCAATTAAAATAACCCATTTCCATCATATTCATGTTTTTTCATTGGATTTGTCCTATGTGTTGCTTGATTCAAAAATGCCACACTTAGAATCAAGCCAATTTCATTTCATATCTTCCTCATTTATGGTAATCCTTCTAAAATGTCTACATGCATTATATTTATTCTACTTTTTCCATAGCTTCTTGAATATTCACTTTGTCAAGGATCTCCTTCTCATCACACTCAAACACTTTATGATAACACTCCATTGTTTCTTTCATTGGACTAAAGAACACTTCTATGGGTTATTCCTCCTTCATTAGCAATAACTAGAATTTCCTCCCCTCTTTGAAAAATGTGTATTCATTCTACATTCCAATGAGAATCAGGTTCAAGTCATACTATGATGGCCTTCCCAACAACTTAAGTGGAAAGCATCCATAGGTATAAACTTGAATAGTACTTCATCTAGATGCTCCCTTACGTAAAATATCACCCGATACTAATATATCACTAGAAATTCATAGTTCAAACCATAATAATATAGCTATGCTTTCTCTTGCTAAACTCAACTTCTCTACCATCTCTACTTTGACCAATTTGTACCACTATCTATAATAATCTTATGACACTTATTCACATCCTTGCATTTGATCTTGAATATATTTTTTGAACTTGAGCATCAATCTTCCTCTACCACTTGTTAGTTCTTTGGTGATGCAATCATCCCTCTATGCATCATTAAAATATCTCCTTGTTATATTGATGCCCTGACTATCACATTGTCTTCTGAAGTTTCTGCCTGTGCTAACTATCTATAACCCCTACCCCTACCTGTGCCTTTACTTATCGTGCTATATTTTTATAACCTTTTAGTTTCCTTGTCACATATTTATTCCATATTTTGTGTGGGATTATGATATTTACCTTCTCAACTAATGTTTTTACCATTACCAAAAAAATTATTGGTAACATTTGTGATAATTTATTTTGTAGGAAAAATATCTCATGTGGACAAGGGAGACTTCCCTCATATCTTCCCTTGATTTGAGACAGATTACGGGATAGACCACTACAAGATTCCCTCTATATCCAAGCTTCTAAATCCTATGCATGAATATGGAGATAGAGAGAGACATAGAGAGAATTGGTATGTACCTTCTATCTAATGGTTGTCTTGGTGTAACCCTGGCTTATGCAACTCCAAATATCCAGCTCTAGCTATTTACACTTGCTTCTTACACACAAAAAGGCAAAGCAATATTGTTCACAAACCTTTCAAAGCAACAAGAAAGATAAAATACTTAGATGTAATCTAATCTACTCAATGAAATACTAGATCTGCAATTGTAATGTATAAGAGAACACATTAGCAATACAATGGAGGGGAAAATCGTGTAGATATGTATTAAAATGGTAAAGAACATTACAACCATGTATATGTACCTTGAATCATGGTGCAAGATCATCTTGGTCCCTTGCTCCAACCTGTTCTCTTTAACCATCACCTAAGCAAGGCTAACTCAAATCTCATGAATACTATGGCAGAAGAGTTTCAATATGGAAATGGGCAGGATTTAGATTCTTTTCTTTTTCCTTCAAAAATACCCTTCTCCTTTGAAATAGCGTTCCTTATATAGATTGGTGGAGAATATAGTAGGATATATCTAGACACCTAGAACTTACTGAAATCTAAGTCATGTACAAGTTCCTAGGCTCATAATGCAAAGGATCTGTCTCAGTTTGTGTTCATCTCCCCCAAATTTCTCATTCTAGAAGTTTTGAGGCTTGGTCACACCCCAACAATGGTGCAAGATGTGACCAGGGAGAGATGGTCCCTCCATGCTAGATATGCAGGGCACTCCCTGTTAGGCTTGCAAGGAGTGAAAAAGGTCTAAAATATGGGGAAACAAAGGGTAAGAGCCAATGTTCCAAGGAGATGGCATTGGTAGGTTCTCAATGAGTCTCAAGGGTAGAAAATATAGCTATAATAGATGCCCTATAGTGTGTGAGGTTAGAGTAGAAGGTAACGATTGAAACACATTATAAAAACATAATAGTGAGGCGATATAAGTAGGGAGCCAAATAACAAGGAACCAAAGAGTACCTGTAACCAAGCCTCATCCAAACATTTATAGATCGTCCCCAAAGTAGGCATACACATGTCCATAACATATGTTTAGCATGGCCGCCAACACAATACACTATGGATCTTAGTAATAGTATGTAATATCATGGCCATGAAGCAATACATGATTGATCCATGTCATTGAAGAGATCATAGCACGAGCAAATATAAGGTGGATCTATGACATAGTGCAGATAAGGAAGACATAGTAGTCTCCAAAATACTCAAAAAATAATGATATACTCCATCGCAACTTGGGAGGGATAGGATGAATGAGGAATTCCCCACCTGGGCCCAAGGTATTCATCTCAACCCCGGTGATACAACTCTACAACATGTGAATAGAGGTGTTGTGTCGAGCATGTGAGAAACCATTTGATTATCAGTCAATGAGGACTAACATTAATAGACGTGAGGGATACCACCAATAATGAAAATGGACCCCAAGTTACCTAATACAATCTAGTGAGTGTGAATAAAGGAGTTGATTTCAAACACTTGTATAATCGTTCGACCGGGAGTCAATAAGGGAAACCTACCAACGAACATGAGGAAACTTTACTCTGAGGATTGAAAGCTCCAAGGTACTTACTAGTTTCTAGATCCACTTCCTAGTTAGATAGCTAAATTTAATAGGATGGGGTCCTTTGAAGGAGGGAATTAATGTATCCCCCATCAATCGACATGAAACATAAACTGAGAGTAGATATGAAGAGATAGAATCATTGAGCACAATTAACACAAGGATGGTCAAGATGGAAGGTCAACAAGAATGCAAATGACTTACTCAGGGTTACTTCCCTTAAACATATGACACGACACAGTAATGAATTGGCAGCATGAACTCAAGAGCACCATCAATATAATGAAAACAATCAAGAGGCAGTGAAGCATTCTTCATATTTATCGAAAGAGTAACCAACCAGAGGAGCAAAGAACTCATATACATGGTACGACTCCTATGCAAGTTATAACCCAACTATAAGGGAAAGTCTCAAATCGGTGCAATGTTCAAGGGAAACAAAATATATGCCTACCACTTCTCTATATAGATCAAAACATGATTTCCTCCCCCCTCTTTTTTCAATTATTTTATGTGTCTCCTTCATAGTTTTATGAGCGCGAAAGAGAGATAAAAGTATGATCAATAGTGTATATTCGTGTAGGTTTTACGAGCCAAAAAAAAAGAGATAAGATTATGCTCGACAAAGTATTTTTCATGTAATTTTCACAAGCCTGAAAAAGAGATAAAAGTATGCTTATTTATATAGAAGAGTGGCTCAACATAATGTATGCATGTTCTAAATGCACTAAACTTATCTATTCAACTAGAATACAATAGGGTATTGGCAACTGAAGTCCACTCATTGCAACGGTTCTCTCCATGGAAAAAAAGGTTAGCATAATATGTAAGCAAGACGGTGTGAATGGTGAGAGGTCAAGAGTGACTATAGTTGTGATAAGTAATGCAAACAACAAAGTATCATGAGGCATAGAGACATCGACAACAATAATCATGTTAAAAAATCGAGTGAAATAATATGGTTGGGAACCCCCCACAGGATATGGCAAAAAAAATATGCTAAGGGAGAGCATTCATCCTAATGTTGATTCATGGTGGGGCTAAAGAAGGGTTCCCACACTTGCAAATAATGACAGCATGGGCACGAATCAACAATCAAGGTTCTAATTTAGGGCGCCCGTGGTGGGTAGGAACTATTGAACAAACGACAATGTGCAAAAAGGAAGGGCTATTGTCGTCACTTGGCAGGGTCAAACCTAAGGTAAAACATGGGAATATTGACAGCTAATAATGCAATGGAAGATGTAGGGAAAAACCTATCCCTATATGCCAGTTTGAGAAGTGTACCTTAAGTTCAGTCAATGCTGCTAAAATACCATGTTTGTTTTGTTTTTTATTATGCATATTTGATGTTTTTGTGTCTTTTTCATATTATAAAATCCTGACAAGGAAATAAAAGAATTCTATAGTATAGTGGAAGAAACAAGTGTCACAAGGAATGCGCTATGTTCCAAGCACATGGAACAAACCTATGCAAAACGAAATGCAAAAAAGGTATTGGGAAGGAAGTGGAAACTCATAAACATGTTTCTTCCAGGGATACGAATTAGAATGCAATGCAATGGATGCAAGGGACGAGAAACATAATGAATCCAATGGCAGTATGAAGTTTGTAGCGAATCATTAGGCATATATGTGCAAGTAATAGTGAGAAAAAGAAAATGCATAACAAACAAAACTAGGATCCTTATAAGGGATGGCCATAAATATATGAGAAAGAGAGGCATGAGGCTTCTTCTCAAAGTCATGGTACAAGTAAAAGGGATCCCAAGCCTATGACAAAAAAATTTCATGGGAACCAAAATGGAAATTAAGATGCTAACTAGGGAGCCCATGATAGGTAGGTTCTTTTATCGAACTGGTTCAAAATGTAAATACAAAAGGTGGATGCACCAAAATCAAACAAGTTCGACCCTATGATGAATTCTGGATGAAAAATGTTTAAATGAATCATAACAAAGGTAAGACCTAAACCTATAAGCAAGTTTATGAGTATACATGATCGGATCGAACAATTTGCAAAGCATGATTCCTAAGAAACTAACAATCTAGTGCAAAGCCCTGTATCCAAGAAAAATCAATACCATGACCATAAGATAAAACATCCAAAAAGACTATGGATTGGATTGATGGGGATATATATTGGCTAGTATTTATATGACATCATTCATTAATATGGAACGTTATATGAGATTATTCCTCTTGCCCTTCGTCCTTCAACTAAACCACCCAAACCTACTTCCATCCCGCATGTTGATGAGGTTGTAGGTAGTATTATGAACATTTCGGTGACTCAATTGCTTGATAAAATAAACCAAATGACTATTAATTTATCCCTGACTGCTAGCCAATTCGTATCCCTATCAATCCATACTGTTTAACCTCGACAAGGTAGTTACTTCCAAGAATCCCACTATAGTGAAGAGTTGAACAAGGTCCTTCTGAAGATTAACATTGGGGTTAAAGGGACCCAATAACAATCAATGAAGGTAGGGACCCAAGACCAAACAATGAAGGTAGGGGCCCAAGACTAATCAATGAAGGTAGGGACCCAAGACAAATCAACGAATGCGTGAAGGAGGTAGTTAAGGTAACCTCTCACACCACAACCACCCATAGTGCAAGAACCATTATGAATATGGGAACCCTTCCAAGGGAGCAGATCTAGGTGATTATGTCTAACTCAAGTACCGCAAGCACTTCCCTCTTGTAGTCACTTTATGAAGAATCTAGGAAAGGCGACTAAGTATACCACTTCACAATCAGTAGCAAATCATAATAGTCATGGGTCAAGATTTTACGTATGTGCAGGTAACGTAGGTCATATATATTATATCCAAAGCCTCTATTGAATTGGTGTCACTCTAAGGACTTTCCAATCCAACAAAACCACCTAACACACAAAATCCCATGCAAGAAGAGGGGACAATCTCTCACCTACACCTAGCTTAACCTCGTGCTTGAGACATGTGTTAGATGCACTTTCCTAGAAAGTACTTCCTGTTGTTAGTGTATTTTTCACTCGTTAATCAATTCCCGGTTTCATTTTATGGCCTTGGAGAGTTTATTGTCCACACCTACTACAAAATCTCTATCACCTGGATAATTGTTGGTTTTCCTATCAATGAAAAATGAGTCTAGTTGATTTTAAATTATGATTGCTTTTAGTTGAATGTTTTTTACACAAGGGGTACAAAGTGAAACTATAAATGATGTGTTATGACTCAAACGATTGAAAAACCATGCAATATAATGCTATTTTTCCTTTCAATTCGATGATACCTATCTAGAGGAGGGAAAGAGAGTATTTGTTTTGCTCCAAATCCATACAAAAGCACAACGAATGCACACTCCAAAAGGATGTTATTGAATAAGGAACACTATTTGAAAATCCTTTCAACACTTCAATGCTTCTCCACTAACCACTCAATGCAATAATGAACATGAATTGCAACTTTTCTTTTTCACTTCAAATTTAATAATGAAGACTAAAAATGAAAATGTAAACCACACTCAATTAGAACAATAAGGGTTGTAGGACATTGGAAATGGTCACCATTCATATGCCAATTCCTCATAAAACACAAGACCCTAAGACCTAATTGCTTAAAATGATGAAGTAGAATCTCATTTATCTTTCAGAAGCAATCACATACGAAACAAAATGACAATAAAGAACTCCTACGCAGATGTCAATATGCATCAAATGTAAATCAGATTCCATTTTCACTCAACACAATGTCATATAAGGTCACAAGAATCAATTAACAAAAGAGGATTTGATATATTTAAGACACTAATAACTAGACTTTCCAAGGGTAAAATCAACGATACCTACTCATAAACAATATCCCAACCTAGTCTACTATCTCATTTGAAGGTCAAAACTTAAAAAAGTGCTTGAGAAGCCACCTATAGGGCTTGGTCACTCCTAGAAGGTCTAACAAGGAGCGACAAGAGGATCTAGATGCTCCTAAATAATCTATCTGGGTATGATCAAGTCAATTTGTGTCTCAAATAGAGGGAGCAATCGAGGTCAAATTGAGGATAATTTTGCTCCAAGTTCAATAGAATTGAGGGGTCTTAGAGGCCTAACAACCCAGATTGTAAGAAAGGAAGAAAGTAAGTGAAAATACCCTTCCAAAAAAAAAAAAAATAAGGGGCTTTTAAGATATAAGGAGGAATCAATGGATCCTAGGCCCATTGGAGTTGCTAATTATGTTTTTTGGTTGCATGTGATCTATATATGTTTGGTTGATGATTGGTCTACGAAACCAGAGATCCTGGGTCTCTTCCGCAGTGGAGTCATCAATTTTATTGTAGGAAGAATCTCTCCTATAAAAAAGAGATACTTCCCTCGGATCTTTCCTTTATCCTAGACAAACGACAAGATAGTTCACTACAATATTCTCTCTAGATCCAAGCCTCTAAATATTATGCATGCATAAAGAGAGATAGAAATTTGATTTGTACCTTAAGTCTGACAATTTTTCTCATGGAATCCTATCTAATGCAGCTCTAGAGATTCGTCTCTAGATCCTTACACATGCTTCCTGCACACAAGAAGACAAAGCAATACCAATATCAAACCCCTCAAAGAAATAAGAAGATGAAAGACTTGGATCTAATCTAGTATACTCAAGGAAAGACTAAATATGCAATTTTAATGTGTAAGATAACCCATTAACGATACAATGGAGGGGTAAATCATGTAGATCTATACTAAAATTGTAAAACATTACAACAATGTAGATGTACCTTAAGTCATGGTGCAAGATCCTCTTGGTCCCTTGCTCCAACTCCTTCTCCTTAGCCTTCAACTAAGCAAGGCTAACTCAGATCTCATGAATGCTAGGGAATAATTTTTTCAGTATGGAAATGAGTAGAATTTCTCCTTTTCTTTTCCCTTCCAACATCCCCTTCTCCTTTGAAATCCCCTTCCTTATATAGATTAGTGGAGAATATGGTGGGACAGATCTAGACTTCTAAAACCTAGTGAATTTTGAGTCATGTACGAGTTCCCAAACTCATAATGTGAAGGATCCATCTCAGTTCATGTGCATCTCCTCGAAAATTGCTCATTCTAGAATCTTTGAGGCTTGGTCGCTCCCTAGTGGTGGTGCAAGGTGTGACCAAGAAGATATGGTTGCTCCCTACTATTTATGTAAGGTGCGACCAATGGGTTATTGTCACTCATTGTTAGGCTTGCAAGGATTTACCATGATCTGAAATATGGGTGAACAAAGGGTAAGAGCTAGTATTTCGAAAAGATGGAATTAGTAGGTCCTCAATGAGTCTCAAGGGTAGCAAATATAGCTATAACAATTTCTCTTCACTCTTTAGCACCAACTTATATGTTCCCCTACAAAACATATTATTTGTAAAATAATCTCATCCTAAATTGAAAAACCCAAACAATTTACATTCATTGACAACCATTTATCTTCATCCTTTTCATGTCTAACTTAAATTCAGATCTTAACAAACTCCTTTCTATGTCATGCACACTCTACTCCTTTTATATTAGATTCTGTGATTGTACGAAAAAATGTATACTTATATTTATGGGAAATAGCTTTTATCAAAACATTGTGATCATCTTACTTCAACTCTAAATCTTCTTCTTATCCTTCCAAATTTCCTCGACTTGCACAAAATATAGTCAAAATGCCACTTGTCCTTTTAAATTTGTACCTCTGAATTTTATTTTGTAAGTTTATTTCATTTTTTGGAACTCAAGGCATCTCTCCAGTTGATTGAGATATTCTATCAAATATTCCTCTACTTCAAGCATCCTTAATAGCGGGAAGCTTCAATCTTTGTTACCCTCTTTTTTTCAATGATCTCACAAGTTGTCTAATGGAATCTCCCTCTTCCTCTTTTTGGTTTGGAGCCACTCTCTTTGACTTTTCTAGTTTGTTTTCCTCTCTCAAACTTCTTTGTTTCTTATCTAGGACAAATGTAGTTCCTTGTTTAGTGTCATTACATTACCTCTTCTTGCCATTTCTTCTCACTTATGATCTCTTGTCATCTTATTTGGGCCTTCCTCTTTCTTAGTGTTCTCTCTAAAAACTTTTAACCTTCATGCTTTGCTACCAAATGGCGTAGTTATGACTGCAATGTGCCCAATTCACTAATTTTTTTTCAAACAACAACCTACTACTTTACATTAGAACATGAATATGCTATATAACCAACATGTATTCAATAAATTGAACAGTAATTAAGAATTATAATACATGTCAAATTAAAAAGGGCCTACTGATTCACATTAAGAATCATAGTAATAGATACAAGTTAGAAATTTAGTTTGCTCTCTTGGGCCATTTTGCTTGGCTCTTGACCAACTCCTTTGACAACTCCATGTGAATTCCAATACTGCAATTGTCCTTATAATTTGATCAATTGTCTCAAAGTTAATAGATAACAAACTCTAATGGTTATAGTCATATTTATTTTCCATTAGATGACTTTTTATTTATTTATATGTGACTCTTAAGTGTCTTTTTCACTTTTCAACTTCCTCTTATATTATTTATATTTCTAGTTAAAATGTTCAAATGCTTATGTTGCTTTATCTTCTTACTATGCACCTAATGTGATTTTTCATTTTCCTTTAGTGCATTATTACTTTGTTCCTTGGCATGCACACCCTCATGTTTCCACATATATGCTCCTCTAATTTATTGGAATAGTAGGGTATGTAGGTTCATCACACCTATTAATCTTTGGAGATAACCAATCAATAGTCAATAACCAGCTGAGAAATTGACTAAGTGATCGACCAAGGGATTGACTAGATGGCGAACTAGGCCTTCAACTAGTTGGGAAGTTAGAACATGTTCACAACATCAACCATCATGTATTCCTTGAGGATACAAAAATCAAAACTGATCATTACACAAAAAGAAAGGTCAGGGAGAAGGTGGATATCAAAACTCATCCATAAAATGTTAATAGAGATGAAGGCACAAAGATTAGTGAAATTTGGATCCTTTATTACAAACCCTTATAAACTGCAAAAATAATGTTGGTCGGCAGGAGCGTTCAACATTCACATCATAAAAAATACGTATAATCTCATAATAAGTCTTAATTTCCTCAAGCACCTTGGTCTCCTGGTGATGATTCCTATGAGGAATCGAAACGTTGATATTATTTGCGCTTGCAGAACATGTTCACAACAACAAACATCATGTATCCCTTAAGGATACAAAAATCATAGCCAAAACTAATCATTACACAAAAAGAAAGGTCGGGGAGAAGGTGGAGATCAAAATTCATCAGGGAAATGTTAATAGAGTTGAAGGCACAAAGATTAGTGAAACATGGGATCCTTTATTACAAACCCTTATAAACAACAAAAATAAGGTTGGTCGATAGGAGTGTTAAACATTCATGTCATAAATAATATTTATAATCTCGTAATAAGTCTTAATTTCCTCTGGCACCTTGGTCTCCTGATGATGATTCTTGTGAGGAATCGAAATGTCGATATTTGTTCCTACTACACGCAAATTCCTAATCCTATCCTTAAAACAATGTAGTCAATTAGTGCAAGGAACAAGGTAGAAATCAAGGAGTTCGTAATGTCCCCTTACCAATCTATGTAAAAGTCATATTCCTCACTTCAAGGGAGTTGGTTACATCTCGGTGCTACATAAAATGGCCTTATAGATCGATCTATAAGTGAAGTGTGTGTTAAAACATATGTGTATGATATATGTTTTGTATGGAAATATTTGTGTTCCTTGTATTGTTATGTATGTTGAGTTATATTCAGTTCTGATCAAGTGTTGTAACAATGTATGTAGACAAGGGCCTATCTCTTGGAATATTACATCTCTAATCTACCTAATCCTCTGATTCTCCATCACGGTATCAAAGTTAATGGTTTCAAATTTGGCATGTTGTCTACAAGTCTTGTGGAGGTTGTATGTTGTGCGCACTCCTTATGATTCAGATTTTTCTAGAAGATTGACTCAGGGTTTCTACATGTAGAGTGAAGTCGAGATTATATATATAGATCAACATTATGAGTTCCAAAAAAGATCTTATGGTTTTGAAAGTCCATAATTTTGAAATATGGGCAAAAGATATCGTAACATTGTTGAAGATTAAAGTGTTTTGGAAGCTTACAAAAAATGTGGTTCTAGATCTGAAGGATGGCCAGTGGAAATTCATCATTGGTGGAAATAAGGATGAGGATGTAGGAACCATAATGACCTACATCTTTAAGGAGATTCGCTTTCATGGAAGTAGGAATGACTATCTAAATGTTGTATGGAAGAAGTTGAAGACTTTATTTGATTAAAAAAACATATGAAAGTTACTTTATGAACATTAATAAAGAGTTGATCTCTCTTTATTCTCTCTCTCTTTTTAAAATTGAAAACTACTTGGCCCATGTGAAGGAAATTCAAATGAAATTGGATGAATGTGGAAGAGATTTTCCCAAGAAAGATGGTTAGCTTGTAGAACTAATCATGATGAATCTAAAGACACCAACATTTGATGTTTTGTGTTAGTTGGACCTATAAAAAAGATGATGGTAAAGATTATTCCTTCAATAATTTCTATGGCTTATTGATTAAGCCAAAAGAAAAATTATTTTATGAAGGGAAACTTGAAGTCAAGTAATAAGCACATTTTATGAAAGGAAAAGGTCAACCAAAATACATAGAAATAGGCTAGGAATGCAATCAAGAAAAAGAACAATATTGCATCAACCAGAATATTAAGAAGAAGCATGGTGATCGTACCTCGACAAAGAAAGTTAGAAAGAAGAATACATATCATTATTGTTGGAAATTGAGACATATGGAAAAGGCATATTATAGCAGAAGAGCATAGGACCTACAAGACAAAGTGAAGAAACTTGAACGAGATGGGCTAGATGGAAGGTCAATTGACCTACAAAATCGAACTTCATAAGGTAAGGCAAATAATTATATGTAAATTTATGTTAGTTTTCTTTAGACCTTGCATGGTCATACTTCTCAAAGTGAATGGATAATCTCATAATAAGTCTTAATTTACTCGAGCACCTTGGTCTCCCGATGATGATTCGTGTGAGGAATCAAAATGTCAGGATTTGTTTCGCTTGTCGAACATGTTCACAATAGAAAACATCATGTATTCCTTGAGTATACAAAAATCATAGTCAAAACTGATAATTATACAAAACAAAGGTCAGGGAGAAGGTGGAGATCAGAATTCATCTGAAAAATGTTAATAGAGATGAAGGCACAAAGATTATAAACAATATTTATAATCTCATAATAAGTCTTAATTTCCTCAACCACCTTGGTATCCTGATGATGATTCATGTGAGGAATCGAAACGTCAATATTTGTTCCTACTACACAAAGATTCCTAATCCTATCCTTAGAACAAAGTAGTCAATTAGTGCAGGGAACAAGGTAGAAATCAAGGCGTTTGTAATGTAAATTTATGTTAGTTTTCTTTAGACCTTGCATGGTCATACTTATCAAAGTGAATGGATAGACTTTGCATGGTCATTATTTGACTAAAGATGCTTCTCTCTTTTCTTCATTAAGTGAAGGGACAAAAAATAAATATTTTTAGCAGATGATTATACACGTATTATTGTTGGTTATAGCAAGATTGAATTTCAAACTAGTGTGATCACTAATGTGTATCACCTTCCTCCCTAGATGTGGTTTCCATCGACCCCACCGTCGGCGCATGGAACCTCGATCCGGGAGTCAGATGCGTAGCACCACGCATGTTGGGGTCTTTATTACCCCCTCATCTCCCCCCGACCTCAATGCACGGGTGGGTGAGAATGTCTAGTCTTAGGCAAGGTGTTGCTTGAGCCTGTTCCATCACATTTATTCTGGTTCTCGTGTTGTTTAATATGCATCGTGTGAAGCTCTTGCAGGTACAAAGGGACGAATTTAAACGGCGTGTGAAGCTCTTTTCAGTGGTCTAGTGTTTTCGTTTGGTATGGTCTAGTTTTTTTTGGTGTTTTCCTATGGGTGGGGATTTTCCTATGGTTTGGTGTGTTCTCAAGGTCGGCAATTTCCACATGCACCCTTAGCAGACATCTGGTTCTATATCCACTCCAGTTGCCTTGGGTTATTCAGTTCTGCCACCTCCATTTTTGGCATCTAGGCACTCGCTTTCTCAAAATGTCCAGGAAAAGGGGCACCCCTAGAAGGGGCAGCAGCAACAGAGGAAAATCGCAGTGTGGGATCACTGTCATGGTGGAGGAAGGTTATGAGGTGAATATCTCTATGCATCTTTAAGTTTTAATCGATGACTGGGAAGGGTGCCTAGTGAACCAGCGCCTAGCCACTGGGAGAGGTGCAGGAAAAATTAACCATTATTAGTTGGTTAAGAATATGATGGGAGTCCCAATGGAGGATATGGTAGAGAGTTGGAGTTCTGATCGCGACACTATCCTCTTGGTAAAGGACAAAATGACCAAGATGGACACCCAACTCAGCAGCATGGACACCACCTTTGCTTGGAATTTTTTGACCAGCAGTTCAAGACCAATTGGTAACATGGAAGTAGCATGTGGCAGGTCGATGGACATCGGTTCGGATCCATTTCAGACTGTGACTACCAACATTCCCTTTCCCATCTCATCCACCATAGAACGGTTATTCAAATGGGTGCGGGAAGGTGAGGGGACAAGCATCCAGATGCCCCCTCCACCTGCGATGGCACCACCACCAACACAATCAGAAACTCTGAGGAGTCGGGGTGGGCATGCCCCATTCTGGAAGAGACACCTCCCCCCTAATTTATGTTCATGTCCTCTGCGGCGTCGCGATCTCCCCCCGATTCGGACTGTATTTTCATGTCTTTTTGTTATATGTGTCTATTTCAGTTGCAACTATGTTTTTTGTTGGATGACAGAAGAAGCAGTTCAAATGTATGTAATATCGGATGTTTCTGGCTTCTTAAGCCTATGGACTCTTTCTGTAACAGCCTCACCAGACGACTCCGTATTTTTTAATGGCTCGGGTGGTGGTTTCACCACCTGCGGCCTCCTCTGGTTTTTCCCACACCTATAACTTTTGTTTTTTCTGCTTAATAGATTATGCAGCTTTACAGAAAAAAAATGTGTATCATCTTCCTCACTTAAGTGACAATTCGTTGTGTGTGCCCCAACTCACTTGGACTAGAAAAAAGGCCTAATTTTGATCGGATTGGTTTGTTGTGAAGGATATGCACAAACAATTTGTTATTGTCATCAAATGTTTTCTTGACCCTAATGAAATATTGTATAATTTCTACGACTCTACCTAGAAATATCCAAGGCCAACAATAATCATAGATTAAATGAACAATGAGAGCACACTTTGACATGAAAGACTCGGACGTCTGAATTTTCAGAGCTTGAAACTGATGTAGAAACACAATATGGTTACTAGACTACCTAAGGTTGTTATACCTAATGGAGGATGTAAAGGATGTATGTTTGGAAAACATCATTAGGAATCCTTTGAAATAGTGAAAGTTTGGAGAGCAAAGACTCAGTTGGAACTTGTTTATATTGACCTATGTTCCTTGAATAAACTATCACTAGTTTGACTTGGTGTAAGGTAAGTATTGACCTTCATTAATGACTTATGCAAGTATAATTGGGTATATTTTTTTAAGAATGAGGTTCATGTGTTTGAAAGGTTCAAGGAATTTAGTAAACCAGTTGAAAATCAATGTGGTCTATCGATGAAATGTTTAGGATCAGATAATGGAGGAGAAATATGTAGGGAAGGATTTTGAAAGCTACTTGTTGCAAAACAATATATCTTGGTAAATATATGTACATTACACCCCTCAAAAAAATAGTGTTGTTGAAAGGAAAATTTAGACTTTGGTAGAAAATGCACATTATTTGCTTGAGGGAAAAGGTGATTTGCCAACCCAGTTTTCGGGAGAAATTATCCATTAAATATGATTTTGATTGAAGCAACATGGGATTTGAATCTAGCCAGAAAATGGAGTGGAAGAAAAGCTTCTATTGGGCATCTTAAAACCTTTGGATGCATAGTGTGGGTTCACATTCTAGATGATAAAAAATTGGATGCAAAGATTCATGCTTGTTTCAAGATGGGATACTCTAAAGAGTCTAAGGCATGCAAGTTGTTTGACCTTTTCAAACAAGAAATTATTTATAGAAGAGAGGTTATACTTGATGAGAAGACCTTAAGTATCACTTTATTAAATTCCTCGTCTATCTTGTTGGGTGATTATCCTTTTGAAATTCTAGGGAATTTTGGGTCGATTTACTACTTTATAGGATTAACGATTGGTAAGTCAATTTCCTTACTTGACTTGACTTATAGTCAACCTTCCATAGCATAATAAACCCCGATTTAGTCAAAAAATGATGATCTTGGTTTCAGAACTTTTCAAACAAGTGGAGTTTATCCTCCCAAATGGGAAACCAAGACAATTGAAGCAGATAGAGTTGATGTAGGAGATATGAATGACTCGAAAAAACCAAAATTTGGAAATATTTTAGTAGTGTTATTGCAATGGAATGTGTACTAGAGGCATGTGATCCAAATACATATGAATATGCATGTGGTTTACATGAATCAATTAATGTTATGGTTGATTAGTATCATTCCTTTATGTTAAATGGCACATAGCATTTAGTTCCTTGAACACAAGGAAAGAATGCAGTGAAAAATTGATTGGTCTACAAGAGAACATCCACATTTGAAGGTGTCATTGAAAGACACAAGACTTGTTTGGTAGCTAAGGTTTTTTCTCAGCAAGGAGACATCGTAGTTGCAAAGATGAACTGTGTTCCACTAATTTTTTCACTTCATGCTCACTTTGGATGAAAGGTATATTAGATGGATGTAAAAAGTGGTTTTTTACATGGTGATTTCATGGTAGGTATTCATTTGGAGCAACCCCCCAGTTTTGAGAAGGAAGGAAATCTAGTGTGTCAACTTGAGTGATCCGGTGGATTATTCATCTTCAAATTACACTGATCCAATATGGTACAAGACTTAGTAATCTATTGTGTTAACTCATATGCTAAACATTCTATGCATAGCCGCGCAGCTTATCGCATGCCGCGCAGCTTATATATGGGCGGCGCAGTTTGCGCACCGTCAAGTTGAACATCGCATGGTTCGTGAAGGTTGCTCATATGCTGCGACAACGGATCGGGTATATGGCGAAGTCCTCATGCTGTGACTTCTATGGAGTTGGTGGTGGCATGAAATGGTTACGTTATGTGGCATCGCGGTTACAAGTCATTGCAACGTGTTGTGAGGTGAGTCCACATACGTGCGTGGAGTTGGTTGCAGCGTTTCGGGAATATGGAACGTCGTGGTAACATAACGCCTGGCGGGATTGCATGGTTCAGTTTTAGCATATAGTTGTAACGATAAAGAAGATAACAGCTGTGTTGAATCGGTTACTCATCCTCTCGCTAAATGCTTAAATAGAGGATGTTGGAGACCGAGTGGGGGAGACGGAGACAGACAGAGTTGAGAGCGCAGAGCGTCGTTTCTCTGTTATGAGAAGCTTAGAGAGATTTTGCTGCGAAGTGTCCAAATGTTGTTACTATAGAAGTCGACATTCTCTGTTATAGTTTAGCTTTCTTTGTCTTTGAATGCTAATTGTAATTTCCAAAAGAAAGGTCTTCAAGACTTTGTACAGCATTCTGTTTACAGTTGCTGAAGTTGTTTCCAGAACCATTTTTCTACCATTTCAAAGAGATTAATTGGATCGGTACCCATTGGAAAGGGACCCGAAGACGTAGCCCAGTGGAGGGGGTGAACTCCATTATCAACTTCTGTTTGTGACTCTCTGTTTCTATGTTTCTTCTTTGCATCTGTTTATCAGTGTTGTTTTCCATTCTGAGCATTTAATTTCTGTTAATGATGTTCCATTAATTAACCTGTTGATCGCATTCTTTTACAACAAGCTTTTATTGCACACAAGTTGAGGTCCGACGGATCATGTTATGGTATCAGAGCAGGTTGACTGCTTGTGCAAGTTTGTGAATGCTTACTAGGTTCAGGTTAAAGCGTGGTGAAGGAGAATTAGTTGAAGGAGATCCTGATATTAGCTCCAGGAGAACATTCTCAAGAACCATGTCTTCTCCACGAGGGGAAGAAGAAGGACATACAGAACGGGAAAACCCTGTTATTTCAGAAATTGAGTTTCTGGAGGCTTTTATGAGCATGAAAGCCATGATGGAAATTCTACTCGATGAGCGAGCAGAAAGGAAGAAGAAAGAAGAAGGATCTTCATCCAAAGAAGCAGAAGTGAAGAAGGAAGAAAAGGGTAAAGGAGAAGGAGGTGATGTTGATCCTCCTGAAACTAATCAAAATTTCTCTTCTTCTCATACTTCTCATTCGAATAATGCAAGTCTTAATATGCCTTATTTCAAATTGGATGTAAAATTTGAATTACCAATTTATAATGGAGATTTAGATGCTGAAAATTTAGACAATTGGATCAAGCAGCTTGAAGTATATTGCAAGGTGCAGGGCATTACTGATGACCCTTCCAGAATTCAATTGGCCACTTTGAGAATGAGTGGAATGGCTCTTACTTGGTGGGAGAGCAAGATTTAGCAAGATCTTCGAAAGAATGGTAAAATTATTTCCGTTTGGAATGAATTCATTGAAGTATTAAGGAAGCAATTTTATCCTTTAGGTCGTATGCAGCAATTAATAATGAGCTGGCAAACTTTTAGACAAGCTAAAGGACAAAGCATTTAAGAATATACTCATGAATTTAGAAAGAGGGCTATTGCATTGAATGTTGCATTAGATACCCAGGAAACTCTTCTTAAGTACATTGGTGGTATGCATTCTTATTTGCGATATACTTTGTTGATGTTTAACCCCGGTACCTTGGATGATGTATGTGTTCAAGCTACACATTTAGAAGCCAGGGGTAAGCATGCTAATGATTCTTTTGCGAAGAAATCCTTTAAATTTGACAGCAAATCGAAAGGTAAAGATACGAGGAAAAATAAGATGGCTACTGTTAAGAAAGAGGGTGACAAACCTACATGTTCGCATTGTTAGAAGGGACATGACGTCTCTAAGTGTTGGAAACTTCATCCGGAGTTAAGGCCAAAGAAGTATGGAGGAAACAAAGATAACGGCAAAGCAAAAGCTACTGCAGCAGTTATTCAGGACTTAGGATCTGATTCAGGTGATGAAACAAAGGTTACAGCTATCGGAATCCAGGGTAAGAATAAAAGTATCTCACTTCCCATTGATGCAAAATCAAGTTCTAGTGCAAATACAAATCTGCCATCTACTTCTAAGCTAAATGATAAAGATAGAAGTGCACTGTTTCATGTTCGTGTCATTGCAAATCACACAAAGATTGATACATTGTTTGATAGTGGTTCACAAGTAAATCTGATATTAGAAGAAGTGGTTAAGAAATTGCATTTAGTTACTATGCCTCATGAAAAGCCCTATCCTCTAGGTTGGGTTACTAATGATACACGATTGCAAGTTACAAAGAAATGTGTATTGAAGTTTTCCATTACTGAAAAGTTCATAGATGAGGTAGAACTAGATGTAGTACCACTTGACATTTGTGGAATTGTACTTGGGAGTCCATATTTGTATGACCGAAAAGCAGTCTTTTATAGAGAGCAGAATAAGTATCATCTTTTTAAAGATGTTGTAGAATATATTGTACGAGCACATAAGATAAAGACCAATCTAGCCATAGTCTGTGCAGGACAAATGAAGAGGTTGGTAAATGCTAGTAAGAATTTTGTGTTGATGATGGTTAAGGTGAAAAATGATAAGGTCTCTAAATCTTTTGAAGGGTGTGACCCTAAGCATAAATCTAAACTAATTGAAATCATTTCTGAGTATGATGATTTGTTTCAAGATCCGAAGGGGTTACCACCAAAGAGAGAGATTCAGCATGAGATACATTTGCAGCAGAAAGAGC
>LPNX010062909.1:343063-377891 GCA_001517045.1 Pseudotsuga menziesii | reverse complement strand
AGTTTTAGATGTACTGAGGAAGGAGAAGCTTTATGTAAAGATGTCCAAATGTGAATTTGCTAAAACTTCTTTAGTATATCTGGGCCATATTATTGGTGGAGGCTACCTGCGAGTGGACCCATCCAAGGTTGCTATCATTGTAAACTGGCCACGGCCTAACACCATTATTGAAATCAGAAGTTTTTTGGGTGCAGTTTAGTATTGGAGGAAATTCATTTCTGAGTTTTCTTCCATTGCTGCTCCATTACATGCGTTGACAAGCATTAAAGAAGTTTTCCAGTGGGGAGGAAAGCATCAGAGAGCCTTCGACACTTTGAAGGAAAGGATTAGCACCGCACCAGTTCTGACATTGCCATATTTGTAGCAGCCATTTGAGATCGAAACCGATGCCAGCGGGTTTGCCATGGGAACCGTTTTGATGCAAGGGAGAAAGCAAGTCTGTTACCATTCAGAAACATTCTCTACTGTGGTAAGTAACTATCCAACCTATGACAAAGAGTTGTATGCTTTAGTACAGAGTCTGAAGAAGTGGAAACATTATATCACGGTAAAAGAAACAATCATACATACTGATCATCAGCCACTCCAATATTTACAATCTCAGACTAAAATACAACAAAGTAGGCATTTAAGATGGATGGGATTCTTACAACAGTTTCATCTTGTAATTAAATACAAAAAAGGAATTCATAATAAGGTAGTAGACATGTTATCAAGGCCTCCTACAAATGCTTCAATCATTCTTCAAAATAGTTCATTGACACATGAAAGTTATATTGAACAGTATGCAGAAGATAAATATTTTAAGAAAGTATATGCATCACTAATACATGGTAAACATGAAGAGAACTATTATGTGCATAATCAACTCTTGTATCATCTTGGTAAACTTTGTATTCCAGAGAAAGAGAGAGTTCATGTGATTCGAGAAGCACATAGTTCATTGATTGCAGGACATTTTGGAGTAAGTAAAACACTATCTGTATTGCAGAATCATTGTTATTGGCCTCAAATGCAAGAAACTGTAGCTAAATATATAAGGGGTTGTGTTATGTGTGCAACAAGTAAGCCTAGCAATAGGAAATTGGGTTTGTACAAACCTCTTCCAGTTTCTTCTCGTCCTTGGGAAAGAATTTCTATGGACTTTGTAGGGGGACTACCTATGTCTAGAAAAGGGCATGATTACCTATATGTTGTTGTGGATAGATTCAGCAAAATGTGTATCTTAATGCCATGTAATAAACAGATCACTGCTAAACAAACAGCTAATCTATTCTTTCAGAATATTTGGGTACATTTTGGGCTACCCATGTCTATTATATCTGATCGTGATTCCCAGTTCTTGGGAGAATTCTGGTCAACTTTATGGGAGCTTATGGATACTAAACTTAAGAAAAGTACAGCTTTTCATCCACAGACCGATGGGCAAACAGAGATAGTAAACAGAACAGTGGTTCAGCTGCTCAGAGGATACTGTAGTAAACATCCTAAACTTTGGGATGAGCAGTTGCAGTATATACAGCATGCTTACAATCATGCAGTTCATTCTTCCACGAAAAGATCTCCTTTTTGAAACTTGTTTTGGTTATTTGCCAAAAACACCGATGGACTTCTCTTTTGGCGAAGATGCAGTGGATGGACATCATGATGCAGATAAAGCTTTAAAGTTCATTCAGAGAATCCAAGCGGTGCAGCAGGCAGTTCAAGAACAGTTGGAGAAAAGCCAGGCAAAGTACAAGGCCAGGCATGACAAGCATCGAGTTGATCATCAATTTCAGGTTGGTGACAGGGTTTGCTTACATATCACCAAAGAAAGAATGAAAGGTGAAGGTAAAAAGCTTAAGCCTATCAGGTATGGTCCTTTTGAGATCTTGGAAAAGATCGGTACTAATGCTTTTCGCTTGAATTTACCTCCATACATGCAAATTTATTCAATTATCAATGTTGAGAATCTTAAACTGTATGAGCCTCCTATGATCATGGATGAGGAAATTGACATACAGATTCCATCAGTTGATGATATGGCACTTGAATATATGATTGAGTTGCAGGATGATGTTATTCTTGACAGAAATGTAAGAACTTTGCGAAAGGGGAATGCTGAGTACCTTCGAGTGGGGCTTAAAGGCATGCATCCTAGCAAAGCAAGATGGATGGAGATTGGAAAAGTGAGGGAGCAGTACCCTCACTTACTTGCCGAATGATTCAAGCTTTTGGTGGTCCAAAAGCTCTCCAATGGGGAGGAATGATCCGATGGATTATTCATCTTCAAATTACACTGATCCAATATGGTACAAGACTTAGTAATATATTGTGTTAACTCATATGCTAAACATTCTATGCACAGCCACGCAGCTTATCGCATGCCGCGCAGCTAATATATGGGCCGCGCAGTTTGCGCACCGTCAAGTTGAACATCGAATGGTTCATGAAGGTTGCTCATATGCTGCGACAGCGGATCGGGTATATGGCGAAGTCCTCGTGCTGCGACTTCTGTGGAGTTGGTGGTGGCATCAAACGGTTACGTTACGTGGCATCGCTATTGCAAGTCATTGCAACGTGTTGTGAGTCCACATACGTGCGTGGAGTTGGTTGCAGTGTTTCGGGAATATGGAACGTCGTGGTAACATAACGCCTGGCGGGATTGCATGGTTCAGTTTTAGCATATGGTTGTAACGATAAAGAAGATAACAGCTGTGTCGAATCGGTTACTCATCCTCTCGCTAAATGCTTAAATAGAGGATGCTGGAGACCGAGTGGGGGAGACAGGGACAGACAGAGTTGAGAGCGTAGAGCATCGTTTCTCTGTTATGAGAAGCTTAGAGAGCTTTTGCTGTGAAGTGTCCAGATGTTGTTACTGTAGAAGTCGACATTCTTTGTTATAGTTTAGCTTTCTTTGTCTTTGAATGCTAATTGTAATTTCCAGAAGAGAGGTCTTCAAGACTTTGTACAGCATTATGTTTACAGTTGCTGAAGTTGTTTCCAGAACCATTTTTGTACCATTTCAAAGAGATTAATTGGATCGATACCCATTGGAGAGGGACCCAGAGACATAGCCCAGTGGAGGGGGTGAACTCTGTTATCAACTTCTGTTTGTGACTCTCTATTTCTGTGTTTCTTCTTTGCATCTATTTATCAGTGTTGTTTTCCATTCTGAGCATTTAATTTATGTTAATGCTATTCCATTAATTAACTTGTTGATCGCATTCTTTTACAACAAACTTTTATTGCACACAAGTTGAGGTCCGACGGATCATTAATAAATCCGTATTGGTTTGAAATAGGCCCCTAGAGCATGGTATGAGAAGATTGACCACTTTTTCCTCAATTCCAATGTCAAATGCTATGAATATGATCACAATATATATAGTCATAGTCTTTATTGGAAGCAATGTAGATTTAGTTTTGGTCTTGAATAAACAATGAGCAGATACATTTGAGAGAACTGACCTTGGTCCATTGCATTTATTTTTGGCATACAAATATTACAAATTGATTATGGTATCTTCATTTCTCAACACAAATATATGTTCAATATTTTATAGAGATTCATAATGGAATACTATAAACCCTACGCTATATTTATCAACCAAAAGTGAAGCTAACTGAGGAATGTGATTTTCCAAAAGTCAATGCACACTCTATTGAAAACTTGTTGGTATTATTATCTATTTAACTCATACTTGACCTGATATTTCCTTTGTTGTTAGCGTGGTTTCAAAATATCAGTTTATATAGGAACCACGAGAAAGTCACCTTGAGGATGCAAAAGAATTGTTCATTATATAAAAGGAAATTACATATTTGGTATAAAGTATTATAGTGATAAAGTGAACCATTTCGTTGATGAGACTGACTTGGATTAGGATAGAGATGACGATGAAAAGAAGTCAGTGTCTAACTATGTCTTATGTCTTGGATATGGACTCATTATCTAGTCTTGTAGAAAGCAAAAGGTAATTTCTCTTTAATTCAACTATAGAAGCAGAGTATTTTCATGCAATGCATCCTAGAATAAAGTTAGTATGGATTTAATATCTAATGGGTGAACCTGTTTTTCCAGCTGAGACATGGATTATGGTATATTATGACAAGCAAATTGTAATACAAGTTGTATAGAATCATGTTGCACACAACAAGATGAAGTATGTATGGTTTCTTGCTTATTACTTGCCACAATTAGTAAAAAATAATGTGTCTCTTGTTTATTATAGGATAGATGATCAGGTAGTGGATATCTTTAGAAATCCTCTATCAAAAGCTAAGTTTGTGGAATTCCAAGTTATGTTTGAGCTTCAAGATGTTGCATTTACTAGGGATTGTATAAAAGTACTTTCAACTTTTGAATCTTCAGAGTGTTGTGTTGATGAGGGTGTTGGAACAATAGGCTATACATATTCACCACACCTCTAGTTATTCTAAATACAATCAATTAATAGTCTATTAAGAGAGTTAATTGAGTGATTAAGTAAGGAATTGATTGGATGGTCGACTAGGCCTTCAACTGGTTGGACAGATAGAACAAATCCGTCAAGTAGAACATAGATCAAGGAGTTTGTTAAGTGCCCTTATCAATCTATGTGGACCTCTTCTTCCCCACTTTAAGGTAGTTGGTTGCATATTGGTTCTATATAATATGGTCTTTGTTGGTCGATCTATAAGCAAAGTGTGTTTGAAAACATCTATGTATGACATGTGTTGTGTATGGAAATATTTTGGTTTCTTACACTAATATGTGCATTGAGCTATGTTTGGTTGTGTTTAAGTGTTGTGACGATGCCTTTAGACACTACCTCTCTATTGGAATGATCAACCCAAGCCTTTGACTCTCCATTACTCTTCCTTGTGCTTCTCATGTGTGCACTCTTGTACTTGAAATCCGATATGTTTTCAACTCTACACCTAATCTAGACATTGCCTTAAATCGTATTTTTGTTTTATCACATGTTCATCTTCCATTTGTAGTGCTTCCCCTCAAAACATGATTATACTTTGTTGTGCTCTTCTATGTCATGCTTGGATATCATGCATTAATCACTATAAATTTTGAGGATGCTTTTACATCACACATTTCCCCATGCCCATTCATGCTTAGAAGAAATTATCCCCAAAGTATGTTGACAGTACATGCTTTTCTTCAATGATTTGTAAAGGGGTGAGTTCATAAGTGGACAAAGTTGACCTTTTTGGTGAGTCTAATTTTCTTGCAACATGACAAAGTTTCACCCTTATCCACTCATATTTTTGAAATTATGACAATATGGATTGTCTTAAAATGGGCCAAAACTCTCAAGGATAAAGTTTCACTGTGAAAGCCCTCATCGATCAAGTAGAACCATAATTTCAAACAAAATTCATACTAAAATTTGAAACAAAATTCATACTAAAATTTGACAAGCATAAAAAAGTGTTGAATTTGTCCATTGGTTGTGTAGTTGGGTTTACTAACTAAATAACCAACTATAAAATCTATAAAGAGTATCTTTTAGAAGTAGAGAGAATGTACTCCTAGTTAAGAACTATACTAAAGTTAGTGAGAAAAAACACTTGTACAAGAGTTAATGTCCATGCACTAAGTCACTATTAGCTTTGGTCGTGGAAAGTTTCCAACTCAATTTGCCTCTTGATTAAGGTGAAAGAGAGATGTCACCATTCGCATTGGTCTTGGAAAGTTTCCAACTCAATTTGCCTCTTGATTAAGGTGAAAGAGAGATGCGATAAACACCAAATTAATGTATGGCACCACTTATTCGTAACATTCTAAGTTATTGAAGTGTCGATACTATTCAAAGCCATCATCACTAACATCATGAAGTGGTAACATTCTAAGTTATTGAAGTGTAGATACTATTCAAAGCCATCATCACTAAAATCATGAATAAGAGATGTGATAAACATCATCTTAATAAGAGATGCTATAAACATCAAATTGATGTATGAGGCCACTTATTCTTAAAGTTGTTATTGAAATGTAGATACGGTTCAAAGCCATCATCAGTAACATCATGAATGAGAGATGTGATAAACGACTTGTTATTGAAATGTAGATACTGTTCAAAGCCATCATTAGTAACAACATGAATGAGAGATGTGATAAACATCAAATTAGCGTTGTTATTGAAACTTAGATACTCTTCAAAGCCATCATCAATAGCATCCTAAACGAGAAAGATAATAAACACCAAATTAATGTATGACACGCTTATTAGTACCATTCTACCAGCATCGAACATCTATACTGTTCAAAACCATCATCAATGACATCATGAATGAGATAGGTTGTTATTGAAACTTAGATACTGTTCAAAGTCATCATCAATAACATCATAAACCAGAAAGATAATAAATACCAAATTAATGTATGACACCCTTATTTCTACCATTCTACCAGCATCGAACATCTATACTGTTCAAAACCATCATCAATGACATCATGAATGGGATATGATGTGCTCGCAGTGTGTGTCGTATGGCTTCCAAACAGTACCCACCCATGGATCTTGTGAATTTTTTATATATAGAAGAGCTGTACGTGGATGTCTTATTCAATTCGACCTGTGTGGAATGTTGGCAATTCTTTATTTTAATGAAGCTCATAGCTCCATCGTCACTGAAACGTAAACGTCATGACTGGGAGAGCATGTACTGCTAATTACAGTGTCGTATGGCTTTCAAACAGCACCTACCAATGGATGTTGTGACCTTTTCTTGATAGAAGAGATGAGCACTATGGATGAGAATTGTTGACTTGAATTCTTAAAAAAAAACTGTGCGTGGGTATCTTTAGTCAATTCGACCTGTGTGGAATGTTGGCACTGCGTTATTTTAATGAAGGTTTTGGTGGCTGGGGCCTGCAAACAGTAGCAAACCTCACACCACTTGTTCTGAAAACCGCAATACTATATGAATTGCGTGCAGAATCCAGCCAACTCTACAGGGGTATCTCTCGCCCTTCACGCCCCCCAACTGTCCTGACACGATCTAAACGCACCGAAACTGTATTTTATTCAGTGTTGTGCACGGGAATCGAACCGTGGTCGCCATCCGTTTGACACGCAGTACAAGGTACTCGTGGACTATTGCCGGCCATGCAATCACTGCGAACGTAATTCGAGCGCATGCGCCGCTGCTGACTCACTCTTGCCTGTTGGGTTCCACCAATTGCACGGCTGATATTGCTCCACGTGTCCACGTAGACTATGGTATTTAGCGTCGTTTGATGGACGATGCATGATGGTGACGTTGATATGTTATTCTCGAGTTGTTTAATCCTGTAACTAAAAAAGATTCGATCTTGAAATTTGATGATTAAATCTGTTTTTTTCAACCATATTTGATTATTTATAATATAATTAAATTCCTATATTTATGTAGATTTTTTGGGGGGCCAAATCAATGAGATTAGGATTAACCGGAATGTAACAAGACAAGGTTCAATTCATTTCAGTTTTTTTTTTTTTTAATATCTGTTATTTTTATTAAATATTATTTGTTTTAGGTTTATATTAATTAGTTTAATTTTTATACTATATTATAAACGGATAACTATAACAATGTGGTAATTAATTTGATGTTTAACAGTAAGGTATCTCCACAAAACTAAGTGGTTGATTGCATGGCATTAGCTTCTTCTTTTTTGTAAGCAGCGGAGAAAAATTATATTCATAGTGACAAAAGAGAGTACAGAGCAGCAAAAAAAACTAGCTACGGGGGTCTTAAACTAACAGACCACCCTTCTTATCTTTCAAAAAAACTGGAGTTGTGGTGTTCATAGGAATAAAAACGACTTCTCTTTCTGTAGCTAGAAACATTAACTGGGATATTACAACTTTAAAATTGTCTGTAGACGGCTATGAAGACAACACATTTTAAAAGCAAAGAATCCCAAAAAAACATGAAATCATAGAGTGAACCAGGGATGATGACGTGGCATCTATGGTGGTGCATTTTTCGCGTGCTCCTCGAGTGTTTCTTCCAGAATTGGACAGGGTCCATATTCCTCCACAGGTTTGCTTGGTTGCCTCTCATGTATCGGTGTAGCTACAATGGCGTCAGTAATGGTCTCACGTCCACGCTTGACAGGAGTAGTGTTCTTTGCGAAATCCCTTCATTCCTTAAACGATCCCGGAGAATTCGCAGCAGCAAAGGACGTACCGCCTTTCTCTCCCTGGTTCCTAGCACCAGTATTTTCCTCATTTCCTATGCTAGGAAACACCGAGTGGTGGCTTAGGTTGAAATTCGCCTCCAGGGCTTTAATCTGCATGTCCACCTGGAGTATACTTGTGCGCAAACCTGGGCTACACCCCTAGCTCCATTCCATTTAACCATCATGTCTTCCAGTAACAGTTCCAACATATTCTTCATCATCCAATAGTGGTTGATGTGTCCTCCACTTTTGCTAGAAGCCAGATATTCTGAGACCGCTTTGGACTCCCATTCATCTATCAGGCAACGGACTGGCATGGAAATATGCTCAACAAATCCATCTGTGTCCCCAATGGTGGCTTTTTGATGACCGCCTCCTCTGCTAGTACTACCTCTGCACGGGATACCAAGTTGCCTGGGCATTTTATTCTGCAAAATGGTGTGCTAACTTACAATAGGGTGAGCTCAAAGCGGCCACAGATGCAGACGCAGAAGAAGACGCAGACGCAAAGGCAGACGCAGGAGAATGAAAATGCCCACCAGGTTGAGTCTAGTGTGTCCCATAATGCGAGGTGCAATCATGGATGTCAAAAAGGGCTCGTACAGGAAATCAATTCTCAGCACGTCAGCTCAAATGGGAAGTGACCTCGCAACTACCCGCAAGGTTGGTAGACATGCCACCTTCCTCCGCATTTAATTGAACCTCGTCATCACTTGCCTTCACCACGTGGCTTGTGCGCTAGGTGTCCCATGTGGATGGTCTGTGTGTCACCCGCATCCAGGATGGACGGCGTTCACTTTACTTGTGGTTGTGCTAGTTATTATTGTGTGCCAATTATTATTGCACCCATAGGTGTTTATATCTTAGAATTTGGGGTGGACTGGCCTCTATGCTTTTCCTAGATTGTAGGAGGAGGATGAAACAAGTATAATGTCAAGATTCATTTTATGGCAGTCTTTCAAAATTCAAAATAAACAATTATAAAAAATATATATCAAAAATAATTTGTAGTTGTTGCATAGCTAACTGGTAGGTAATGCATGGATGACTCTTAGCTATGTATGGATAAAAAGCTTCATAGCAAATAACAAGTATCAACTTATTACTTGCGACACTAACTTGTGGCTTATTCGTGTTCACTAACCACAAGTTAAGTGGTTGTGCTAGTTATATAATAATAAAAAATCAATGTCATTGTCAAGTTGTTTAATCGAGTAACATGTTTTTTTTCAATCTTGAAATTTGATGATTTAATGTGTTTTTCTCAACCCTATTTTATTATTTATAATTAAATTTCTCTAATTATTATATAACTCTAAATGCATCTGGTTAGCTTTCTTATTCATGTTAACTCTTTCATATTTTTAAATTTCTCTCTTTCTCTATCTTTTAATTTTTTCCCTACATAATCTCCAGCTTTGTACTTTATGTGGTATTTTTGGTATGTTGGATATGTGTTGTATTGTATGTTATATGTGTGGGATATTTGTGCAGGTTCAAGGATAGACACTATAAAACATTGTTTTTGTTTTTGTCATTGTCTTTTACAACTAGTTTTTGGCCCATGGTTTATATTTTAATGTAAGAAGTGAATTTGGGTGGGATGATGCTATGAAAATACATAAATATTATATTATGTGTTTTTTGTTTTTGTTTTTAAGCTAAACTTCTTATGCATTGTGTATGTGATTATGTTTTTTCTATTTTTTTGAATTTATTAGTATTGTTTTTTTTGCATATATTTATTAATAACTATTTGTCTACAGTGTGCATGAATCTATTTTATATATTTCTTCTACCACTTATTTATAGTTTATCATTGTTAAGAATGTTTTTCTCATTTGTTTTCAATGTTACCTGTTTCAATGACTTTTTACCCACTTAAATCTACTCCAGTTTCACTTAAACTCATCAACTCAACCTAGCAACAACCAATGTCACCACTAGAACAATGATTTAGGTCAAACAAAAACAACTATTGTTCCACTAATAACATATTCCCTATACTGAAATCTCATTTATCACTATTTGTCAAGGCCCCTATAAGAAATCCTCTTACACATCCTTCAAGAAAACTCAACATCTATACTTCAATCTCAAGGATGTACCCCTCCAAAATATGCACAAATTATAAAGCAATCATACATGTCAATGTATGGTCATATACTTAGAATTTATGTGAGGGTAATGACATAATCATTTCAAAAGTTAAATGCACATTTTCCATTAACTCAAATGCACATGTTCCATTAACTCAAAAAGATGTAGTAAAATAACTCATATTATAAATCAATCATATATGTCAATATATGGTCATATCCTTGAATCCATGTGAGGGTAATGGTGGAATCATGTCAATAGTTAAATTCTCATGTTTCGCCAACTCAAAAAGATGTAGTAAAATGACAACTCATATTGGTCATATCATTAAATCCATGTGAGGGTAATGGTGGAATCATTTCAGGAGTTAAATTCTCATGTTTCACCAACTCAAAAGGATGTAGTGAAATGGCAACTCATATTGTGGCCATATCCTTGTTAACCATTTGAGGGTAGTGGTGGAATCATTTCTAAAGTTAAATTCTCGTGTTTCACCAACTCAAAATGATGTAGTAAAATGACAACTCATATTATGGTCATATCCTTGTTAATAATGTGAGGGTAATGGTGGAATCATTTCAAGAGTTAAATTCTCATGGTTCACCAACTCAAAAGGATGTAGTAAAATGACAAAATATCTAAAGTGAGTATAGGAAAGGACATTGGCCATGAATTATATAAAACGACCAACTATAATTGTAATCCAGCAGACTTTTAAGGACTTTGGTATATTCAATATCTCAAAGAATAAGGTCTTATTCGAAAGATGTTGCAAAAATAAATTTGCACACAAATTATGTTGAACTATGCATATAATCAAGGAAAAATGCATCCATCCATATAATACATTAGAAATAAGTGAATGCATGCATACACATTTCATCTTATTTATCAATTTGAAAGGGAGACGCATCTCATTCATTTCCATTAATAATCCAAAGAAGAAAACCACCCATTAAATTCAAAAAGTTTGCAATCATAAGTCAAATCCTTGTATCCTCTTCAAACCTTAAGTTCCTTAGAATTTAGCCAAGATAAATCAAACAAATGTGATGCTTGTCTTGAGTGAGTGCTTTCTGAACGTTGAGGTGTGAATGCATTCATTGTGTAAATCTACATGATGCTCCTTCATCCGAACCTGAAAGGATCGACTTGTTTCTCCAATATAAGTTATGTAACATGAGAAACCTCGTAGACTCCCTTGTACTTACAAGGAACAATGGAATATTTAACACACTTCATTATTTCACAGATGGTATTAAGAGACTTAAAAGAATTTTTCACCTACTTCATTTTTAGAATAGTTGGAAATGTTATTTTCCACCTTGAATACATGGTGAGAAAGCTTTAGGGCCCTTTGATTGGTTTTTTTGGTACCCATGTTGACTACCCCTAACGGCCCTATGCATAGCTTTTTTAATATCAACAACTCTATAGCCAACACTTTTAAAGACCTTCAACAAATGGTCTTTTGCTTCATTTATATGATATTCATCCAACCAAAACTATGAAATCTCTAGTATCTAGGGTGTTGATGACACTCATCTTTAATGCATTCAAAAGTAGTTATAGTTATAAAATAGTCATCTCAACAAGTTCTAGGGTAAACAAACTTCAAACACAAAACCAATACTCTACATGCATACAAACATACCCACCCTTAATAAAAAGGATTTAGAACACACAATTAAGCATAGGCCAAGTTAGCACATCACCATGTAAAAAAATGGAGTGTCAAAAATACTTAACCTAAATGTTTGGCTTGCCCTTTAAATAGTCTTTAATTCTACAAAATGAATACTAATATTATAATTTATAATCATTTGTTATCCTCAACTTAAATATTTCATAATCTTCCATTGTCTTTAATGATATTTCATCAAAACTTTATGTCACATACCCCGTGACCTCACAATGCCTTTGGGGCCATGGGATACTCAATAACTTGCCAAAAATCACCATTAATTTGTTTTCCATAGATTATTTTTCAATTTATGGAACTATATATATATATATGATTGCCCAAATTTTCAGGCAATTTCTACATTAATGCAATTACATAGCGCCATGAATTCCATGCATTCAAATATTCAAATAACAATAATAAAATAAAAACACATAACAAAGAAATATACATAACATTTTATACAGGGATAGAAACTTATCTTAAATATCCTTCAACTGTCTACAGACTAAGGATGTTCCTCCCAACCGTAAGAACTTTGTTATACCAATTCTCTCTTTAATAGAGGTCAGCCTCGAGATGGGGTTATTAATTGACTCTATAGATATCACAATCTACTATCATGCCTCCCCCGTCATCCTGCACAACCCAAGGAATGGGGTTCCCTTCTCTAAGTTAACAATCCCTTGGGTTTCCTTATCTGAGTTAATAGTCCCTTGGGTTATTTCCCTAATTCCCTTCCAAGGCTCCAGCATAGGTCGGCTAGGGATTCCCTATGCTCCATACTCCAAGGAACTCGGTTGTAATATCCTATGTGTTCTCAATTATATATCCAGGATATGGTACGGTTTGGAAGCTCAGGACCGACAGCATATGATGGTTGAATGGTGGAAGATGAATAGAAAATGAAGTAGTTCTCAATAATTTGTGTGCATGTTGAAAACTAGCCATGTGGCATGCAAGGGTGAGGGGAATTGGACAAATGGCACTCATGGGAAGATCATCTTTTTTTCCCACTAGTCCCCAAGTTTAGGATAATTAACTCAAGTTAAGGCTAATGCACAATAATTAAATAGAATTTATAAAACTTAAGATAAAATATAACCTTATTTTATTATTCATAATTAAATTTCTCTAATTATATAATAAAAAATTCAATTTCTCTAAGTTAATGCTTGGTTAGTGTCGTCTCATCTTTGGTTAACTCTATCATCTTTTAATTCTTTATTTATGTTAATTCTCTTATCTTCTAATTTATTATCTACATAAATTCTAACTTTATACTTTATGTGGGATTTTGTTTGTGTAGATATGTGTGATATTCTTGGCACGCAAATAGATTTTTTTTTTCAGAAGAAAAAAGCCTGTCCTTGATATTCATAAATGAATCAAAGGGAATCTATTGTGCCATACCCAAAAGCTGGGTTACATTTGTGAAGGGAGGATCCATAAGAGACCGATCAATCAAATGGTGGAAGAGCCTCATAACATCAAATCAGCAAGGGGGACAAGTTCACCAACGATACAGTATCCCATTAGTAAAGCTGCCACTCACACCATATTTACCGTGAACTAAAGAGAGCAGAAACAGCAGTCTAAAAGGGGCCTGCTCCATAACAAATCATACTGAGGTGCAGTAGAAAAAAGGGGAGAACATGCTCCCGCACCAAGCTCAAAAGAGCACAAAACAATCCTGAGAGGTCAAATGACCTTCAATAAATTCAGAGAAATTTCCAATTCCCCGAGCCAAAGTAAGATCCTTTTTAGAGAGGCAATCTGCAAGCTGATTAAATTCACGGTAGATATGGCAGAAAGACAGCTCTAGAAAGCAAGTGCATAGCTTCCTAGTGTCCCTACACCAATGATAGAGTTCCGGTGGTGTGAGGGAGGCTGTACCCTTTTCCCAGTTGATAATGACAAGAGAATCGCCAAATATCCTGAGCTTAGGTATCCCCATCATTTGGGTTGTATGCATGAGGGCCCAGAGCCCTATCAGTTCCGTTTTTGTGTTGGTGCATGGACCTGCCCCCAATGCAAATTCGAGATGATGAGACTCATTCAGCATCAGACAGAAACCGACTCCCCCTACCTTCTTTGATGAAGCCCCATTGAAGAATTTGCATGGGAAGTGAAGTTCAGGGCCCATGCCCAAGGATCTAGATTTTTTAATCTTAATGACCGATGGACAGTACATTTGAGAAAGATAAGTAATCTGATGAAGAAGGCTGATGACAGTCAGTATTTTCCCTTCAAAAATATATATGTTTCTCGCCTTCCAAATAGTCCACATAGCAAGGTAAGGGAGATAACACAATGCTGAGTGGGTAGAGAAACAATCAGTCCACTTTTCCAAGAAAGAACAGAGATCCTCAGAGTGGAAGTGGAGAGTGAAATGGTACTATTCCATAAGGCAAGAGATCAGATTCCTCCAAACTGGGCAGTGAAAAAATAAATGTTGAACACTGTCAATGTCCTTTCTACATAGGGCACAAATCCCAGGACCAGTCCACCCTCTCTTAGGGCACGTAAATAGATTATGCCCCCAACTAGGTCAACACGAGTGGGGTTTGAGGATTCGGGGGCAGGGTCTCTAAAATATATTTTTTTGTCATTTATTGGTGGTTTTTGGCACATATTCTAATTTGAGTTAGTGAATTTGGGTTGGATGATGCTATGAAAATACATATATATTATATTATGAACTCTTTTGTTAAGACAATGAAAAAGAGGTGTAGATATGAATTTGCAATTTCTTGGGGTTAAAGGTTTCAAGCTAAATCTTTTCTGCATTATTGTGAATGTGATTACATTTTCTTTGTGTTTTAGGAATTTATTTGCATTGTTTTTCTTGCATATATTTATCAATCACTATTTGTCTACAAGGTGCATGAACCTATTTTATATTTGTCTTCCACAACTCATTTATATTTTTTTGTCACCAAGAATATCTTCTCATTTGTTGTCATTGTTACTTGTTTCAATGATTTCTTACCCAATCTACTTCACTTTCACTTAAACTCGTCAACTCAACCTAGCAACAACCAAGGTCACCTTAAGAACATTGATATAATATATCATTTGTTGGGGTCAAATGGAGACAACCATTATTCCACCAAGAGCCTATTCCCTACATTGAGATCTTGGTTATCACTATTTGTCAAGGCCCCTTTAAGAAATCCTCTTGCACCTTCAAGAAAACTCAATATCTATGTACTTCAAACTCAGTGATGTACCCCTCCAACACATGCACAAATTATAAATCAATCATACATGTCAATGTATGGAAAATTTTCAAGAGTTAAATTCTCATGTTTTACCAACTCAAAAAGATGTAGTAAAATGAAAACTCATAGTGTGGTCATATCCTTGTTAACCATGTGAGCATAATGGCGGAATCATTTCCAGAGTTAAATTCTCATGTTTCACCAACTCCAAAGGATGTAGTAAAATGACAAAATATTTAAATGAGTGTAGGAAAGGACATTGGCTATGAGTTATATATAAATGCCAACAATAATTGTACTCCATAAGACTTTTAAGGACTTTGGTATATTCAATACATCAAAGAGTAAGGGATTATTTGAAGCATCATTAAAAGATGTTGCAAAAATAATTTCACATGAAATTTATGTTGAGTTGTGTATATAATCAAAGAAACAACCATCCATCCACATAATACACTATAAATAAGTGAATGCATTCATATGCATTCACATCTTATTCATCAATTTAATAGGGAGACACATCACATTCGTTTTTATTAATAATCCAATTAGAAAAAACAAAAACAAAAAAACCCATTAAGTTCAAAAAGTATACAACCATAATTCAAATCCTTGCATCCTCTTTAAACCTAAAGTTCCTTAGAATTCAGCGAGGACAAATATAACAAATCCTTTGTGAGGGTCTTCTAGAAATGATGTCATCTTCACTGCTCTTGTCAACATTTTGAACCTTTATCATGGTTCATCATCATAACAATTAATCAATTTGAGAGACAATCCGACTCGTTCTATAAATACATGAATTATCCTTAAATCGCAACCTATGTCAAGTTCAAATGCACAACATGGAATAATTAAATCCCAGTTTGATGTGATGTTGGTTTATTTCTCTATTTGCAAGCCTTCTTTGTTGATGGAATAATTGGGCTCAATTTTCACTTACATCTAGAAATCCGTCTTTGTTCATACTCTATGGAGGTTGGTTTATTTCAAGGGATTCTCTAACCTATACTTGAAATAATGTTCCACTTTTGCAAATGATTTCAACATCCCCCAAACAAATGTGAAGTTTTGTCTTCAATGAGCACTTTTGAGGTATGAATGCATTCATTGTGTACATCTGCATTATGTTCCTTCATCCTAACCTAGATGGATTGGCTTGTTTCTCTTACATAAGTTTTGTCACATTAGAACCTTTCAGAATCCCTTATGCTTATGAGGATCAATTGAATATTTGACACACTTCATTATTTGCCTAGTGGTAGTAAGAAACTTAAATGAATTATTCACCTACTTCATTTTTAGAATGGTTGGCAAAGTTATCTGCCGCGTTGAATGTTTGGTGAGAAAGATTTAAGGCCCTTTAATCGGTTGTTTTGGTACCTAGATTGACTACTCCCAACAACCCATTAGATATATTTCTTAACATCGACATCTCTATAACTAATGCTTTTAAAGACCTTCAACAAATGGTATTTTTCTTCATTGATATTATCTTCGTCCAAAACCAAGAAATCTCTAGTGACTAAGGTATTGATGACACTCATAATGTAATTATGGTTATAAAATAGTCATCACAACAAGTTCTAAGGGTAAACAAACTTCAAATGCAAAACCAATATCTACATGCATACAAACATAAGCATCCTTAGCCCAAAAAAATAAGACTTAGAACACACAGGCCAAGTTGGCACATTAAATGTGCAAAATGAAGTATCAAGGATCCCACCAAAATGCCAAAATGTCTTTCTTGTCTTCTATACAATCTTCAATTGTACAAAATGAATACTAATTTCAATCCGTATTTTTTATCCTCCAACTTAAATATGTCATAATCTTCCATTACTTTTAATGATATTTCATCCAAACTTTATAACATGGTATTGTATTGCATTCTTCGATTTAATATTATAGAATGTTTAAACCAATTCTCGTTATACCAAAGTATATTATATCCTAATACTTAACCATGTAAAAGTTATAAACATTTTTGTTGCTTCTTGTTAATTTGCATAAAAGTTTTCAATCTCTAATGTGATTTCTAAAATGTCAATGATGTTAATTCACTTTTCTTCTCTTTTTTAAGTTTTAAAAAATTGTTTCATGGTATTCATAATAGAAAAAAAAGTGAGCATAAGTTCAATACATGATGATAAGCCAATCCGAATGGCATCAAAACCCACCTCATTACAGGCATAACCAAATAGTATAAATTTAGCAAAATACACTTGTAAAAACGGGATGACCACAAAGCCAAAAGTCAAGAGTGAATTCCATCTAAACATTAGGATTCCAATTAAAGGAATTAAACAAAAAGGGATTAAAGAGAAAGGATATGTGTAGAGTCAGTATGAACCAACTCATTCTCAATGTATTCTTCAAAAAATAAGAAACCTTCCTATAATCCTAAGGCTCTCTTAGATAGCTCATCCACGACACCATCGTACTCCCTGTACACATGTGCAATATCAACTTGAGTGAAAGAGTTCAATAGATGGGATGTTCGAGAGCACCACTGATTGAGTTCAAGAACTTGAAGGAGGGATCTGGAATTAACCCAATTAACAATCACCTAAGAATCACTTAAGATATGCAAGGAGGGGATTCCCATAGTGGATGCAAAGAAAACCAGTCCCCATAATGCTAAGAGTTCAACTCTCGAATTGGAGGCAATGCCAAAATTTAACAAGAGCGTAAATTTATGCATCTCATTCAGTTCCACAAACATACCAGCTCCACTGTCATTATCCTGAGCTGCCCCATCGAAGAAACCAACAACATACACAATCTTAGGAGGAGATCCTATTTGTATTGGATTCTTTGGCAATACCTCTGAGGAATAGTCTTTATACAAACCCAATGCTCTAATGTTGTTAGGAAAAACCGAAGGTACCTTCCCTTCAAAGATGGCCAGATTCCTAGTTTTCCATATTTCCCAACAAATGAAGATAGGCATGAATTTATGTTGTTTTCATATCTGACCCAATGTTCAATATTGTCAACGAATGAAGAAGAACCCCAACTACTAGTGCATTGAAGATCCTCCAAAACCACCTTCCATAACCGAGTACAAAAAGAGAAAGACACAAATAGATGGAAAATAGATTCAGAATCGACATAATGGTTGACATACATTAGGTCCTATCCAACCCCTTTTATAAATATTATCCCATGTAAGAATACTATTCTCACTGCATAACCAGATGAATCATTTAAGCTTGAGAGGTATTTTCCATTTCCAAATATCCTTATACCACAAATTTTGCATGGATGATGAAAGGGAATGTGAAATAAAGGCATAGGCATCCTTAGGAGTAACTTGACCTATAGATTTATTACCAATCCAAATTACTAACATATATTCATCATCAATGAGGCAGATACCAACTCTATTCATTTCCCCAATGCACCTCATCCATTCCATGCCCAATGGCTGCCAAGAACCAAATCCTCTACAATGAGGCAATACATTGAAGTGTTAGATTTTAAACATTAAGCTAGCATATCATTAGGATCTTTAACTGAGAGAACAACAAGCACATCAATCAAACACAAGAGACAATGAACACAGTGTTTTTCCTCGGGGAAACCATAAATGGATAAAACCCCGCAACTTCCTCAGAGATAGAATCAGCACCAAAGTGAAAAACAAAAACAGTAAGATGATCTCCCAACAGCAGTAACCTCTTTCTTCCTTGTTCCTTGCCCCAGTGTCTTTCTCTTCCTCATTTATGTACTACAACTGAGTGTGAGTGAGTGTGTGGTAAATAGAGAGGCTAGCTCTCTATTTATACTAATTATCGACTTGACTAAACCCAACTAGGGATGAATTCACTAGGTGAGTCTAATAACCGTAGTGCCCCGGAATTGCGGGGACTTTAACCCTTAGACAATAGGAGAGTTAACCACCTTGACTTGACATGACTTGTTTACATTATAGAAACTTCCCGATAGGAACATCGGGGCATGACATGACTCAAGTACATTACAAATACATCCCGGAATAAACATCGGGTTACAATACATAAGAAATACAAGTGAATACATTCTGAAGTTACAATTACATCAACACTCCCTCTTAACTAGGAAGGTATTCTCTCGACACAATTTATCAGCACAAGTCTTCTTCTCTATATCATCTGGATCATCATCGAGTCTTCGTCATCTTCACCTTCAAGTCATCTCTATCTTCAAGTCATATTCATCTTCAAGTCATCTTCACCTGGATCTGGATCATCACTCAATCTGGATCATCGTCACTGGATCTAGATCATCCCTCGATCTGGATCATCTCTGGATCTGGATCATCCCTCGATCTAGATCATCTCTGTTGGATCATCAACATTGAATCTTCATGGGTGCTATCTCATGATTCTTCTCATCACAGGAATTTCTATAGAGCCAGCCCTTTTTCATGCTGGTTGTAGGCCTGCCCTCTGTGCAGGTCTTTTCCAGCACTTATATCTGACCCTAAGTCAAAATGGCCCGCCTAGCACTTATATCTGATCATGTAGGAACCAATCCTATAATCATATCTGAAAGGCAACGCCCAGCACTCACATCTGACCATGTGGGAACACCTCCCACAACCCTGTCAGAAAGGCCCAGCACTCACATCCGTCAACCAATGATCGGAAAGGCCCAGCACTTACACTTGGCCATGTGAGGAACCAATCCTCCATGCCAAAAGGCTCTGCACTTACATTTGACAACCAGTGTCAGAAAGGCTCAGCACTTATATTCGACCATGCAAGGAACCAATCCTTCATGTCGAAAGGGATCTGCACTTACATCTGACAACCAATGTCAGAAGGGAGTGCACTCACATCTGATCATGTAGGAACCAATCCTACAATCCTATTATAATGGCCCCCAGTCCCAGACTGAGCTACCTAGTAACTGACCAGGCGCCTCCATTCCCAGAATGGCATCCAACGCTTACTTCTGATCATGTAGGAACCAATCCTACAGTCACATTAGAATGGATCAGCACTCACATCTGACATGGAAGGAACCAATCCTCTCACCATGACAGAATGGCTCAGCCCTTACATCTGACCATGGAAGGAACCAATCCTCTCACCATGTTAGAATGGATATGGGTCTCATCATTTTCCCTTGGAGGAAACCTCGATCTGGAGAACACCAAGCTTCTCCTTGAAGTACTCAAACTTCACCCTAGCCAATGGCTTAGTCAACACATCAGTTATCTATTCCTCCGTCGTAACATACTAGAGCTTCATTGCTCCCCTCTACACCATATCCCTGATATAGTGATACTTGATCTCGATATGCTTCGACTTGTCATGGAACACTGGATTCTTTGACAACTTCACACAACTCTGGTTGTCACAATGTATACAAGTAGCATCCATCTGGAGATCAAATAAACCAGACAGTAGCTTCCGCAGCCATACTGCCTCACAACTAGCTGAACAAGCTACAACATACTCCGCTTCAGCTGTACTCAGTTCCACACAAGATTGATTCCTGCTAAACCAAGAGATCACACCTGATCCCATACTAAAGCAACAACCTAAAGTGCTCTTCCTATTGATGGCATTGCCTGCCCGATCTGAATCAACATAACCCTCCAAGTTAATCTTCTGATTTGCCTCGTACTTGAGCCCATAATCAATTGTACCCCTTAGGTACCTCAGAATATGCTTTGCAGCAATGATCCGTAGGACCTCAACTTTAGTGCATTAAAATTTTGTTGTAGAAGAATGCGTGCAACAGGTTAATTAAAGGAACAGTATTAGCAAAACTTAAATGTTCAGAACAGGAATGCAAACAAGACTGATAACAAATGCCAAGCAGAAAACACAGAACCCCAAAATCACAGACAGAAATTGATAACGGAGTTCACCCCCTCCACTGGGCTACGTCTCCGAGTCCCTCTCCAATGGGAACCGATCCAATTAATTCTTTTAGAAATGGTACAAATGGTTCTGGACTCTGCAAATCAGTTCAGCAGTATGGGAAAAAGTCTCCAAGACCTCTTCTCTGGAATAATACAAATTGGCTTTCGAAGCAAAGAGAAGCCAAATAGAACAGAGGAGACAGATCGACTCTTGACAATCACAGAAACTAGGTATCAACAGCAAAGTCTTTAAGACATCCTCTATGAAACTTACAAACTGGACTTCAACAATCAAAGAAGCCAAGTAACACTAGGGATGGTTGACTTCAAAAGCATGTGGATCCCCTTTTTTTCAGCCAACTTGCCCAGCTTCTATAACTCAGAAAACCCCCCTCCATCCTGCTCTCAACGAACTGTGTCCCCTTTATTGCTCATCTTTGCCGTTACAATGAGCAAAGAAAACGTTCAAGAAGTGCGACTGTTCACCTCCTTCTGCCAAATGCCCAGACCGTTCATCTCCCTATCGACGTTACCAGCATACGGTAGCAAGATTCTACAAAAACCGTTCTGAAATGTCCCGTGCGAATGCATTGCTGAGTACTTGAATCAGAAGGTTTAGTCATTTGAGCTTCCGTCGTTGCGGAAGAGGACAAGCAATGGCTCCGACGAACTCCATCTCCATCGGCGGTTGGTTTTTGAGTCGGAAGCTCCAGTCATTTGTTTTCCGCAGTTGCGGACGGGGAAGAGGTCTTGTGAGCTCCGCCGTTGCGGCTCTCGAATTGCTCCGCCTTCCGATCCATCTGAATGTCCGCTGAGCTTCCCCGTTGCGGATGCCAGAAGCCTTTATGCTTCCGATCCTTCTATCTTCGCCATTGCGGAAGAGAAATCACTCCGGCTTCCGAACGTCTTTAATTTTCCGCCATTGCGGAAGGAAAATCACTCCGCCGTTGTGGAAGCGGAAATGCTTCCAACCTTCGATGTTAAGGAAGGAGAAAAGCCCTGTCGTTTCGGAAGGAGAAAAGCTTCCGCCGTTGCGGCTGCCGGAAGACCTTCGAGTGGCGACGTTGCGAAAGCGAAAAGCTTCCAACGTCCGATATGTGGAAAGAGAACTCTTCCAATCTCCGATCTGCGCGGCTTCTTTGGACCATGTACCATATTGGATCTTTTTAAAGAGGAATAATCCGCCAGATTAAGCAATCAAGTGAACATGTCTCGAATCTGTCAAGAACTGGCTCAAGGTGTTCACAGCAAAGCAAATGTCTGGTCGCGAGTTCGTCAGGTACATCAAGGACCCAATCATTTGACAATACATCGTAGCATCAACTGCTTTTGATGAAGCATCACTCAATAGCTTCAGGTTCGATGCCACAGGTGTGGTTATGGCCTTGCAGTCCATCATCCCAAACCTCTTCAGGATCTCTACTGCATACTTCCCTTGTCCGAGGGAGATTCCATCTGCATTCTGCCACACCTCCATACCTATAAAATAATGCATCATTCCCAAGTCCTTCATTTCGAACTCAAATGCAATCTTTCTCTTCGTATCAGCAATCAACCCATCCATACCTGTTACATACAGTAGGAGCATCACTGGGTTGTCATCTTCAACCTTGCAGTAAAGGTTGGAATCTGCTTTACTCTTGGTAAAGCCCAAACTGGATAGAAAGTTATCAATTCTGCCATACCATGTCCTGGGTGCATGTTTCAAACCGTACAGGGCTTTCTTCAATCTGCATACATGAGACTCCCTGTCATGTGTCTCAAAACCGAGTGTTTGTTCTACATACACTTCCTCTTCCACTACACCATTCAAGAAAGCAGTATTGACATCCATTTGGTGTATCTTCCATTTCATCACTGCAGCCAAATCAAGTACCGATTTGATGGAAGTGTATCTGGCTACAGGTGCAAAGGTTTCTTCATAATCTATTCCTTCTTTCTAGGAGAAACCACGAGCCACAAATCTTGCCTTATATTTCTCTATGCTACCATCTGCAGCATGCTTGATCTTGTAGATCCATTTGGAAGTTACAACTGACTTCCCTTATGGTCTTGGGACAACATCCCAAACATCATTTTTCATGATTGATTGATACTCTTCGATCATAGCATCCTTCCATTCTTTTCGTTTTTCCACTTCTTCATAACTGGAAGGTTCTTCATTCATAAAGTCACATAGTAAGGCTACATATCCAGAGCAAGATCTGGTTCTCTTTCTTTCTCTGTGATTCTCTTCTGGAGCCCCATATCTTTCCGCACCTTGGATAATTTATCGTACGCAAGCAGGTTTCCTCTTGTGAGGATTATTCTCTTGAGGTGGATCTACAGGTCTTTGTGGTTCTTCAAAATTTCGATCTTCTTCTTGAATTTCTTCGTTCATGGTTGTATCATGAATTCTGGGTGCTTGCGGCTTCTTCAGTATCTTCAGTAGGTATCTTTCTGGATTTGTTGTAAGCTGTGTCTTCATCAAATGTTACATCCCTGCTAATGTCGATCTTCTTGTATCCTGGGAAGTATATTCTGTAAGCCTTCGAGCTTTCAGAGTATCCCACAAATATACCCTTCTTTCCTTAAGGATCTAGTTTTTTTCTCTTCTCTTTTGGAATGTGTATGTACACTGGACAGCCGAATATTTTGAGATGGCTGACTTCTGGTTTCTTACCGGAGAAGACTTCTTCAGGAATCTTGTTCTCAAGTACTCTGTGTGGAGTACGGTTCTGTACATACACCGTTGTTCTAGCAGCTTCTGCCCATAGATGCATAGGAAGATCTTGATCATGAAGCATTGCTCTTGCAGCTTCCATGATAGTTCTATTCTTCCTTTCTGCAACCCCATTCTGTTGTGGATTATAAGGAGTGGACAACTCCCTCTTAATCCTTGATTCTTTGCATAAGTCTTTGAATTCATTTGATGTGAATTCTTCGCCATTATCTGATCGAAAGGTCTTGATCTTCTTTTATGTGTGGTTCTCAATCAAGGCTTTGAATTCTTTGAACTTGTTGAAAACTTCATCTTTGTTCTTCATGAAGTAAATCCATGTCTTCCTAGAAAAGTCATAAATGAAAGAAACATAGTATACATACCCGCTTAGTGAACTTGATGACATTGGTCCACATACATCGGAGTGGATGATTTCCAAGATTCCTTTTGCCTTGCTCTCGCTACTTGGAAATGTCTTCTTTGTATTCTTTCCTTTCGCACATCCTTTGCAGACCCCTTCATGTTTTGCTTGGATTTCTGGAAGACCTTCAACAGCTTTTCTTGCAAGTGGTAGTGCTCTGTAATGCACATGTGCAAGCCTTCTATGCCAAAGTTCATTTGGCTCTACTGTGTCATGGACCATAGCTTGTTCTATATGGCCCTTCAGTTTGTATAAACCTCCTTCTTGTTCTCCAATCACTATTGCATCATCAATAGTCTTTCCTCTTTGCCACATGAGGACTTGGTCATCAACAAATGCAACCCTCATGCCTTTTGCATCCAATGCTGATATGGATAGAAGATTCTTCTTTAGTCCTGGTACAAACAAGACATCCTTCATTTTCATAGACTTTCCGGAGTCTAGCTTGTAGGAGGATTCACCACTACCTTTTATGGGATATTGGTAGTCATCCCCAAGCTTCACCTTATGGGGTGAATTATGTTCGGATAGCTTCTCAAAGGATTCCTTGAAACCTGTCATGTGCTTGGAAGCCCCACCGTCAATAAGCCAATATTTGCTTACATGAGTGACAGTTCCCTTGAGAGCGGAGATTAGAACATATTCATCTTCACTTGAAGAGTCTTCACTTTCTTGTTTTACTTTATTCCTGGGAGGATCATCATCCTCAGCAGTGTGAGCATGATGTCTTATTTTGGAGTTCTTCTTCTTCTTGGATCCATTCTTATTCATGGGACAATTTCTAGCAAAGTGTCATATTTCATCGCATGTATAACATCTGAGTTTGGATGAATCCCTTCTTGCAATGTTATGTTTCTGATGAGAATGCTTACCTTGGTGATGATGATTTTCCATTCTTCCTTTCTTGGAGTGTACTGTGAGAGCTTGATCTTCACTTCCCATCTTTTCTTCTCGAGCTGCTATCCGAGCTTCTTCTTGAGAACATTCTTCCCACAGTCTACTGAACTTGACCAACTTCTTTCTAGCACAGATTCCTTGGATGAAATAATCCCATGACCTAGGGAGGCCATTCAATGTTGTCATCACAATTTTTGCATTCTCCACTTCTTCATCTACTGCTTCCAGTTGTTCTTTGATCTAGGAGACCCTTGTGAAGTATGACTGGATGGTCTCCTCATTCTGGATCTTTACATTCTTCAACTGGTTCCTTAGAGTCATCTTCTGATTGATGTTCTTCCCTTCAAACAGTTTGGTTAGGGCATCAAACCTGGCTTTAGGTGTCTTGAGCGAGGACACCTATGGAATGAGGTGATCCTTGATAGAATATGCAATGATCCTCTTTGCCATAACCAACTTCTTCTTATGTAAGGCCTTGGCCTCATCTCCCTCTGGAACTGGAACCTCCTCATGGATGTAGGAGTCCAACTCATTTTCTTCCAGGACCAGGGAGATCGTATACTTCCAGGCTCGGAAGTTATCAGCTCCCTCAAGCTTTTCATCAAGCTTGGTATGATGAGACATCTTAACTAAGAACCTCAAATGGAAATACAAAATATTTAGATCTTACCAGGTCTAGATGTCGCTGGATTTGGAGCTTAAATCCTGCAGTGCTGGTTCAAGAGCAGATTAGGGTTTTGCTTTTCCCAGAGTTCTGTCCAACCAAATGCTTTGAATTTGATCCCTAACTTCGATTTTGGGGAGGAGATCAATCCAGACCTAGGCTCACTGAAAAATTCCACTTCTGTGAAAAGCCCTAATTTTCGGCAGTAGTGTCGGGTCCAAAACTGAAAAACCTCATAATTGGATTCTGCTTCGACAGAAATATGTGCCCTAGGGAGGAGAGTTATTCCACCCTACTTTTGCTGAAAATCTGTGGAGAGAGATCCACAAAATAGGAATCCCTAATTCCCGCAGCTGCCTCGGTGTCTTTCTCTTCCTCATTTATGCGCTACAACTGAGTGTGAGTGAGTGTGTGATAAATAGAGAGGCTAGCTCTCTATTTATACTAAGTCTCGACTTGAATAAACCCAACTAGGGCCAACTTCACTAGGTGAGTCTAATAACCCTAGTGCCCCGAAACTGTGAGGACTTTAACCCTTAGACAGTAGGAGAGTTAACCACCTTGACTTGACATGACTTGTTTACATTATAGAAACTTCTTGATAGGAACATCGGGGCATGACATGACTCAAGTACATTACAAATACATCCCGGAATAAACATCGGGTTACAATACATAAGAAATACAAGTGAATACATTCCGAAGTTACAATTACATCAACATGAAGAAGTCCTTAATCACTTTGGTCTTTTAATAAAATTTAATGTTGTAAACCCCAATTCATCCAAATAGTCAATGGGAAAGTCTGAAATATTCGTCCCCACCAATAAAAGGATCCACCCCCACGCACACCTTCTTGCCATTACCGATCCTCCAAGCGAGAGCTTTACTGATCTAAGAGAAGGATCTAATGAAACAATTCTATATATTGGAGGAACCCCTCACAAACTTCACATCATTCCTAAGCCAAGATAATAGAGAATACTTCTTGAAATATTTTGCATGGATAACATTTGTCCATAATCCATAGCCGAATATGCCACGCCACATACTCTTAAGTCTAAGAGACATACCAAACCAGAAAATATTTTTGAAATTCCATCCACCTAGCAGATTTGGTGTAGACAATTTCTCCCAATTCATAAAATGAATCTTTTTCCACCCTCGGACCTAGACCAGAGAGAGTTGAACATTTTCTAATTTACTACCTGAAGAATAGAAACTAGTACTTTCTCCAAGCATAGCCAATAAAATAGAATTCCCACAAGCACTAAGTGAACAAGGGTCAATCTAGCTCCCATAGAGAGGAATCAAAAAGACCAGTGACTAATCCGATTCTCAAAAAAAATTATAAGCCACTGCCAATCAGCCACTCTATAACGAAGAGGTTTCAAATAATAACCCAAATATTTAAAACCAATATCCAAACTATCCAACTTAAAAGGCAAGTGAGTATCAACACCATTTTTTAGAAAAGTCCACTCAGAAATATTAACCTCCACCCTAAGGCAGCACAAAAGAGATTAATAATTTGTACAAATTTATACCACTCCTCCACTTAGCCAACACCAAATAAGATTGCATCATCTGCAAATAATGAAGTGAGTTAAATATAAGGTGAAAGAGACTTTGATACCCTAAATTTTACCTTTGTTTTTTGCCAAGTTGATCAATCTACTTTAACCTTCAATAACCAGCGAAAAAAACAATCCTTTGAACATTTAAAAAACCTCATCGAGAAACCATTGGTAAGAATAACTCTCTTCTCTTTAAAGAAAGGGATAGTGATCTTCAACTTTTCCTTTAATAAATTTATCTGTTAACTCTTTAAAATATTTTGCCTTTAGATGTGTAAGATAGCGAATCAATTCTGTAGTCATCCTAATAATTGATAACTATTCTCCACTATAAGATTCAATTGGTGCTTTGCACATGTAACTTGATCAACAAGTTCAATAAACTACTATAGATACATTTCATCTTTTTTAACATTTTTTTTTTTAATGTGGTTCACGCGCCGGCTTGACCGACGGGCTACGTCCACATCATCTTTTTTAACATTTACCATGGTCATCGCTTTCAATTATAATATCAGTTTTTTAGTAGAGTTTTCTATAATTGTTATGATAGTGTCACATTTATTGGTTTCAATTATTATTAAGATATTAAATCATAAATATTGTACTACCTTTTATGCAATGCAATGTGGTCTTCTTCAATATGGACTTCTTGTAAATTTGAATAGTGAACTTCTAACCTTGCATAAGTTTCAATTTTGGATATCCTTGTTGAAACTTTTATCCCATTCATCGATGGAAACATTGTTGGATTCATGGTTCGGTACAACATCACTTGAGGAAGGGACATTACTAACTTGATCCCAGGACATGCTCACAGGGCCATACGCAGAGCTCCTTGGTAGTGGGTTGGGTCCGGCTCCCATTAATTGTTGGGGACATCTTAGGCAGCTGGGTACATGCTCAGTATATCTTAGCAGCTCATGCATGCAAGGAGATCTTGGCTGCTTATACATGCTCAGTAAAACACCACCTACTCCGTGGCCTTTTCCGCCTTGTAACAAACATCTATGGTGTGAGTTTGAACTGTTGTATGAATTATTTAAACAAACTTTTCTATCCACGAACTCTTTAATAATTCATTTGTCATAAAACTAAATTTTTACTTCCTAGAACTTTGAGGTGTACAGTATTATAGTGAAGATGCATGTTGAAATAGCTAAGTTGGTTTAATTTGAGTGATAATGATTCAAATTGAAAAACCTATTTTGTTTTTGCTTTGAGTTCTTTAAAAAACTAATACTTTTTTAGAGGTAGAAATTGCCCTTAAATGTGGTGTTTGTTTGTATGGCATCATTTACTTTCTATGCTAACATTTAAGGTATAAAGGTAACTATCACACACTGGGAATCAAATTTAAGATTTATAAACAAAATATATGAGATTGTTTGTTTAGGGCGATGATATTAGTGTTATCAAACTATTTAGTAAGGTATCAAGACAACATTTCAAGTCTTATTGCACTAACCAATTCACTTCTATGTTAATCTAACGTGTTCATATAGTAACGCACTTTCTAATTACTATCAAACCTTTCTTTCTCTAATAATAGTTGGAAAATGAACTTTGTTATCATTGCAATAGTTTTTTGAAAAAAGTACAAGTTGTTCAGTTCTTTATTTTTTATTCCAGTGTTTTGTTTAAAACTGATGTTATTTTTTTTACATTGATCAAAATTTACCAAACATAATTTCTCCATCATCATGAGAAAACTATTAAGATAAAAACATAAACAATTTCTTTATAGACAGTTTGTCATAACATAGCCCTGTCGAGCTTTCAAATCCAAGTAACCAAGTAGGCATATTGATCAATAAATGTATGCATAAAAAGGTTTTTGTATAGTGTATTCATTTTAGGCATGGGAACACTTTCTCTTCTTTTTTTTTCAGTTGGAATTAAGGATAAATACTTGGGCTTTCATATGTCCCTTTGAGGTTCTTTTGCACAACATAATATTATTTCATTTAAAAGGCAAAACAAGAATTATTTGTGAATACAAGTTTGTGGTTACTAAAATGAGGATTGCAATAGAGGTAACAATTTACATTGGAATCAGTATTCATAGTGTGGTTGCTAAAACGAGGATTGCGATAGAAGAAACAATTTACATTAGAATCAATCTCCATAGTGTATAGGATGATTAATGTGCACATTCATATTTCTCTTTGAAACACAATAATCTCTCCCCCAAACCCAACCAGCAAGACTACTAATCACATAGATAAGGAAGGAGAAGAAAGAAATGAAGGAGGAATGAAGGCCTCCTTATGCAGTTTCCTCCCTCAATCTATCTCCATCACCATCCACATCCACATCGAGAAGAAATATTACAAGGGTTGGGAAATGAAAGTAAGCATCCATTATTCAAAAGGATTACACATTTTTTGCAATTTACATTTATATAAAAAATAATAATTGAAACGTCCCTTAGCATTGTTTTGTGAGATTAATGTTTGAAAAAAAGTAGTAAAAATCTCATGCATTTATTTATTTGTTTTTGTATAGACAGATTGCCACTAAGTAATGTTTCACAAATTATAAAAACACTTTCTACGGTTCAATATAAAGGAGATGTGTAATATAAAATAACTTAAAGACGATGTTGCATAGAGTGACCAAATATAATGACTAAAAATTTTGAGAAGTAAAAATTGGTGAAGTTAAAACAACGAATTGTTTATGGCTTGTGGATGAGGAGAGGGTAGTTATGGAAGAGGAGCTGGCAGATTTTTCTTATGATCCAGTAGAATCCTTTGAATTGTGAATGAGGAAAGGGTAGTTATGGAGGAGGAGCTGGTGGATTTTTCTTATGATCCAATCGGAATTATATATCTCCCTAGCATGATGAAGTGCTAGTCATGGGGAGTTTGAAGGAAATCACAAGACAAAGAAGTTCATGGGAGCACCATCTAAACATTGGGGATGAAATCCTCCTTATTTCAAGTAGAATTGAAGCATGTGGGGAATTATCCTAGCGCATAAAGAGAAAGAGGGGTTGTCCAAAAGTTTTTACCCTAGCCAAATTTATCCCAATTTGCTCCATCTTTGAAAAGAATGATGCAAGGGGCCTTGAATGCACGAATGACACACACAAAAAGAAATTTAAAAATATGGTGAATGTCCAAGTTTGATAAGTTTGATAAGTTTGTTACAAAACCCTTCTGAGATTCTTCTTCTTCTCCTTTAAATTTCAAGGAGATAACCCTGGAGGAGTTGTGGGAGGAGGATATAGGGTTGAAGAAGGGAAAGAAAAAATCTCAAGTAGAGATGAATGGGAAGAGGGAGGAAATACGCAGAAAAAATGGACTTGTATAAAGTCGATGAAAGAAAAGATGAAGTTGGTGCTTGGGAGGACATGGTTATAAACTAGATGATGCTCTATCAAGGGGCATCCTTAATTGGAAAGTTTCATAAGAGGAAAATCTCAAATAAAACCCTATCAGTCTAGGTAAACAAGGTATAGAAATAACAATTAGGATACTTCCCGATTCCACAATTTTAGCAAACAGTGGATCATTTTCATTTTTAAGAATGGAAGGGACAATAAAGTAGTTGGTGGGGGGGAAGCTATTAAGACATTGTCATGCTATCCCTAAAACAATGGTACCTGTCATGCCCCCCCCCCCCACTCTACATTAGCATATAAGGGAGGAAAGTGACTTCACTACTCACTCTGATACCGCACTGTCACGTACCCATACTTTGATTATCATGCATAAATAAAAATTTCTTAAGAACCTTTGTTTCTTCATTTAAAACACAGGGCATGGTCGTGAAAACCCTTTGTAACATTCATACTTAAGCATAAACACCACTGTAACAGTCGTTCTGCAGCAGACAAATCCACTCTGCAACCAAAAAAGTCGTTCCCGCACTGAAATTGACTTTTCCAACTTCTGATGTCCGACTTCGAGTAGCAGGAATCCTGAAATGCAGTATGCTCACTTATCACTTTTCCGCTTTTTGACTTTCCGACTCCCGATTTCTGACTTCCGGTAGTGGAAATCCTGAAATGTGGTATGCTCACTTGTCACTTTTCCGCTTTTCGACTTTCAGCTTCGGGCTTCGAACTTTGAAAATCCTGAGCTAAGATACCCTTACTCGTTCGCTTTCCACTTTCCGACTTCCAACTTCGTACTTCAGAAATCCCGAGATACAATACCTTTACTCGTTCACTTTCTGCTTTCCGACTTCCAAATTTCCGCCTTCCATAGGCTGACTTTGGGATGTGAAAATCCACAAAATGACTACTTTATCTTTTGGTTTCCCACTTTTCGACTTTCGACTTTCCGCTTTCCATGGGCCGACTTCGAGATGCGAAAATCCACGAAATGACCCTGAAGGAGACAACGGAAATTGTGTCAATTTGGGTTAAATTCTCCCATTTTCCCTTAGAACTATGGCAAGAGAGGGGTCTAAGGGTGATGGGAAACAAAATGAGAAGATTCCTAGGCATTGATGAAAATAATTGAAGAAGGAAATGGCCTTTGTAGCCAAGATATGTGTGGAATTGAACTTAGGAGAGGGGACTCCCAAACACCATGGGTATAGAAATTGTCAAATGAGCCTATTGTGAACATATTGTTTATGTACAAATATCGTTCAAATGATCCATTATAAGGAACACAGACATCTTACAAGGCTCTGCCCTTAGAAGAATGGATTTGAGGAAGACTCGAAGGAAGGGAGGGCAGATCCCATGCAGATAGGGAAAAGAACTATAAAAGATATGAAGGGGATATGAAGTTTCAAATGGAAAGAAAAACTTCGCGAGGATGTAGTGGGTGAGTCATATTCAAAGGACATGTCAGAGCATATTCTACAAGACATGGCAAAGGCAAGGAAAAAAAGATCGTTGTTTAAAAAAATTGGAGGATTTAAGTTGAAATAAGAAATGAGATCAAAAGGGGCGTAACCAATACAACAACCAAGATTAGAAGAAGAACCCTTCATAGATAGGATTAAGACAAAAAGGGGGGAGAAGAAAAAGGGTCATATGCCTAAAAAGCAAATGGAAATTTCAAAACTTGTGGTGAATGAGACCTCAGGAACATATCATAGTTTGGAGGTCGTGGGAATGCAATGAGGAGAGCCTCGTGAGTCAAAAGGAGTCATCTATTATCAATAAGACCATATTTCATGACATTAGGAAGGTTGAAAGCATGGTATTTAACTCAAGGAGCCTAAATTCATATTTCAAATCAGATGAAGACTATATCCCAAATAGGAAGAAGAAATACCATTAAGGTCTATTGTTAGGCAAATAGATGGAGAACAAATTGTGATTGAAAGATATTTGCAATCTGGGCTTTCCTAATCCACTACATACTTTGGTCAAGAAAGGAGGTCCTTCCTAATCCTAGCAAAACAAAATGCAAAAAAGAAGATACAAGTAAGCAAAATACTATAGTTGGGGGCTTTAGTGTAGGGGTCAAGCCTTGTCGAGAGGTAAAAAATGTTCTTACCGTCCTTGAATATCCATGAGTTTGAATCTTCCCATAAAATGGATGATACATTAGGAGGGTTGTAGAGAAATATGAACTTGATATTCTTTTGATTTCAGAAACTATGCTAGGAGTATATGACGCTAGGTGGATTTTAGATCAATTATTTGTTGGTTGGAATTTTAAAGTTTAAGGTGATGTGACAAAGTTAAGAGGCTTAGTGACAAATTTGAAAGATTATGTAAAAAGATAGGAAGCAACTTTTTCGCACTCCACAATTTCCACCAATTTATTTTACAAGGAACCAATGAGTCAATTGGGTCTAGTTTTAGTGGTTGCGTGATGGAGTGTTTTCTCCTCACCTAGATTCTATTCCCATAAGTGTCATGTTGAGCTTATATTGAGTATATTATTGCAACAACTTCTAGCTCTATTGTTGACCTAGCCTTGTGCCTCGAGTTTACCCTAGGTACCATTTTCAAAATGAGGGGAACTACATGAGGGTTTTCCCTAGACATTGTCACCTAGAAAAAAATAAAAAATAAAAATAAAAGGAACCAGGAAGGAGTCTCACCCTTGTAAATATTTATGGCCCTTATGTACAGAGGAAGGAATATTGAGAGGATACGTTAAAGGCAGATAACCACTCTTCACTTCCAACAATGGTTTTGTGGTCTATCAAGGCAGCAAGGAATAAAGCAGTCTAGCAAGATTAAACCCAAACTCCCTTCCAAGTACTTTATAGCATCAAGTTCAATTAGCCTCAAGAAACTTGGAAGTGGAACCTCATTTGGAAACTTTGGGCACCCCTCAAATTAATAATTTTCATTTTGTTGGTCCTTCCTTCCTTGGTACAACCACCAAATGAGGTATTGGCAAGGACTTGTCTTTTCAAATGGTGAAGACTATTTTAGTGCTTGCTAACATTGGCAAATTTTTCTAGAAGAATTATGAAGACAAAAGTGCAACTTTCATGTTGATTGTTTGAAACCTCTAATCTTATTTTTCAGTCTGAGAAGACTTCCATTGTTTTGAGGAAAGCATTGCTAAAGCATTTGTTTAAATTTTGCTCTAAAAGACAAATTCTAGCATGCAAGTCTATCTCCTTTCTAGATTGCACCCTAGTAACATTCACTATGCTATGTACTCTTTGTAATTTATACAAGGTTTACAAAAAAATTGTATATATATATATCACATTAAAGAAAATGGAATAACACCAGTCTAGATCCATCTTAACCTCAAATTTATCGAGCGCTAAGAGGGATCATATCTCTAGAAGTGCAAATATTTGAGGAAAGGTTTGCACTTCCAACGATTTTATTACTCATTGTGCTTGATAGGTCTAGAATTAAGAAAGATCTACATTGGTTTGACAACAATTAAAATAACCAATGTCGCTAAGCAATATATCACTAAAGTCTAATTATAAAGATCCCCATTTGAGAACAATTGTATCAGCAAAGTCTAATTATACAAATCCTCATTCAACAACAATGAAAAAACATGTTAGTGAATGATGCAAATTACACAAAAATAAATTGCAAGTTCTCAGTCACTTTTGAATGTCATTAAATAATAAATGTTTAATCAAAGGGGAAAAAATGGGAACATTGACACTTTTTGGAATCACTTAATGACATATTTTAACCATTATAACTAAAATCATTGTTAAACCTAGATGTGGGTGCCAGCTTGCCCCACCCACAGCGCATCGTGCCTCGGTCCGAGAGTCGATAGCGTAGCACCACGCATGCCAAGCTCATTAAAACTCTCCCTCAGCCCCTCGGTTCAGTATTTCGAGTGGATGAAGATGTCTAGTCTCAGACTGTCGATGGTTAACCCTGTTCCATCGAAATTTAATCTGGTTTTAATGGCGGTTAGCATGAAGCGTGTGAGTTTTCATCAGGTACAGAGGGACTGCGTTAAGAGGTTAGCCATGGAAGGTGGCAGCATTATCCGTCAACACTCTGTTGTGTGTGTTTTCTTATGGTCTTGTGTTTACATTTTTGCCTCTACTCTGCATGGCTGGTTCGCTCTGCAACTCATCCAGTCGATGTTGGTATTGCAGCTCCACCGCCACCACCAACGGCACCCTCAAGCT
>LPNX010062909.1:82930-342993 GCA_001517045.1 Pseudotsuga menziesii | reverse complement strand
TTTAGGAAATAGGTAACCCCTCGAAGGGACAGCAGCAGTCGAGGCAAATCGCAACGTGGTATGTGTGTAATGGCGGAGGAAGTTACGAAGCTAACATCTCGATCCCTGTGTTTTCATCAGGTACAGAGGGACTGCGTTAAGAGGTTAGCCATGGAAGGTGGCAGCATTATCCGTCAACACTCTGTTGTGTGTGTTTTCTTATGGTCTTGTGTTTACATTTTTGCCTCTACTCTGCATGGCTGGTTCGCTCTGCAACTCATCCAGTCGATGTTGGTATTGCAGCTCCACCGCCACCACCAACGGCACCCTCAGGCTCCGGTCTCCACGATGTTTAGGAAATAGGTAACCCCTCGAAGGGACAGCAGCAGTCGAGGCAAATCGCAACGTGGTATGTGTGTAATGGCGGAGGAAGTTACGAAGCTAACATCTCGATCCCTGTCCGTTTTTGAATTGATGATTGAGAAGGTCGCCTGGTAAACGAGAGGCTCGCCACTGGGAGAGGTGGAGGAAAAATTACTCATTATTGGTTGATAAAAAGCATGATGGGGGTTCTCATGGAGGATATGTTGGGGAGATGGAGATCGGATTGCAACATTGTTCTCTCTGTCAAGGACAAAATGACTGATATGGACAACCAGCTCAGCAGCTTGGATGCCACCTTTGCATGGAAATGTCTAGCTACAAGGTAGAGACGCGTCGACACTATGGAGGTAGGGTGTGGCAGTGCAACGGGAGGAAGATCAGTGGATAAAGGATCGGCACCGGCTCTAGAAGCTGCCACCAACGTGCCCTTTCCCATCCCGTCCACCATTGAACCTCTATTGAAACATGTGCGAGATAGTGAAGGGCTAAACAGGAAGACATCTCCGCCTACGGACATTCCTGTCACCAACTCTGTTACAAATTCTGAGGAAGGGGGATGGGCATGCCCCATCTTGGAAGAGGTCCCCACCCTAATTTTGCTCATGTCTCCTACGACGACTCGGCCTCTTTCCGGATCGGACTTCTACGTCAAGTTTTTTTGTTATAAACTGTTATCTCATCTTCTGTTTAGTATTTGTTAATAGGCAGAATTAGTAGATTAAGAGCTAGTTTTATCTTTCAATGGCTCCCAAGGCGACTGAACTTTATCTGTTTCAGTCGTTCTAGAAGATTCTGTATTTTTTATTGGCTTGGGTGGTGGTTTCACCACCTGCAACCACCTCAGACTTTTCACCAACTTGTAACTTTTGAATTTTCAGCTTAATAGAATGGGCAAACTTATAAAAAAAACTAAAATCATTGTTTACCTAAATATGATAATGTATCATGTTAAGGTCTACATAATTCAATTTTAATTGTCAAACATTTATTAAGTCCCTTTGATGGTGGAAGAAACCATCAAAGGTCAAACACCTTCCCTTTCACACACATGAACTCTACAATCTACATCCCCTAGGGTTTGAGTCTATCTTTGTTAACATGATGATGCCCCATCCCAACTGCTAAGCTAGCACAACAAACAGTTTTAAACATTATCTACAAATTATAAGAAATGTTTATTTTTTTGTCAGATGTAATAGTTATAAGAGATATGAATTATTCTTATCTTTTTGTGAGGTTCCTCTCTTCATTAGGTTTATCAAGCACATTTGGTGTCTCTTCCACTCCTAATTCTTGCATACAGTTCAGACCCAAACCAAGTGCACATCACAGCAAACCACAAGGAAGCACGGCAACATAGGGCTCCACTCTATAAACACAGATAAATAGGGTCTCATACCACTCTGTAGTTCATAATAACACTGTACCCCATCAACCAGGGTCTCGACAAAGGAAAATACTTGCAGAAACACGTAGAAACACTCTGCTAGCTCTCGCTACGCGAGGAGGAAGAAATCTGCTGAACAAAACTCGTTCCGCGACTCAGGATGGTGAACAACCCCCTGGAACTTATAAGAAATGTTGATTTTTTTGTCAGATGTAATAGTGATAAGAGATATGTATTATTATGAATAACTTGGCAAAAAGAATGTTCAATACAACTACACAAAATAGAATTTAGACTATAAATGATTTCCATTGTCAAGTATGTATTTATAGCGTTGTTAAGATTTTAGGAGTAACAACAAATTCAATAATTTTCAAAAACAGAAATAAAAACATGTTAAAACAATTCAGCTTATCTACTTTTTCTTTTAATATTTATATATAATCTAGCATTAAAAATATATATCTTCTATAAATTTAATTTCAAAAAATAAAATAATAATTTAAAAATAATAATAATAATAAATCAAACATGAAAAAAATCAATATGCATATACATACAAACTTACTCCTATGTATGTAAGTGTATATAGTCCCTATCAATATGCACATAAGTATTGTTCATCGTGGTTTTCTATTAAAAAAAATTCCTCTATCAAATATGTAAAGTGCTCGATGAGGCTCTTGAGCATAAAGAAATTCGAACACAAGCTTTGCACTTCAGAATTTGACAACGAATGAATTAAATTATGTGCATTTTCTGACAACATTATAAAGCTTTTAGAAGAGAATCAAATTATATTAATTTCAGAAATTTGAAAAAATCATAAACCATTCATTTTCCTCTGTTTTTTTTTTCCATGAGTTTAAATATCTTCCATCTCCTCCTTTGTCAATTGTCAAGGCATGTATGATAATAAAAAAAATTAACTCTCAACCATACATCCTAGATTCTATTTGCCGTGACTTTGACATGATGAAAATAAATTGTTATGGAAATATAAGATTAAATGATCCCAAGTATTTAAGAAATATTCTCTGAGCCAAAGAACCTTTTCAAAAACAATCCAAATGATATTGTTAAAAAATTATACAAACTAAGCTAAAAGCTTATTTTGAAAGCAGAACTCAAGATATGGAGTTAAGTTTGAGCCCTGATCTTTGCCAACTTAAAATCAAAATAATAAGAGGATAATAAGTAAAAGGCATTATTTTCACCTCCATAAGCTCCCCATTAAAGTATGGTTATATATGCAACTGAACTAAACAAAATGCTACAAATTGCATAATCATATATCTTCTACTCTGATTGTTATATATGCAACTGAACTAAACAAAATGCTACCAATTGCATAATCATATATCTTCTACTCTGATTTTGAAAGAAATCCAGTTAATTTCGATAGAGTCGCTATTCAATCATAACCATAACATCGAATTGGGTCATCGCATCCTTTGGAAGCAGATTGTTTGGCACCAGCCGATCCCTTTTCAAGATACTGTTGATGATACTCCTCTGCTCTGTAAAATTTCTTCGCTGGCAGGATCTCTGTCACAATCTTTTGTTGCACTAACTTTTGGTGCCTTTCCATTGATTCCAATGCAGCTCTTTCCTGCTCAGCTGAATAGTAATATATGCCAGATCTGTATTGAGTGCCCTTATCATTGCCCTGCAAATATATGCACACAGTCCTGACAATTCATGTATCTGATGCAATTTCTTTACATCTTTAGATACAGGTGTCTTTCGATTTTCTCTTTTATGGTCATGAAATAGGAAAACCACAAAAAGATCTGATTTTACATTTTCTATACATCTTTAGATACAGGTGTCTTTCAATTTTTCTCTTTTATGTTCATGAAATAGGAAAACCACAAAAGAATCTGATTTTATATTTTCTATACATCTTAAAACCACAAAAGAATCTGATTTTATATTTTCTATACATCTTTAGATACAGGTGTCTTTCCATTTTTCTTTTTTATGGCCATGAAATACGAAAACCACAAAAGGATCTGATTTCATGTATCTGATGCAATTTCTATACATCTTTAGATACAGGTGTCTTTCCATTTTTCTTTTTTATGGTCATGAAATAGGAATACCACAAAAGGATCTGATTTCATGTATCTGATGCAATTTCTATACATCTTTAGATACAGGTGTCTTTCGATTTTTCCCTTTTATGGTCATGAAATAGGAAAATCACAAAAGAATCTGATTTTATATTTTCTATACATCTTTAGATACAGGTGTCTTTCAATTTTTCTCTTTTATGGTCATGAAATAGGAAAACCACAAAAGAATCTGATTTTATATTTTCTATACATTTTAGATACAGGTGTCTTTCCATTTTTCTCTTTTATGGTCATGAAATAGGAAAACCGCAAAAGGATCAAATTATATTTTCTATACCCCGACCTTAGCACCTCTACGCAGCAGCAAGCATATTAATAAAATACTGTAATGAAAAATTATTAACTATTTAGCACAGGAATGGTTTCTGGATTTTAAAAAACTCGTTCAAGGGAATTTGGAAACTTGTAGGAAACTTTTCAAATCTAGTGAGATCCGTTTCGGATGGTTGGGAACTTATTGGGAACTTTTACCCTCTAAAATCGGAAACTTGAGAACTTTATCTTGTGTGTTTCCTTCACAGGGAGCTTCCACACATTTATGATCGCCATGTGGTTGTTGACATTCCTATTTCCTCATGACCATACATATACATGGTTGACACATAATTTTTTCTCTAGAAAACTATGTTGCAGTAAAAAACTATTTCATGCTAGCTTGTTAAGTTAGTGCAATGATCTTTGTCTACCACACGGGCTAGAGAATTCACTCGTCCCTACGCTGAATTGCAGTTACTGCTAATCAATAATAAATGTAAATCCCCACTTTAGAACTTTTAAAAGTTTCCACTTGAGAAAGAGTCTACCTTACATAATCAATGGCATGGATGGTAATCTTGATTTTATTGCCATTTCTATCTACTAAGAGGTTCTAGTTACAACCATAATATAAGGGATAAGCTAAGTCATCTAGTTTGTATTAATGTTTTTTTACTTCTCTATGTTTCTTCTCTTCTCATATGTTTTTAATTATTTTATTTTTATATTTTTATATTTTTTTAATATATATTATTGCCATTCTCAACCTGCTGTTTCCTGCAATTTGGAGGAAACTTCTAGACGTATCTGAAACTTGTACCTACGTTCCCTACATTTCTGCGTTCCAGAAATTTGTAAAACATAAAAAATTAATGATCTTAGATTGGTATTTTGGTTAAAAAATCATATCTATTTGTGAGAGGCTTTGAGATTCTAGTTCCATACAAAATTAGTGATCTTGGTTTGGTATTTTGGTTAAGGAATCATATCTATTTGTGAGAGGCTTTGAGAGTCTAGTTCCATACATATGCTTTTGGCAAGGCTATGCTTGCCATTAACATAAATCTAAGTTAACTTAATATCCATTGAATTCACCGAGAAAAATCAAAACTATCTAAAATGCAAACTTATAATCCCTTGATAAATCGTGAATTAACATGGATCTATACTAATTTTCGAACATCTTTGTGGCTTGTTACTTAAAATCGCACATCTTTGTGACTTATGGGTATATACTTAAAAGGAGTAAAAGATCAAGAAGGTATTTTTTTCATTTCATTTAATTGGCATCACCTACACACACCAACGTGAAATGAAGATCTCCCTCACCCTGGCCCCTTGTTTCTCCCTGTGCGACCTATTCAGATGAAAAAATCAGGTGTTCAATTATCAGGAATCTGGGTTCAAACAATGGTTTGAGAGCATGGGGTGCCAAACCATGTAACATATATTGACAAGGGCCTAAGCAGACACCATGCCAGCATTCAAAATGAAAAAGCTGAGGTTGTCAATGGTTCAATTCTCACATTTTTACACATGGATGAAGAACCTGGGAACCAGGCTCTATAGCATACCTTGCTCAGAGAGAGAACCTATACAGACTCAATACCAGTATTTCGAATTCTGTGCCAAGAAACTATAATAACGCGGTACTAATGGATCAAAAGTTTGCAGAACGACAAGCGTTTTCCAATTTTATCCAATTCTCAGATTCTACAAAACCTACGCACAGATTTTAAACCCTGGAAAACCCAAAAATTCAAAGGGGCAAACCTTTAAAAAATATAATGATATGTAAAGAGAGAAAGGACTGATAGTGGTGATATACCTGGCGATTGAGACTGGTGGGATCGTGACGAGACCAGAAGAGATCCAGAAGGGTTTCGTAGGCGCATTGATTGGGGTCGTACTGAACCCTCACGATCTCAGCGTGGTTGGTCTTGCCTGTACAAACATCACGGTAAGTGGGATTGGGAAGAGTTCCTTGAGAATATCCAACCTCAGTGCTGGTGACGCCATGGATTCTCTGGAAGGCAAGCTCCACCCCCCAAAAGCACCCGGCCGCGAACTGTGCGAATTGGTTACCAGGGGCTGGCAAATCAGAATCGGGGCCAAGGGCTGCCATTTTCAATAAACTCTATTTTTCTTAAGAAATGTTGTCAATGGTAATGGAAATAGAGATGAATCGCTTCAGAAAATAAGTGGTTCTAAGGGATACAGGATACATATTTTACGTGCCAGGATATCAATTTTTATGGTGGTTTAGGAGTTAGTCTATGATTTGGACTTTCTCCTCATTTAGTAGTAGAATTTAATTATATATTATATAAAAAAATTATTATGTTGTAATTTTTTTTTTATGATGCTAGTAAATTGGTTACTTTTTCAAAAATATGTGTTTATAAAATTCAGTGAGTTTTTCAAAAATATGTGTTTATAAAATTCAGTGAGATGTAAAATTGTTAACTTTTGTAAATTGTGATTTTGATTAAGTAACTGGGACAGGTGCAAAAGGGTGTGTGTGTTTCGTGTTCTGGTGTCTAACACTGACATGTTGATAGAGCTCGTCAGACACGATTTTTTAGTGTATCTTTATTTATGACATGTGTGTCACACACTATCACCAACATGTCCTAATTCTAGAATATGTTTTCCACTGAAAAAAAGCCTATAATTGCTTTAAATCAAAATTTTCACTTTCTTTTTATCATTTGCAAGTGTGGAGAAGGCTCTAAATTGTGTTTGTTGTGCAAGTGAAGAAGATTTGAAAGATTTAACTGTGTAATTACTAATGTTAAATGTGCATTGATTTTGATTTCTATTGAATATTTTAAAAATTGGATCTATATGTCTATATTTTTAATATATGTGTCTTGATTCCGGGGTCACCATGTCCGTGTCGGACACTCGAATCCCCGTGTCATTCGTGTCCCATGTCCTCGTGTCAGGGGACTTAGATTGTTATGTTTGAAATTTAGTGGAATATTTATAATTATAATTTGAGTAATGTAATCTGTTGTTTTAGTGATTCTATATCTACAGATTCTGGTGGACACTAGGCTACTTGAGTACCATGTTTCAAACGTTGTTTTTCATTACATTAATTTCATTTTTGAATGCATAAATGGATTTGGTACCTTCAAATACTTATATTGCTTATGGATTGTGTGATGTGGACAATTTATATTTGCAACTATTCTTCTTAATTCTCACCAAATTTCAAGCAAAAATGGTCAAAATGAAAATGTCCAAATCCTAGCATGTTTAGACTACTTATTATCATTTAACAATTAATCTACATTCATCAATTGGATCTAGCTTGAGTGGAGTGTTATCCTCTCCACCCAGATTTTATTTCCATAAGTGACATGCTAAGCTTATAATGAGTATATTGTTAGAATAGCTTTGAATTGTTTACATGGTCTTTTGTCATTACATAAAAGATGGAAAAAGTAATTTCAAAACATTATAAGATAGGTGTATATAATAAGTATATCATATATGAAAGTTGTATATGATGGAAACCTCATATGAAAAAGCATTATCATTCAACCAGTAATCACTTGTTATAGATAAAATATCAAGTAACCAAACATTATCATCTAACCATTAATCGATCATCGGTAGGTGGGCATTATTCTCAAAAGACATTGATATTAATATGGAATGAGATTTTATAGTGGTCATCAACATTGCCATCTAACAACTAATCAACCATTAGTAGGTGGACATTACTTTCAAGACATTGATATTAAAGTGAAAGGAGATTTTTATATTAATATTGACATGGAAGGACATTTTTATAGCGATCTTAAAAATATCTTAAAAATGAGATTGATATTTTAAAAAATGAATGAATTGGAGCGAAATCTTGCTTTGCCAAAAAATGGACTCATAAAAAAAGTTGAGTTTGTTTAACTCTCATCATCAAGTATATAAGAAAGACTAGCTAAGTTTGGTGTGCTTAATGTGACCCTACTTCCCCTCTCCAATAAGTATAAGTGTGTGCATGGGTATTTCCTTATATAAATGCATTTCATCCTAATTGCTAAACATGTGTGCTGGATACCTAATCCTATGGGATTGTGGTATTGTGAATATTGTAAATATATGAAGAGCCATAAGAAATACGAAGAGTCGTAACATGCCTTTGGAAGATGAAATCAAAGGTCACTACTTTGTATTTTTATATTTGATTATTGTTAATGCAAACCATCCAACCTTGGAGTTATTTTGGGCTTGTAATGGTGTCAGAGCCCTAGCTATTGTTAACTTCATAATTACATGTCTCCTTCAATTTTCTCTCTAACACTTCCTTCTCAGCCTGGAATTGTCTCCTCTTCAATCTAGCACTGCTCTCCATAGTATGAGGTATCAGCCAAACATTTTTTTGTTAAACCCTAATTTATGTTAATGGTGTGGGTGAGTTATTTGTATGCTTAGACGACTAAGTATTGTTCATGTTAAGTTTTACCTATTTTTTTCCACATCTCTAACCCTAACATTATCAATGTGCTCTAATTCTCAAAATATATGTCTACATGCTAGTCTAATTTTGTGTGCAGTGTGTGCTCTCACTCATAGACTCCTCACACAATCCTCTCCTCCATAGCTTTTTTCTTAAATGAAACTCAACCGTGTTGTATTTTCTCTAACACTCCAATGCATGCATGGTATGAATTATGTATCTATATAATCATCTCTGTATTCTCAACATTGCAGAAGAATGAGTCCTCTCCATTGTGACCTCACCATCGACAAGCTATGACCTCACCCATGACCTCCTCTGCTTTGCATGTTAAATGTCTCTGCAAACCAACATACAAAACAACATCCATAGCTATGGGTCTATGTACGAAGATGAAGTCATATTTGTGCATGGATGACGCTAATCGTTGTGTGAATGAGATGAAGGTGTATTTAGATAAGCCACTTGAGAACGAGACGAAATTTAGACCCATGAACGAGATGAAATTGAGTTCAAGCATCCTTGTTTTTATCTAGGAAAGTAGCAGTTTCAGTATCGTTCTTGGAATGTTCTTATTGATGCTTCACCTCGTGTTAAACCTGGGTCTTCAATAGCTTGTGACTAGGTTCACATTCCAAGCTTTCCTATGGTTCAAATTTTCTACACATTCGTTGTTGCAATTGCTCTTATTCAACTTGGAATGATTGAGCTTAGAGTGTTAGAATATGGGTGGAAAACACAAAAGGTTTTTCATTTTATTAATGTTGTGGTGAATGGAGTTTGATATGTTGTCTTTGTATTTTGTCGTAGTGTGCAGTACATACAGCATGAGATTTTGTGACATGTTTTGCTTGATATGCCTAGTTTGTTATTTTTTACCATGCAAACCCTATTGGTCCTATTTTGGATGCAAATGTAGTATAAGACACATGAAATACCAGTAAATGGTTATAAACCGTCCTTTATAACAATCAATGGTATCATCTATCTCATTCAAATATCCATATGGAATGACTCTTTGGTGAAAAAATTTGCAAAATGTGAGAAAGCTTTCGAGAAGAAGACAGTTCAACCCACTGGAAAAACTTTGTGCCTTGTAGAGAAACAGAATCAATCACATGATTCTTGTAGAGGAGATGACTTTGGAAGAAACAATTTCAGAGGCAAGGGGGGTAGACATAACCACAATGAGAGATCAAATGTTTACTATGTGTGTCTATTGTGGCAAGAAAGGACATGAAACATAGACATGTAGAATTCCTTGGAAGAACATCTCAGAGAAGAAAGAGTCGAAAGAAGAAAGAGGTAAAGCTCTTGAATCTGCTCATTCTATTGTTGCATATTGCAATATTGGTATAAACGAAGTTATCTCCAATCCTTCATTTGCTTCTTGGAGAAATACTTTGTTGGTTGACACTGGTGCAACCTCCCAAATGACATTTAGAAGAGATTTCTTTGAAGAATTGAATGACAATGTAGACAGCGTAGTATATTTTTCAAATAATTCCATCCTCAAACTTAAGGGAATTGGCACCATCATGATCAAATTACGTGGATTCCATGACTTTCTATTGCACAATATTTGTCTTCTTCCAAAGTTGAAAATAAATTTGTTTGCCGTGTGCATATTCAACAGTAAATCCATTCCATCCACATATTTGATGGGAAAGTTGAGATAAGAAGATCCTCTAGTCATCATGACTGGATCGGAAGACGAGAAATTGTTGAAGTCAAATGGGACATCTGCAAGAGCACAAAATTTTGCACACCTCTCTCACCGTGACGAAGGTACATTATCTTCCAATCTTTTGTGGCATGTTAGATATGGGTATATCAATTATGATAGTCTTTGTTTGCAAAGAAGAATGATGTCTCTAGTTTTCCCACCATTCCAAAGAAGTTGAAATAATGTGATGTTTGTATTCTTGACAAACATAGTAAGCATCATTTTCATGATTCAAATTCTAGAGCACGTAGAATTAGAGTTGATACACTTTGGCTTGTGTTTCCCCATGCATGTTGCTTCTGAAAATGGTAACAAATATATCATGACTTTAATCAATGATTTCACTAGGATGTGTTGGGTTTATTTGTTGAAAGGTAAATCTCAAGCCTTTGAAAGATTAAAAAATGTTCATTTTTTATTGAAAATGAAGCACAATCTGATATTGGTTCCCTTCATACTAAAAATGGAGTATAATACACTTCTAATGAATTTGAAAACTATCTTCGTTAACATAGGATTATGCATAAAACCTTTGTTCCATATAATACTTAGCATAATGGTATAACAAAAAGAATGAACTGGACACTCTTGATTATGGTATGCTCCATGTTATTTTTCAAGAATGTGAAATTGATGTTTTGGGGTGATGTAGTTTTATGTGCAGTCTATTTGAGAAACAGAAGTCCAATTGATGCTCTTAAAACCAAGACTCCATATGAAATTTGGTATGGTTGCATTCCTTTGGCGAGGCATCTCATGGTCTTTAATTCCACCTGTTATGCCTTAATTCCAAAGTAACAAGAAACAAGCTTGGTTCAAGGAGTCAAAAGTGCATCGTCTTGGGGTACTCAAACATTACCAAGGCATGTCGTCTTTACAATGAGGGAAACGATTTTTTTAAACTTTCCAAAGATGTCATTTTTCTTGAAATGAATAAAAAAGACAAGTCTATTAAGAGGTATCTTGATCGTCTGCATAAATTTACCCATCTAAATACATTTCATGAATTTGAAAATGAGATTCCACACCTTGAAGGAGGGATCATTATCTTGGATCAATATTTGGAATCTCCTTTTGCAGCACCATCTTCCCCTCATGAATTTTTTCCTATCACTTCACTAGAACAAGAGGTTCAATTGGATGATGTGATTGAGAGGAATGGAATATTGAATTAAAGAAAACGAAACACCATTATCTTAAGAACCTAGACCCTTAGGAAAAATTCCAAAGTGGGTCATGAAGTCACTTGAAAGTGTTCACCCTAATGAATTCAAAAATACATGAACTAGAAGTTCAACCAAACAAGAAGATGGAGGATATGCGAATAATTTAAATTTAGGTGATGTAGATGACATGGATGTTTCATATGAATGTGAATTGCATTTATCTGCTAATCTTGAACCAACTTTCTCTGAAGAAGCTGCTTCTCATGATGAGTGGAAAGAATCCATGTGGAATTAATATGATGCTCTCATCAAGAATGGAACATGGAAGTTGGTGGACCCTCCATTTGGAACCAAACCAATTGCTTGCAAGTGGGTCTACAAGAACAAGTAAAAATTAAATGGCTCACTCGACAAGCATAAGGTGAGTCTTGTGGCAAAAGGTTTTGCACATAAAGAAGGCATTGACTATGAAGAGACTTTCTCCCCATAGAAAAATGGGCTACCATATGTACTCTATTGGCTTTGGCTACATAGAATACATGGAAATTTTATCAAATGGATATGAAGACTACTTTCTTGAATGGAGATTTGAAAGATAATGTATTCATGTCCCAGTCAGAAGGTTTTGTTGCAAAGGGACTCGAACATAAGGTATGCAAACTCATCAAGTATTTGTATGGCCTAAAACAAGCACATTGCACATGGTATGAAAATCTCGCCGAGCATATTCTCAAATTGAATATCAAACACATTAATATTAATGAAGCACCACCGTTTTGAATAAAGTTGGAAGATATGATGTATATCTTGTAGTGTATGTATATGATATGTTGAGGACAAGGAACAATGACAACTATATTTCATGCATAAAGAAAGAAATGAAGGAAGACTTTGAGATGATAGATTTGGGACATACTCACTATTACTTGAGAATTGAAGAAAGACTTTGAGATGACATATTTGGGACATATTCACTATTACTTGAGAATTGAAGTGACTTAGAATCCAAAGCACATATTCATCTACTAGAAGAAGTACAATAGCGATTTTTTGAACAGGTTTGGCATGACAGTGTGTAACCCTCTCCCTACTCCAGTCGAATATAACTTAAAGCTCGCATCAAAAGAAGGGAATGTATTTGAGGATGCAACAAAGTATGGATAGCTTGAGGGGACTCTTATGTACCTTAACAACACCAGACCAGATATTTAATTTGTTGTTGGGATCCTTTATAGGTTCATGCAAAAAATTTGTGAAGGACATTGGTATATTACATAAAGAGTTTGTTGAGGCCTGGAAATTCGCAGGCAACAACAGAAAGGGATTCTCCCCAGTCAACGTTCCCAACTAGCCCGTTGACTGTTTGGTATAGGGAATCCGTCCGGTTTGCGGTCCGACTACCGTAGGTCAAAGTAACAAAAAACAAAGGCTTTACTGGTTGCGGCCCGGTCCATCGTGTATATTTTTTGTATTTTTTTTACTTAAATATGATGTGCAGATGCCTAATTAACCATGCAGGGCGATAAGGATACAAGGAGTATTCACAATGTGATGCGCAGGTTCTTACCTCTCGTCTTAGGCTCACAAGCATCTAAATCACATGTACAGAAATAAAGCTAACTAACTATCTATCTATCTATCTATCCCCGGGGAGCAAACTTTAACTTTATTTGTGAGTAATGTAAAGTGTGCATGCAACATAAAGAGAAACTACAGTTAGCTGATATTTCTTTCCACAATGCATGAACGATTAAATATATTTCAACAATCAGATAGCCAATTGTTTTATGAACAACATACATTACTCATGGTGGTAATTCCACAAAATAAACCAGAAATCATTTAAACAAGAACATAGGTTCTGAGAGTTAAAACGATCTCATGGTTAATGGACAAAAAGATGGAAAAACAAAATAGTTCATCTTTCAACCATCCACAGCATAACATTTGAAAATGCCACCAATCTTCCTCCAACAGGAAAACAAGACTTCTTTATTGCAAAGAGAAATAGTTCTTCTTACAATATAGCTTTTTCATGTCTAACTGGGAAAAAGTCCATGTTTTTGTCTAAGTCTATTACATTTATACAAAAAGGGTGAAACTGTTGGGGCTACCCAAAAGTACCTTTTGGGCTTCCCAACTCTTCACCTCCCAAAACTTTACTCTTCCTCAAAGATTTACAAAATCGTTACAAATTGCAAAAAGTGACCACTCCTTTACGAGAAAGGTCCCACTTGGGCATCTAGAAACTTCTTCCATTTTGCAGCTTCGGAGGCAATGCCCTCAAATGCGCAGGGTTCCAAAAACTGAAAGTTGATTTCAAATTTTTCAGCCTGGTTCTTTATAGCCTCCACTCTGGTAGCGCTCAACTGAAGCTGGTCTTCCAAAAGCTGCACACTAACTGCTGAATGGCCTACTTCGCTTCTCAGAATCTGGTCATCAATGGCCTTAATGCGTTGCATCCTTACTTCTTCACCCTGATGTCTTTTCTGCAACATCTCCACAAATGAATCGTGGTTTGGGAAATCATCCAGCCTCTGCTCGGCCTCTACCTGGCATCGGTTGTATGTGATAAGGACTCTTCTGAAAAATTCTGTGCGGGCTCCCTTCGTCTTCTTGACTGCTTTCTTGAAATCTTCTGCGGTGTTAATAGCAAATTCTATTAAGTTATAATCCCGCTTGAGGGCTTGTTTATCTTTTGATGGCAGCTCTGCTGGAGTTTCTTCATTGCTTTCCAACCTCACCATTCTTGCAGTCAGGACCTCGAGGACATCCTGAGATCTGTCCACAAAGTAAGATGTCGTTTCCAAGATCTCTTACAATCGGCCATCGATCTGCATCACTCTACATCTCTCCTCTTCAACAGCAGTCTGTAGCTGCAGCATCTTGGCTTTTTGGGCCAAGACATGCTCTTTGAATGGCTGGAGGTTAACCTGTTGTTCTCTTGCTTCCTCCGGAGCAGTGGTTAGAGAAAAAATCTGCTTTTGATGTTTCTCTCTCTGTTCTTAGGAGTGCATCTCACTGGCCTGCAAGATAATCTTTTGTTGCTCCTCTAGTTCTTCTACCTTTTCCAGCAGCCGATCTTTCTCCGCCTTCAGCTCTTGATATTCGTTCTGTACTTTCTCCAAGCATTATTGGGTAGTCTCCCTAGCCTGTCTCTCTTCGCAGAGGGCCTGCAATTCAGCCTTAGAAGCCTTCATTTCTTTCTGCATGTCCTCATATTTCCGCTTCAGCCTGTTTCCTTCCTCCCTCTCTTTTCTCAAGGTGTCTTTCAACTGAGCGGAGGATTTCTTGGACTGCTCCAAGTCGGTCATCACCTTATCCATGTTATCTTCTAAGGCATTGATTAGTGCAGCCCCGGCTCTCAGGGTGAATCTTGGATCTTGGTATGTTCCCAACATAATAGCCGTATCCGCGATCATTTTACCAGGCATATCTCCTGTTTCAACCTTCTTTTCTATTCTCTTTATTATCCTCTTTGTAGCCCTGTCATAAAACACAGTGTTAAAATCAGGGATTTCTTCTCCCTTTTTCTGCACAAAGGGGACCAACTTCAGTGTGGGGACCATGGGTGTGCTGGCAACAGGTACTTGTGGGTCCTGAACCTCGAGGTTCTCCATGTCCTGGGTCTGTCGTGCAGCTGTTTCAAAATCTGACTGCTCTGTCTGTGTTAACTTTAGTCTTTCAGCTTCTTGCTTTTGAAGCTCCTCATCCAGCTTCCTTTTCTTTTCTTCTTCTTCTTTCTTAGCTGCTTCTTCTGATTTCTCAGCTGCTTCCTGAGGAGCCTTTCTTTTCTCTTCTTCTTCTGTGTGCAGCCACCCTGTAGCTTCTTGCGCCAATCTCTGAGCTTCCTCATTTCTCTTTCTGGCCTCTTCATCAACCTTGGCTTGTTCATCTCCCTTCCCACCTTTTGTGGTAATCTTCTTCTTAAACCTTCTTCTCAAGGCTGTCATGTTTACCGCATTTCGGAAGATGGACTCCTCTCGATCCCAGTGGTGAGCATACTCAAAATGCACATTGTGCTCTTTACAGTGTTCAGCCACTTTGCCATGAGTATCATTTCTACGGAAGGGCATTTCACCAAAATGAAATCTTTCCAGTTCTTCTACAAATTCATCATCCTTTTTCACTCTGGTAAACTTGTAGCTTCCTAATATGAAGGGCAAAGGAGGATAAGCAGTCTTCTTATGCTCAAACAGAAAGCTGCCTATTCCATCCAGGAACACTTGTCTGACTGCCTCCTTGTGGATAATGTAATCTGTTGCATATTTGGGCAACAGGGAAGGTGCTCTCGAACCTCCAAACATCCTGAAGTACAAGCCATTTTCAGTCAAATAGTAGTCTGCATACTCCTCTATTACTTGCAGGGCCTCCTCCGACATACAATCACACTCCTTCAGGAAAATGAGTGTGTATAGAGGCATAAGGAAGTGTTCACAAACTTCTCTGTAATGGCTGTGGTATTTATGTGCCCACAATGGTTTATATGAATCATAGACAGGCATTATTTCCCTGTCCTAGATGCACCTGAGACCAGGGAAAGGCTGGTTGCATAATATGCAGTCTATTAGTATGGAGCTCATATAGAATTCTGATCTTTTCTGGGATTCTCCTCCCAAGGCTGAGGCCAAGCAAGAAGAAAGACTGTTTAAGACAAGGTTGGCCCAGTTGAAAATTGTCCCCTGGGTTGCAACATGAAAAATGATGGGTATCCACTCCAGCTTGAAGAATCTACCATGTGCTCTTCCAAACATCCGGTTCAATATTAAAGCTATGAAGTTGTAAGGAGCCCTTAAGCTAGCTGTATCATAATCACCTGTTGGTCTGTATCTGTAATGTTTTCCTTGCAACATCATCTTTTTAAATGTCTCCACCAGATCCATTCTAATGTTGTTTAGCCAATCATCAGATAAAAAGACCTGGGCTTCTGGCAGGTGGTAAGCCAGAGCTACATATCCAAGGCTGTATGCAGCATAGCCCTGTCTTTCAACATTTTCCAAAATCATTGTTGTGACATCTGCCCGGGGCAGAATCCATCTGATTACCTCAGAGCACGGGAACAACTCTGGTCTGGTGGCGACCTTCATCGGTGAAGATCTTTCTATATTGGCATATATGGACTCTTCTTCTAAGCCCATGCCAGGAACCTCTCTGCGGGTGATCAATCTAGATACTTCCCCCCACTGGTATTCAGGTTCGATACCAGAAATGTACTTAGTGTCTTCGTAAATGTATTCAGTTTTAGTGACCACTTCTACTTCTAGTTCTTCTTCGACCACAGGGGCCTTCTTCTTTTGTCTCTTCGACATTGTGAGCTCTTCCTGTCATAAAATTGTAACATTAAGCCCTTTTGGCCGAGTGACAAATTGGCATACATCAATGTGCAGTATGCCATTCCTTCTATGTTTACTATGACAACAAGCATTCAATAAAGCAAGTATGTGCATGTATAGATTGAAAAACTAACTAACAGAACTATTAAACACAATGTGCAGTGTTTTAGTGACATAGTCTATGTCTAGCAGGATTGAAAATAGTTATATGTAGTAGGATTATGCAAACTACCACTGTTCGCCAACACCAAACATTTCTAACAATACAATCGGGCGGGAAAACATATATATTAGAGTGAAGAAAACTCCCGCTTTCTGCGGGTGCCATTATCAAATCACCGCGATGGAAAATAAAACCACTACACAAGTTTCTAAGGTGCGCCTGATCAAAGAAAAACCCCCTGTGCAAAACTACGATAAAGAAATTTGCATCACGGTACACCCTCTTCCCTGGCACGGCTTCAAAACTGAGCACGAAAATGGTTGCACTGGACCTCGACGACAAAACGGTTGTGGCTTAAAGATACGGGTAGCACTAAACGGGGCAAACAGCCCAAACCTCATAGAGAAAAGTGTCTGAAACCTACTTCTACCCACATCAACACGCAGGGCAGATTGGCGCAGACAGCATAACGGTCGTCTGCGCCAAAAACCCCTCAATCCCTATGCGCAGGGTTGCGAAAAATACGGCGGTGGAAAACAAAGCTATTCTGAAGGTTAAACCGCCCTCCCACGACCGACTAGGATAAAATCTCCACCTATATAGGCATATAATTTAACGGGACGAGGAAAACGGTCGGGAATGCAAACCACCGTAGAAAACAACCAACAGTTCAAACGGAATGGGAAAAAAGCGACGAAGAGCCTACCTGGCAATACAGCGAGTATGGCGGGTCGACGACGGTCAGGCTTCCACAGTTGCCACCTAGATGTAGGTACACCGACAGCGGGGTCCTTTGCTAGCTCGAGAAAACGACAGCGCAACAATGACAATGCTCGATAGTCGAAAATAACAATAAAAAATATAACCCCTTGACCCCGTATATATTCAATCACAACGAGCGAGCAAAAGATCGGACGATGGAAAGCTTCTAAATCGGGGGTTGAAAGTATGCTTTCTTCCGCAACGACGGAAGGCTAAAATGCTAAGCCCTCCGTGGGGTCGAACATATCGGATGGCGGACCACGTTTGGATCGGAAGCTAAAGTTACGCCGAAAGCAACACGCATGCACATCATAAGGGCTAGCGTTTCTTTCATCCGCAACGGCGGAACCGTAAATCGCACCATCATCTGCAACGTCGGGACTTAAGTTGGAAGCAGAACGTCTAAGAGATCGGCAAGGAAAAGCGTTTGGCAGTCGCAACGACGGAGCTAACAAAGGTTCGACCTTCCGCAACGGCGGGCTTAAAATGACTCAAACGGCTGGAAGGAGAAAACCTCCGACAGCCGCAACAGCGGCAGCCGAAGACTTACGGGTTCGATGCAAACAATCAAAGCGGGAGCAAACTTCAAGTCATAATCGGGAGGGATTGCGATTTGCCGTCCGCAACACCGGAAGGAGAAGGCTCCCCGGAGCCGCAAGGGCGGAAGCCCACGGCTTAAGGAATCGACGGAAATGACAAACGGACCCGAAACGTCAAAGCACTGATCGGGAGAGGAAGCAGTTTTCCTTCCACAACGGCGGAGAAAGAAATGATAAAAGTTTCGATGCCAAAACACAAAAGCAGCCGATGAAAATCAATCGAGACGGGAGAAAAGTCGAAGTTAAAACCAACAGTTTATCCGCAACGGTGGAGAAAGAAATGACAAGTCCTTCCGATTCAAACATGTTGTAAATGCATTTAACAAGAACAATGAAGTTTGATCAGACATTGGATCTTTTTAAGCGTTAAAGCAAGTAGTAGATCAATCCAACATAGGAAAATAAAACAAGAAAATCAACTCATCCAAAGCAAAGGAGGGTCCTAAAAAATTTTGGAATTTTGGGAAATTGTTGCAGTTGCAACAATTGGCGACTACCTGGTGAACCCCATATTTATGAATTAACTCCTTCCCAGTGCAAGATCGTTTGAATAAAAGTTGGGCTTTCCATGGGCCGACTTCGGGATGTGGAAATCCACGAAATGACCCTGAAGGAGACGAGGGAAATTGTGTCAATTTGGGTTAAATTCTCCCATTTTCCCTTAGAACTATGGCAAGAGAGGGGTCTAAGGGTGTTGGGAAACAAAATGAGAAGATTCCTAGGCATTGATGAAAATAATTGAAGGAGGAAATGGCCTTTGTAGCCAAGATATGTGTGGAATTGAACTTAGGAGAGGGAACTCCCAAACACCATGGGTATAAAAATTGCCAAATGGGCCTATTGTTAACATATTGTTTATGTACAAATATTGTTCAAATGATCCATTGTAAAGAACACGGACATCTTACAAGGCTCTGCCCTGTAAGATGGGTTAAATTCTCCCATTTTCCCTTAGAACTATGGCAAGAGAGTGGTCTAAGGGTGATGGGAAACAAAATGAGAAGATTCCTAGGCATTGATGAAAATAATTGAAGAGGGAAATGGCCTTTGTAGCCAAGATATGTGTGGAATTGAACTTAGGAGAGGGGACTCCCAAACACCATGGGTATAGAAATTGTCAAATGGGCCTATTGTTAACATATTGTTTATGTACAAATATCGTTCAAATGATTCGTTGTAAAGAACACGGACATCTTACAAGGCTCTGCCCTTAGAAGAATGAATTTGAGGAAGACTCGAAGGAAGGGAGGGCAGATCCCAAGCAAATAGGGAAAAGAACTATAAAAGATATGAAGGGGATGTGAAGTTTCAAATGGAAAGAAAAACTTCGCGAGGATGTAGTGGGTGAGTCATATTCAAAGGCCATGTCAGAGCATATTCTACAAGACATGGCAAAGGCAAGGAAAAAAATATCATTGTTTAAAAAAATTGGAGGATTTAAGTTGAAATAAGAACTGAGATCAAAAGGGGCGTAACCAATACAACAACCTAGATTAGAAGAAGAACCCTTCATAGATAGGATTAAGACAAAAAGGGGGGAGAAGAAAAAGGGTCATATGCCTAAAAAGCAAATGGAAATTTCAAAACTTGTGGTGAATGAGAACTCAGGAACATATCATAGTTTGGAGGTCGTGGGAATACAATGGGGAGAGCCTCGTGAGTCAAAAGGAGTCATCTATTATCAATAAGACCATATTTCATGACATTAGGAAGGTTGAAAGCATGGTATTTAACTCAAGGAGCCTAAATTCATATTTCAAATTAGATGAAGACTATATCCCAAATAGGAAGAAGAAATACCATTAAGGTCTATCGTTAGGCAAATAGATGGAGAACAAATTGTGATTGAAAGATATTTGCAATCTGGGCTTTCCTAATCCACTACATACTTTGCTCAAGAAAGGAGGTCCTTCCTAATCCTAGCAAGACAAAATGCAAAAAAGAAGATACAAGTAAGCAAAATACTATAGTTGGGGGCTTTAGTGTAGGGGCCAAGCCTTGTCGAGAGGTAAAAAATGTTCTTACCATCCTTGAATATCCATGAGTTTGAATCTTCCCATAAAATGGATGATACATTAGGAGGGTTGTAGAGAAATATGAACTTGATATTCTTTTGATTTGAGAAACTATGCTAGGAGTATATGACGCTAGGTGGATTTTAGATCAATTATTTGTTGGTTGGAATTTCAAAGTATAAGGTGATGTGATGAAGTTAAGAGGCTTAGTGACAAATTTTAAAGATTATGTAAAAAGATAAGAAGCAACTTTTTCGCACTCCACAATTTCCACCAATTTATTTTACAAGGAACCAATGAGTCAATTGGGTCTAGTTTTAGTGGCTGCGTGATGGAGTGTTTTCTCCTCACCTAGATTCTATTCCCATAAGTGTCATGTTGAGCTTATATTGAGTATATTATTGCAACAACTTCTAGCTCTATTGTTGACCTAGCCTTGTGCCTCGAGTTTACCGTAGGTACCATTTTCAAAATGAGGGGAACTACGTGAGGGTTTTCCCTAGACATTGTCACCTAGAAAAAAATAAAAAACAAAAATAAATGGAACCAGGAAGGAGTCTCACCCTTGTAAATATTTATGGCCCTTATGTACAGAGGAAGGAATATTGGGAGGATACGTTAAAGAGTTTTTTTTGCAAGGAAAATCATTGATTTGTGTAGAGGACTTGAATTTTACACTTAAGTGTGGGGTGGGTTGTAGGTAGCGCTAACCCTTTCATTGACTACCTTACAAGTAAACTTGGAGGAAAAGGGTTGTCTAATGTAAAACCTATTGAAATAGTACCTACTTGAAGGAATGATGGGAGACACGTTGAAGGAATAAAGAAGACATCGATAGGTTTCCTGCATCTCAAGGTTTTTTGGAAGAAGCAGGAAGGATTAAATCATGGATTGGGTTACATTAGAAGAGAATTAGATAAGGGAAAAAAGAAGCATGCCTCCAACCCCTTTTAAATTCAATCCTTACTTGCTAACTTGCGAGGAATTTAGAGACTTGGTAAACCATAAATGAAAACATTATGATGAAGAGGGCAAAGCAACAACAATGAAGCAATTCTAGGTTAGCTTGGGTAAAATTTTAGAAAATGTCTATGAATTATCAAAGGAAATTTTTAAGGAAACCATTGAATCACTTTCAAGGATTTAAGGAAAAAAACAAAGACATGCATTGATAGTGGAAGAGGGTTGTTCACTGAAGAAGAGCTACTAGTGCAAAAAAATTTATAGGAGAAAAGTAAGTTATTGAAATTGGAAGAGGAGAGATGGACATTGAAGAGCAGGGAAGTGTGGTTACAATAGCGTTGTGAGAACACTAGATTCTTCCACAATTAAGCCAATATGAGAAAGAACCTAAACACCATATGAGAATTGAAAAGATAAAATAAAGGTGTGACCTTTCATAGACTTAGATAGTGAAGGAGTAGGATACTTTGAAGAACTATATAAGAAATCACCTATGTAAATATAGCAAAGATAGCAACAATCTCTTCGTGCTTCCCCAAATTCATTAATAAGGAACAAAATGATAGTTGAATGGATGAAGTCATTACAGAATAACTCAAGCATATGATGCACTCATCTCAATATGATAAAGGTCCAAGCCCTAATGGATGGCCTATTGACTTCTTCATTAGTTTCTATGAGCTTGTAGAAAAAAAACTACAAAGAGTGGTAGAAGAATCAAGACATAATGGAAGTATCCTAGGAGCATCCATGGCTACTTTCCTTGTCGTCTTTCCTAAAAAAGATAACCCTACATCCTTTCAGGAGTTTGGGCCTATGTCCTTGTGAAACGTAATCTACATTATTATTGTTGAAGTGATCTCAATGGGCCTCAAGCCCATATTGTGTAAAGCAATTTAAAGAGAGCAATTTGATTTTCTAAGTGGAAGACAAATACATGATGATGTTGCCATGATCTAGGAGGCCATACACATAAGTAAAACTAAGAAATACCATGCCTTTATCATCAAAATAGATCTCACCAAAGCCTAGTAAGCAAACCCTTTTTAAGACTTACTCATTCATGTTGGTTTCAAGCTTCCTTTTATAAATTGAATGGAATCATGTCTCAGTTATGTCACTTCTATTTTTATGGTTAGTGGGTTGACCTCAAAATTATTCAGTTCATCAAGAGTTATGAGAGAAGGATGTCCTTTGTCTCCCCTCTTATTTTCCCTGGTGGTAGAGGGGTTAAGCAGCTACATAGCTCCTTTGAGAAGAGGTAAAAGTGCATTGAAATGGAATCAGATTTATAGGGATTTGAACTTGACTTGCAATCTATTTGTTGATGGTATAATTTGATTTGAAAGTAGGACCTAGCTCTCTAAATATTCAAGTTGCTACATGGTGATAAATGCAGATAAATCCTCCATTTCTATCAACTATGTGGTACCATGGCATGTACAAGCTATAAGAACAATACTTACAAACAAGATTATCCCTTTAGAAAATCGTGATAAAGTACTTGGAATTTGAATTGAAGCCAAATGCTTATGGTTTTAAAGATTGGATGTGGCTTTACCAAAAGATTGAGAAAATACATAAAGCCCTAGTGTAACCGAGACCTATCTCGAGGAGGTAAATTAACCTTGGACAAAGGTTAGAAATTCGTCATAAAGGTGGGCCTTGAAGGTACACTGGAAAAGGAATGGACATTGTTCAAGCAAGCTTTGGTAAAGATCTCAACTAAGATCTGGGAGGAGGAGAAGGATTTGGTGCGGACAACAAAACCTTCTAAACCTTTTACACAACAAGATTGGGGTATACAATGCATTTTTCTTCAGAGGATGATGATGAAGGTGGATGGAAACATGGAAGCTAAAAGCCCCACCTAAAATAAGAGTCTTATTGTGGCTTATATTGGGCAATAAAATGTTGAAGGGCCCTAGCATGTCTTTATTGTAGAGGAAATGGGAAAGTGTGCGCACCATTTGTTGCTAAATTGTCACTTCACCGTAGCAAAATTGGATCTAGTAAAGACTATCATTGGGGGGTAATGGCATTAGACATGAAACAATGTGGAGATTGCATTGAAGGCATGGCTCGATGATAAGGAGGTAGGTAACCACTCTTCACTTCCAACGATGGTTTTGTGGTCTATCAAGGCAGCAAGGAATAAAGCAGTCTAGCAAGATTAAACCCAAACTCCCTTCCAAGTACTTTATAGCATCAAGTTCAACTAGCCTCAAGAAACTTGGAAGTGGAACCTCATTTGGAAACTTTGGGCACCCCTCAAATTAATAATTTTCATTTTGTTGGTCCTTCCTTCCTTGGTGCAACCACCAAATGAGGTATTGGCAAGGACTTGTCTTTTCAAATGGTGAAGACTATTTTAGTGCTTGCTAACATTGGCAAATTTTTCTAGAATAATTATGAAGACAAAAGTGCAACTTTCATGTTGATTGTTTGAAACCTCTAATCTTATTTTTCAGTCTGAGAAGACTTCCATTGTTTTGAGGAAAGTATTGCTAAAGCATTTGTTTAAATTTTGCTCTAAAAGACAAATTCTAGCATGCAAGTCTATCTCCTTTCTAGATTGCACCCTAGTAACATTCACTATGCTATGTACTCTTTGTAATTTATACAAGGTTTACAAAAAAATTGTATATATATATATCACATTAAAGAAAATGGAATAACACCAGTCTAGATCCATCTTAACCTCAAATTTATCGAGCGCTAAGAGGGATCATATCTCTAGAAGTGCAAATATTTGAGGAAAGGTTTGCACTTCCAAGGATTTTATTACTCATTGTGCTTGATAGGTCTAGAATTAAGAAAGATCTACATTGGTTTGACAACAATTAAAATAACCAATGTCGCTAAGCAATATATCACTAAAGTCTAATTATAAAGATCCCCATTTGAGAACAATTGTATCAGCAAAGTCTAATAATACAAATCCTCATTCAACAACAATGAAAAAACATGTTAGTGAATGATGCAAATTACACAAAAATAAATTGCAAGTTCTCAGTCACTTTTGAATGTCATTAAATAATAAATGTTTAATCAAAGGGGAAAAAATGGGAACATTGACACTTTTTGAAATCACTTAATGACATATTTTAACCATTATAACTAAAATCATTGTTTAACCTAGATGTGGGTGCCAGCTTGCCCCACCCATAGCGCATTGTGCCTCGGTCCGAAAGTCGATAGCGTAGCACCACGCATGCCAAGCTCATTAAAACTCCCCCATAGCCCCTCGGTTCAGTATTTCGGGTGGATGAAGATGTCTAGTCCCAGACTGTCGATGGTTAAGCATGTTCCATCGAAATTTAATCTGGTTTTAATGGCGATTAACATGAAGCGTGTGAGTTTTCATCAGGTACAGAGGGACTGGGTTAAGAGGTTAGCCATGGAAGGTGGCAGCATTATCCATTGACACTCTGTTGTGTGTGTTTTCTTATGGTCTTGTGTTTACATTTTTGCCTCTACTCTGCATGGTTGGTTCGCTCTGCAACTCATCCAGTCGATGTTGGTATTGCAGCTCCACCGCCACCACCAACGACACCATCAAGCTTCGGTCTCCACGATGTTTAGGAAATAGGTAACCCCTCGAAGGGGCAGCAGCAGTCGAGGAAAATCGCAACGTGATATGTGTGTAATGGCGGAGGAAGTTACGAAGCTAACATCTCGATCCCTGTCCGTTTTTGAATTGATGATTGAGAAGGTCGCCTGGTAAACGAGAGGCTCGCTACTGGGAGAGGTGGAGGAAAAATTACTCATTATTGGTTGATAAAAAGCATGATGGGGGTTCTCATGGAGGATATGTTGGGGAGATGGAGATCGGATCGCAACATTGTTCTCTCTGTGAAGGACAAAATGACTGATATGGACAACCAACTCAGCAGCTTGGATGCCACCTTTGCATGGAAATGTCTAGCGACAAGGTAGAGACACGTCGACACTATGGAGGTAGGGTGTGGCAGTGCAACGGGAGGAAGATCAGTGGATAAAGGATCAGCACCGGCTCTGGAAGCTGCCACCAACGTGCCCTTTCCCATCCCGTCCACCATTGAACCTCTGTTGAAACGTGTGTGAGATAGTGAAGGGCTAAGCAGCAAGACATCTCCGCCTACGAACATTCTTGTCACCAGCTCTGTTACAAATTCTGAGGAAGGGGGATGGGCATGCCCCATCTTGGAAGAGGTCCCCCCCCTAATTTTGCTCATGTCTCCTGCGACAACTCGACCTCTTTCCGAATCGGACTTCTACGTAAAGTTTTTTTGTTATAAATTGTTATCTCATCTTCGGTTTAGTATTTGTTAATAGGCAGAATTAGTAGATTAAGAGCTAGTTTTATGTTTCAATGGCTCCCAAAGCAACTGAACTTTCTCTGTTTCAGTCGTTCTAGAAGATTCTATATTTTTTATTGGCTCGGGTGGTGTTTTCACCACCTGCAACCACCTCAGACTTTTCATCGACTAGTAACTTTTGAATTTTCAGTTTAATAGAATGGGCAAACTTATAAAAAAAACTAAAATCATTGTTTACCTAAATATGATAATGTATCATGTTAAGGTCTACATCGTTCAATTTGAATTGTCAAACATTTATTAAGTCCCTTTGATGGTGGAAGAAACCATCAAAGGTCAAACACCTTCCCTTAACTCTACAATCTACATCCCCTAGGGTTTGAGTCTATCTTTGTTAACATGATGATGACCCATCCCAACTGCTAAGCTAGCACAACAAACAATTTTAAACATTATCTACAAATTATAAGAAATGTTTATTTTTTTGTCAGATGTAATAGTGATAAGAGATATGAATTATTCTTATCTTTTTGTGAGGTTCCTCTCTTCACTAGGTTTATCAAGCACATTCGGTGTCTCTTCCACTCCTAATTCTTACATACAGTTCAGACCCAAACCAAGGTGCACATCACAGCAAACCACAAGGAAGCACGGCAACATAGGGCTCCACTCTGTAAACATAGATAAGCAGGGTCTCATACCACTCTATAGTTCATAATAACACTGTACCCCATCAACCAGGGTCTCGACAAAGGAAAATACTTGCAGAAACACGTAGAAACACTCTGCTAGCTCTCGCTACACGAGGAGGAAGAAATCTGCTGAACAAAACTCGTTCCACGACTCAAGATGGTGAACAACCCCCTCGAAATTATAAGAAATGTTGATTTTTTTGTCAGATGTAATAGTGATAAGAAATATGAATTATTATGAATAACTTGGCAAAAAGAATGTTCAATACAACTACACAAAGTAGAATTTAGACTATAAATGATTTCCATTGTCAAGTATGTATTTATAGTGTTGTTAAGATTTTAGGAGTAACAACAAATTCAATAATTTTCAAAAACGGAAATAAAAACATGTTAAAACAATTCAGCTTATCTACTTTTTCTTTTAATATTTATATATAATCTAGCATTAAAAATATATATCTTCTATAAATTTAATTTCAAAAAATAAAATAATAATTTAAAAATAATAATAATAATAAATCAAACATGAAAAAAATCAATATGCATACAAACTTACTCCTATGTATGTAAGTGTATATAGTCCCTATCAATATGCACATAAGTATTGTTCATCGTGGTTTTCTATTAAAAAAAATTCCTCTATCAAAAGAGTTCAGCCAAGTATTAAGAAAATGTCGTCTAAAAATATGTAAAGTGCTTGATGAGGCTCTTGAGCATAAAGAAATTCGAACACAAGCTTTGCCCTTCAGAATTTGACAACGAATGAATTAAATTATGTGCATTTTCTGACAACATTATAAAGCTTTTAGAAGAGAATCAAATTATATTAATTTCAGAAATTTGAAAAAATCATAAACCATTCATTTTCCTCTGTTTTTTTTTCCATGAGTTTAAATATCTTCCATCTCCTCCTTTGTCAATTGCCAAGGCATGTATGATAAAAAAAAATTAACTCTCAACCATACATCCTAGATTCTATTTGCCGTGACTTTGACATGATGAAAATAAATTGTTATGGAAATATAAGATTAAATGATCCCAAGTATTTAAGAAATATTCTCTGAGCCAAAGAACCTTTTCAAAAACAATCCAAATGATATTGTTAAAAAATTATACAAACTAAGCTAAAAGCTTATTTTGAAAGCAGAACTCAAGATATGGAGTTAAGTTTGAGCCCTGATCTTTGCCAACTTAAAATCAAAATAATAAGAGGATAATAAGTAAAAGGCATTATTTTCACCTCCATAAGCTCCCCATTAAAGTATGGTTATATATGCAACTGAACTAAACAAAATGCTACAAATTGCATAATCATATATCTTCTACTCTGATTGTTATATATGCAACTGAACTAAACAAAATGCTACCAATTGCATAATCATATATCTTCTACTCTGATTTTGAAAGAAATCCAGTTAATTTCGATAGAGTCGCTATTCAATCATAACCATAACATCGAATTGGGTCATCGCATCCTTTGGAAGCAGATTGTATGGCACCAGCCGATCCCTTTTCAAGATACTGTTGATGATACTCCTCTGCTCTGTAAAATTTCTTCGCTGGCAGGATCTCTGTCACAATCTTTTGTTGCACTAACTTTTGGTGCCTTTCCATTGATTCCAATGCAGCTCTTTCCTGCTCAGCTGAATAGTAATATATGCCAGATCTGTATTGAGTGCCCTTATCATTGCCCTGCAAATATATGCACACAGTCCTGACAATTCATGTCTCTGATGCAATTTCTATACATCTTTAGATACAGGTGTCTTTCGATTTTTCTCTTTTATGGTCATGAAATAGGAAAACCACAAAAAGATCTGATTTTACATTTTCTATACATCTTTAGATACAGGTGTCTTTCAATTTTTCTCTTTATGTTCATGAAATAGGAAAACCACAAAAGAATCTGATTTTATATTTTCTATACATCTTAAAACCACAAAAGAATCTGATTTTATATTTTCTATACATCTTTAGAGACAGGTGTCTTTCCATTTTTCTTTTTTATGGCCATGAAATACGAAAACCACAAAAGGATCTGATTTCATGTATCTGATGCAATTTCTATACATCTTTAGATACAGGTGTCTTTCCATTTTTCTTTTTTATGGTCATGAAATAGGAAAACCACAAAAGGATCTGATTTCATGTATCTGATGCAATTTCTATACATCTTTAGATACAGGTGTCTTTCCATTTTTCTTTTTTATGGTCATGAAATAGGAAAACCACAAAAGGATCTGATTTCATGTATCTGATGCAATTTCTATACATCTTTAGATACAGGTGTCTTTCGATTTTTCCCTTTTATGGTCATGAAATAGGAAAATCACAAAAGAATCTGATTTTATATTTTCTATACATCTTTAGATACAGGTGTCTTTCAATTTTTCTCTTTTATGGTCATGAAATAGGAAAACCACAAAAGATTCTGATTTTATATTTTCTATACATTTTAGATACAGGTGTCTTTCCATTTTTCTCTTATATGGTCATGAAATAGGAAAACCGCAAAAGGATCAAATTATATTTTCTATACCCCGACCTTAGCACCTCTACGCAGCAGCAAGCATATTAATAAAATACTGTAATGAAAAATTATTAACTATTTAGCACAGGAATGGTTTCTGGATTTTAGAAAACTCGTTCAAGGGAATTTGGAAACTTGTAGGAAACTTTTCAAATCCAGTGAGATCCGTTTCGGATGGTTGGGAACTTATTGGGAACTTTTACCCTTTAAAATCGGAAACTTGAGAACTTTATCTTGTGTGTTTCCTTCACAGGGAGCTTTCACACATTTATGATCGCCATGTGGTTGTTGACATTCCTATTTCCTCATGACCATACATATACATGGTTGACACATAATTTTTTCTCTAGAAAACTAAGTTGCAGTAAAAAACTATTTCATGCTAGCTTGTTAAGTTAGTGCACTAATCTTTGTCTACCACGCGGGCTAGAGAATTCACTCGTCCCTGCGCTGAATTGCAGTTACTGCTAATCAATAATAAATGTAAATCCCCACTTTAGAACTTTTAAAAGTTTCCACTTGAGAAAGAGTCTACCTTACATAATCAATGGCACGGATGGTAATCTTGATTTTATTGCCATTTCTATCTACTAAGAGGTTCTAGTTACAACCATAATATAAGGGATAAGCTAAGTCATCTAGTTTGTATTAATGTTTTTTTACTTCTCTATGTTTCTTCTCTTCTCATATGTTTTTAATTATTTTATTTTTATATTTTTATATTTTTTTAATATATATTATTGCCGTCTCAACCTGCTGTTTCCTGCAATTTGGAGGAAACTTCTAGACGTATCTGAAACTTGTACCCACGTTCCCTACATTTCTGCGTTCCAGAAATTTGTACAACATAAAAAAAATAATGATCTTAGATTGGTATTTTGGTTAAAAAATCATATCTATTTGTGAGAGGCTTTGAGATTCTAGTTCTATACAAAATTAGTGATCTTGGTTTGGTATTTTGGTTAAGGAATCATATCTATTTGTGAGAGGCTTTGAGAGTCTAGTTCCATACATATGCTTTTGGCAAGGCTATGCTTGCCATTAACATAAATCTAAGTTAACTTAATATCCATTGAATTAACCGAGAAAAATCAAAACTATCTAAAATGCAAACTTATAATCCCTTGATAAATCGTGAATTAACATGGATCTATACTAATTTTCGAACATCTTTGTGGCTTGTTACTTAAAATCGCACATCTTTGTGACTTATGGGTATATACTTAAAAGGAGTAAAAGATCAAGAAGGTATTTTTTTCATTGCATTTAATTGGCATCACCTACACACCAACGTGAAATGAAGATCTCCCTCACCCTGGCCTGTAACAGCACCTTGTTTCTCCCTGTGTGACCTATTCAGATGAAAAAATCAGGTGTTCAATTATCAGGAATCTGGGTTCAAACAATGGTTTGAGAGCATGGGGTGCCAAACCATGTAACATATATTGACAAGGGCCTAAGCAGACACCATGCCAGCATTCAAAATGAAAAAGCTGAGGTTGTCAATGGTTCAATTCTCACATTTTGACACATGGATTAAGAACCTGGGAACCAGGCTCTATAGCATACCTTGCTCAGAGAGAGAACCTATACAGACTCAATACCAGTATTTCGAATTCTGTGCCAAGAAACTATAATAACGCGGTACTAATGGATCAAAAGTTTGCAGAACGACAAGCGTTTTCCAATTTTATCCAATTCTCAGATTCTAAAAAACCTACGCACAGATTTTAAACCCTGGAAAACCCAAAAATTCAAAGGGGCAAACCTTTAAAAAATATAATTATATGTAAAGAGAGAAAGGACTGATAGTGGTGATATACCTGGCGATTGAGACTGGTGGGATCGTGACGAGACCAGAAGAGATCCAGAAGGGTTTCGTAGGCGCATTGATTGGGGTCGTACTGAACCCTCACGATCTCAGCGTGGTTGGTCTTGCCTGTACAAACATCACGGTAAGTGGGATTGGGAAGAGTTCCTTGAGAATATCCAACCTCAGTGCTGGTGACGCCATGGATTCTCTGGAAGGCAAGCTCCACCCCCCAAAAGCACCCGGCCGCGAACTGTGCGAATTGGTTACCAGGGGCTGGCAAATCCGAATCGGGGCCAAGGGCTTCCATTTTCAATAAACTCTATTTTTCTCAAGAAATGTTGTCAATGGTAATGGAAATAGAGATGAATCGCTTCAGAAAATAAGTGGTTCTAAGGGATACAGGATACATATTTTACGTGCCAGAGTATCAATTGTTATGGTGGTTTGTTATGGTGGTTTAGGAATTAGTCTATGATTTGGACTTTCTCCTCATTTACTAGTAGAATTTAATTATATATTATATAAAAAAATTATTATGTTGTAAATTTTTTTTATGATGCTAGTAAATTGCTTACTTTTTCAAAAATATGTGTTTATAAAATTCAGTGAGTTTTTCAAAAATATGTGTTTATAAAATTCAGTGAGATGTAAAATTGTTAACTTTTGTAAATTGTAATTTTGATTAAGTAACTGGGACATATGCATTTCGTGTTCGGGTGTCTAACACTGACATGTTGATAGAGCCTGTCAGACACGATTTTTCAGTGTATCTTTATTTATGACATGTATTGCTTTAAATCAAAATTTTCACTTTCTTTTAATCATTTGCAAGTGTGGAGAGGGCTCTAAATTGTGTTTGTTGTGCAGGTGAAAAAGATTTAACTGTGTAATTACTAATGTTAAATGTGCATTGATTTTGATTTATATTGAATATTTTAAAAAATTGGATCTATATGTCTATATTTTTAATATATGTGTCTTGATTCTGGGGTCACCATGTCCGTGTCGGACACTCGAATCCCCGTGTCATTCGTGTCCCATGTCCTCGTGTCAAGTGACTTAATATTTATAATTATAATTTGAGTAATGTAATATGTTGTTTTTGTGATTCTATATCTACATATTCTGGTGGACACTAGGCTATTTGAGTACCATGTTTCAAACGTTGTTTTTCATTACATTAATTTCATTTTTGAATGCATAAATGGATTTGGTACCTTCAAATACTTATATTGCTTATGGATTGTGTGATGTGGACAATTTATATTTGCAACTATTCTTCTTAATTCTCACCAAATTTCAAGCAAAAATGATCAAAATGAAAATGTCCAAATCCTAGCATGTTTAGACTACTTATTATCATTTAACAATTAATCTACATTCATCAATTGGATCTAGCTTGAGCATTTAACAATTAATCTACATTCATCAATTGGATCTAGCTTGAGTGGTCATGAGATGGAGTGTTATCCTCTCCACCCAGATTTTATTTCCATAAGTGACATGCTAAGCTTATAATGAGTATATTGTTATAATAGCTTTGAATTGTTTACATGGTCTTTTGTCATTACATAAAAGATGGAAAAAGTAATTTCAAAGCATTATAACATAGGTGTATATAATAAGTATATCATATATGAAAGTTGTATATGATGGAAACCTCATATGAAAAAGCATTACCATTCAACCATTAATCCCTTGTTATAGATAAAATATCAAGTAACCAAACATTGTCATCTAACCATTAATCGATCATTGGTAGGTAGGCATTATTCTCAAAAGACATTGATATTAATATGGAATGAGATTTTATAGTGGTCATCAACATTGCCGTCTAACGACTAATCAACCATTAGTAGGTGGACATTACTTTCAATACATTGATATTAAAGTGAAAGGAGATTTTTATATTAATATTGACGTGGAAGGACATTTTTATAGCGGTCTTAAAAATATCTTAAAAATGAGATTGATATTTTAAAAAATGAATGAATTGGAGCGAAATCTTGCTTTGCCAAAAAATGGACTCATAAAAAAAGTTGAGTTTGTTTAACTCTCATCATCAAGTATATAAGAAAGACTAACTAAGTTTGGTGTGCTTAATGTGACCCTACTTCCCCTCTCCAATAAGTATAAGTGTGTGCATGGGTATTTTCTTATATAAATGCATTTCATTCTAATTGCTAAACATGTGTGTTGGATACCTAATCCTATGGGATTGTGGTATTGTGAATATTGTAAATATATGAAGAGCCATAAGAAATACGAAGAGTCGTAGCATGCCTTTGGAAGATGAAATCAAAGGTCACTACTTTGTATTTTTATATTTGATTATCGTTAATGCAAACCATCCAACCTTGGAGTTATTTTGGGCTTGTAATGGTGTCAGAGCCCTAGCTATTGTTAACTTCATAATTACATGTCTCCTTCAATTTTCTCTCTAACACTTCCTTCTCAGCCTGGAATTGTCTCCTCTTCAGTCTAGCACTGCTCTCCATAGTATGAGGTATCAGCCAAACATTTTTTGTTAAACCCTAATTTATGTTAATGGTGTGGGTGAGTTATTTGTATGCTTAGACGACTAAGTATTGTTCATGTTAAGTTTTACCTGTTTTTTTCCACATCTCTAACCCTAACATTATCAACGTGCTCTAATTCTCAAAATATATGTCTACATGCTTGTCTAATTTTGTGTGCAGTGTGTGCTCTCACTCATAGACTCCTCACACAATCCTCTCCTCCATAGCTTTTTTCTTAAATGAAACTCAACCGTGTTGTATTTTCTCTAACACTCCAATGCATGCACGGTATGAATTATGTATCTATATAATCATCTCCGTATTCTCAACATTGCAGAAGAATCAGTCCTCTCCATTGTGACCTCACCATCGACGAGCTGTGACCTCACCCATGACCTCCTCTGCTTTGCATGTTAAATGTCTCTGCAAACCAACATCCATAACTATGGGTCTATGTACGAAGATGAAGTCATATTTGTGCATGGATGACCCTAATCGTTGTGTGAATGAGATGAAGGTGTGTTTAGATAACCCACTTGAGAACGAGATGAAATTTAGACCCATGAACGAGATGAAATTGAGTTCAAGCTTCCTTGTTTTTATCTAGGAAAGTAGCAGTTTCAGTATCGTTCTTGGAATGTTCTTATTGATGCTTCACCTGGTGTTAAACCTGGGTCTTCAATAGCTTGTGACTAGGTTCACATTCCAAGCTTTCCTATGGTTCAAATTTTCTACACATTCGTTGTTGCAATTGCTCTTATTCAACTTGGAATGATTGAGCTTAGAGTGTTAGAATATGGGTGGAAAACACAAAAGGTTTTTCATTTTATTAATGTTGTGGTGAATGGAGTTTGATATGTTGTCTTTGTATTTTGTCATAGTGTGAAGTACATACAGCGTGAGATTTTGTGACATGTTTTGCTTGTTATGCCTAGTTTGTTATTTTTTACCATGCAAACCCTATTGGTCCTATTTTGGGTGCAAATGTAGTATAAGACACATGAAATATCAATAAATGGTTATAAACCGGCCTTTATAACAATCAATGGTATCATCTATCTCATTCAAATATCCACATGGAATGACTCTTTGGTGAAAAAATTTGCAAAATGTGAGAAAGCTTTCGAGAAGAAGACAGTTCAACCCATTGGAAAAACTTTGTGCCTTGTAGAGAAATAGAATCAATCACATGATTCTTATAGAGGAGATGACTTTGGAAGAAACAATTTTAGAGGCAAGGGGGTAGACATAACCACAATGAGAGATCAAATGTTTACTATGTGTGTATATTGTGGCAAGAAAGGACATGAAACATAGACATGTAGAATTCCTTGGAAGAACATCTCAGAGAAGAAAGATTCGAAAGAAGAAAGAGGTAAAGCTCTTGAATCTGCTCATTCTATTGTTGCATGTTGCAATATTGGTATAAACGAAGTTATCTCCAATCCTTCATTTGCTTCTTGGAGAAATACTTTGTTGGTTGACACTGGTGCAACCTCCCAAATGACATTTAGAAGAGATTTCTTTGAAGAATTGAATGACAATGTAGATAGTGTAGTATATTTTTCAAATAATTCCATCCTCAAACCTAAGGGAATTGGCACCATCGTGATCAAATACGTGGATTCCATGACTTTCTATTGCACAATATTTGTCTTCTTCCAAAGTTGAAAATAAACTTGTTTGCCTTGTGCATATTCAACAGTAAATCCATTCCATCCACATATTTGATGGGAAAGTTGAGATAAGAAGATCCTCTAGTCATCATGACTGGATCGGAAGACGAGAAATTGTTGAAGTCAAATGGGACATCTCCAAGAGCACAAAATTTTTCACACCTCTCTCACCGTGACGAAGGTACATTATCTTCCAATCTTTTGTGGCATGTTAGATATGGGCATATCAATTATGATAGTCTTTGTTTGCAAAGAAGAATGATGTCTCTAGTTTTCCCACCATTCCAAAGAAGTTGAAATAATGTGATGTTTGTATTCTTGACAAACATAGTAAGCATCCTTTTCATGATTCAAATTCTAAAGCATGTAGAATTAGAGTTGATGCACTTTGGCTTGTGTTTCCCCATGCATGTTGCTTCTGAAAATGGTAACAAATATATCATGACTTTAATCAATGATTTCACTAGGATGTGTTGGGTTTATTTGTTGAAAGGTAAATCTCAAGCCTTTGAAAGATTAAAAAATGTTCATTTTTTATTGAAAATGAAGCACAATCTGATATTGGTTCCCTTCATATTAAAAATGGAGTATAATACACTTCTAATGAATTTGAAAACTATCTTCGTTAACATAGGATTATGCATAAAACCTTTGTTCCATACAATACTTATCATAATGGTATAACAAAAAAATGAACTGGACACTCTTGATTATGGTACGCTCCATGTTATTTTTCAAGAATGTGAAATTGATGTTTTGGGGTGATGTAGTTTTATGTGCAGTCTATTTGAGAAACAGAAGTCCAATTGATGCTTTTAAAACCAAGACTCCATATGAAATTTGGTATGGTTGCATTCCTTTGGCGAGGCATCTCATGGTCTTTAATTCCACATGTTATGCCTTAATTCCAAAGTAACAAGAAACAAGCTTGGTTCAAGGAGTCAAAAGTGCATCTTCTTGGGGTACTCAAACATTACCAAGGCATGTCGTCTTTACAATGAGGGAAACAATTTTTTTAAACTTTCCAAAGATGTCATTTTTCTTGAAATGAATAAAAAAGACAAGCCTATTAAGTGGTATCTTGATCGTCTGCATAAATTTACCCATGTAAATAGATTTCATGAATTTGAAAATGAGATTCCACACCTTGAAGGAGGGATCCTTATCTTGGATCAATATTTGGAATCTCCTTTTGCAGCACCATCTTCCCCTCATGAAGTATTTCCTATCACTTCACTAGAACAAGAGGTTCAATTGGATGATGTGATTGAGAGGAATGGAATATTGAATTAAAGAAAACGAAACACCATTATCTTAAGAACCTGGACCCTTAGGAAAAATTCCAAAGTGGGTCATGAAGTCACTTGAAAGCGTTCACCCTAATGAATTCAAAAATACATGAACTATAAGTTCAACCAAACAAGAAGATGGAGGATATGGAAATAATTTAAATTTAGGTGATGTAGATGACATGGATGTTTCGTATGAATGTGAATTGCATTTATTTGCTAATCTTGAACCAACTTTCTCTGAAGAAGTTGCTTCTCATGATGAGTGGAAAGAATCCATGTGGAATTAATATGATGCTCTCATCAAGAATGGAACATGGAAGTTGGTGGACCCTCCATTTGGAACCAAACCAATTGCTTGCAAGTGGGTCTACAAGAACAAGTAAAAATCAAATGGCTCACTCGACAAGCATAAGGTGAGTCTTGTGGCAAAAGGTTTTGCACATAAAAAAGGCATTGACTATGAAGAGACTTTCTCCCCATAGAAAAATGGGCTACCATCTGTACTCTATTGGCTTTGGCTACATAGAATGCGTGGAAATTTTATCAAATGGATATGAAGACTACTTTCTTGAATGGAGATTTGAAAGATAATGTATTCATGTCCCAGTCAGAAGGTTTTGTTGCAAAGGGACTCGAACATAAGGTATGCAAACTCGTCAAGTATTTGTATGGCCTAAAACAAGCACATTGCACATGGTATGAAAATCTCGCCGAGCATATTCTCAAATTGAATATCAAACACATTAATATTAATGAAGCACCACCGTTTTGAATAAAGCTGGAAGATATGATGTATATCTTGTAGTCTATGTATATGATATGTTGAGGACAAGGAACAATGACAACTATATTTCATCCATAAAGAAAGAAATGAAGAAAGACTTTGAGATGATAGATTTGGGACATACTCATTATTACTTGAGAATTGAAGAAAGACTTTGAGATGACATATTTGGGACATATTCACTATTACTTGAGAATTGAAGTGACTTAGAATCCAAAGCACATATTCATCTACTAGAAGAAGTACAATAGCGATTTTTTGAACAGGTTTGGCATGACAGTGTGTAACACTCTCCCTACTCCAGTCGAATATAACTTAAAGCTCACATCAAAAGAAGGGAATGTATTTGAGGATGCAACCAAGTATGGATAGCTTGAGGGGACTCTTATGTACCTTAACAACACCAGACCAAATATTTAATTTGTTGTTGGGATCCTTTATAGGTTCATGCAAAAAATTTGTGAAGGACATTGGTATATTACATAAAGAGTTATAAGAGACTTGAAGGGGACTCGAGACTTTAGACTCAAATATTCTAAGGTGGGTTCCTTCAAGCTAACTAGATATTATAATTTATACTTTGATGGCAACAAAGATAATGGAGTGTCTACTTTAGGCTACCTCATGTATTGGATTAGCAGTTGTCTCCTAGAGATCATGTAAACAGTTTGTTCTAGTTGATTCCACAACATAGGTGGAATATGTGGTTATTACAAAAGCAACAAAGGAGATTATGTGGATCAGGAAGATATTGACAAACTTGCAGGAGAAATATGTGAATTCTAATCCTCTTCTAGTTAGCAATACTTCCACAATAAAGTGGCCAAGAATCTTAGGTTCCACAATCTAACTAAGCACGTCCACACAAAATACAAACTAATTCGATATCATGTAGAGGCCAAGACTATACATTTGAGGCATTATTCCACAAATGATCAAGTTGTGGACATATTCACTAAAGAAATTGGAATAGAAAAGCTTGAGAAGTTCAGAAAGATGCTTGGACTAACAAACACCATTTTGGATTAAGAGGGGAATGTTGGATACCTAATTCTACAGGATTGTGGTATATTGTAGATATTGTAAGTATTACAAATATCTGCAGAGTCATAAGAAATATGAAAAAACATAACGTACCTTTGGGAGATGAAACCAAAGGTCATTGCTTTATGTATTTATATCTAATTCCCATTAATGCAAATCATCCAACCTTAGAGTTATTCTAGGCATATCAGTGTGCTCCATGGTATAAATCACATTTGAGAAGAGATTTAAAGTAAAGAAAAACATTTCAAGGCGTCAAACACAACTTTTATCTTTATGTTTATTATTATGTTTATCATTTGTTTACAATCTTATTAATTATTCGCTATTAAATATAAACACAAGACCCTATCTAACAAATTTCAATTTGTAGTAGTTATATATGCTACATCTATACTAATTGCAAATTAACTACCCTAATGACATATTTTTATATAGAGATTTTGTTATGTGTCAATACATTTCATATACTTGTCTTCCCTTTTTCACCTTGTACTGGAAATATTCAATTTATTAGTGAGAAGAATTCATAGTAACAATTTCATATTCCGGCAACATAAATTTTTATTCTCCTCGATTTTCCCCTGCTCCTTGAAATTCTAGTTAATTTTCCATTCACGACAAAAGATGAATACATGTACCCTTACAGGTCTCACCCGGATCTATGTCATTCCAATTACCAAAACTCCATTCTGCCTCGCCACAAATAGACTACCACACTCTTGTTGTGTAAATGGGTTTAGTAGTCAGAGTTTCGAAGAAGGACAATGATCATAAATTTTGGTTTGGTATCTAGCCATAAACATCAAGGATAACATATGAACTATCCTACATGTCAAGAAAATCTAAACCAACTTCATGGAAGAATATCTATTAAAGCATTTAAGTCTCCCTCAAATCTACAAGCATATTTGATGCTATTGTCTTTCCTAATGAAGGGTTAGCTACTACAAAAAAGCATCCCTCAAGAGAAGAATCTTTCCTTGCACGAAGAAATCTCCCATCCACTCCTTTCAGACAATACTCAAAAGACCTTAGGACAAAACAAGAATATTTTCCAGTGAGATCATTTACAATTTTTGAGTCTGTAAGCGACGAATGCAAGCTTTTGAAATGTGGTAAAGTTTAGGAACAACTTACATGGATGAATATTGATGACCTACACAAATCTATGTTTGAACTAAAAAACATAGCAAAATAAGAAAAAAGATGAGATATTTAAGATCTCAAACAAATTATAAGTAGTTTCTCATGTGTCACATGATACAACTACTTTAAAGGATACTATAGAAAAATTGGATGCAACGATGAATGTTCTAGATCAAGTTTTTGCGAAGATAACTGATATCCAAAAATCTTTTAGAAAGCCAAATAGAAATTTTGCAGTTTTTGAGAAACTAAGGGAAGGAATATCATAATTGAGTACAAAATATCATAGAATAAACAAATCATTAGATCTTATGGAAATTTAAGACTCAAGACATGTTTCGGATTTTGGATCTTCTGAAGACCTCTTAGAAGAAGTTCAAGAGGATCTAGAAAAAATGATGGATTGGAAACCTTCTCTAAAGTAGGAAGAAAAAGAGAAATAGCTTCAGATGATATTTTTTTATTATGAACCTGAACGTGATGCCCCCTAATTCCAGATGCTTCGAATACACCCCATAATATAGGTATTTCCTCTATTGGATTAAATAGATTTAATAAAATCATAATCTAGATGCTTGAGCATCCAATTATAAATTTCTCAAGGAATAATCCAAAAGAATTTCGAGACGCAATCCAACTGCTAGGAAATTGGGTTATTTCTAAAAAGCAAGCGATGAAACCCTGTGCCAAAATATAATGCAAGTTTGCTTATATTCGGATTTATGAGCTCATCATGGGAATGGTGGAAGTGGCTCTCACAAAATGATAAAGATAAAGTACTTAATTCTCCTTAAGATGATAAAAATCTTTTGCAAGTCTTAAGAATGCATTTTTATGGATAAGAGGCCAGTATTGATGCTAAACATTGATCATCATTATTCATGAGCCGGAGATTAGGCAATTCGACCCTCCAATGACAATATTTTTTCTATATGCAAAAACTTCTCATTGAAGTGGGAAAGTTGAATGATCTTGCTTATATTAAGTATTATATATGAATCTTTCCAAGGTCTCTATCAGATGCTCTGGGGAATTACTTTAAAATAAGAATATTCCACTCCAAGGAATATCCTTGGCCATGGAAAATCGACATATCAAGCAAGTAATATAAGAACCTTGTCTCAAAAAATAACTCAATAAAGATGTTAAAATAGTTGATAATATGTTTACTCAATGTAATGTCCTTTTTTGGATACATTAGGCACACTATCAGAAAATATTTCAATTGAGGCTTAAAACTTTAGACCATGGGAGCTTTATTTCTTTTTTTTAACTCAAACAAATATGTTTTATTTTTTATGAAGGATTGCAGGTCTGATTTGGCAAATTCCAATCAACCAATTACACAAAGATCAATAGAAATACTTCGAGAAGATCAGAGATTGTACAAATTCTTACAGATTGAGAGTGTATCTCCCAGTTAGGCATATTACAAGTTATTGAATCACAATTAAGGAATTGGATGAAAATAGTTGGATTCTCCGTTGATGCTAAGGTTACCTTGAGATAACAGGCAAGCTTTATTTTCCAAAGCATCTGCAGTTTTATTTAATTCCTGTAGGATGTGGAAATATGCAACCCTTTTAAAATCTTTCAAAATTTTCCGAATTCTCTGCAAAGAATTATTCAAAGCAGAATTATTGAAATCATCTGCTTAATTTAATACTTTGATCAACAACTCTGAGTCTCCAAAAAATTGAATTGACTTATATCCATTCTCCTTTGAAATCTGGCATGCCATGAGGAGGCTATAAATTTTAGCCTGGTTATTCGACATGATTCCAAGTCCCCAACTAAAACTAGATTCGATCAATCTATCCGGAGAGAAAACCAAACCCCCAGCTCCTGATATCCCAGGATTCCCCTTGGATGCACCATCAAAAAAAATTGTCGCTCAAGGGGAACTCATCCACCATGATTTAAATGCATCAACGTTGCCACGAAAATGACAGGAAGGGGAGATGACTGGTTTAATGCAAGCTGTCTTTCTTAATCCTAATGGACAGGAGCCTAGCCACATTGTAAAAGCAGAGGATAGGGATGAAGGGGACGTCAATTTGCCTACTGATTCAGCAATAAGCAACTTGATTTTCTGAGCCACGATATCGGGAGTCGAAGTCTAATTATTAAAAATCCAGTTGTTTCTATCGAACCACAATTTCCACCAAATTTATTTCAGAATGAAATGCCAGAGCTTGGACCATTCGGCAGTTTTGTCAATTATTTCTGGACTCTATTAATTCCATAAAAGATAGAGAGAAACGACTGCAGATTGGACTGGGACATAAATGTTTGATCCGTTAAGGACCAGCTCCCACACCGATTCGGAAAAGGTGATATGATCTGTCGTTTCAAAGGCTGAGTTACAAAAGCAACACCTAAAAGGCCCATGAAAGCTGCTTTTCAACAAGTTTTCGCCAGTCAACACCTTATTATGCATGAGCAACCATTAGAATAAATTCAACTTGGGAAGGTAGTGAGAAGACCAAACTGATTTCCAAACCATAAGGGAAAAAATAGAGTCATGAGTAGTTTGTAATTAAGTGAAAACTTTTGCAACTGAATAAGTTCCATATTTTCCCCAACCCTGCTTGTCTTTATAAGAGCAATGAACTAGAGCTAGACCTGAAAATGAGGAGAGAAACAAATTGTTTTGGGGGTTGAGATGACCTGGAAGCTCAGGAAAAGACCAATCTACCCAGTTTCCAGCGTTGTCACAAGAACAAATATCAGGCAACCGGAGTAGGCCTTTGTTAGCTAACCAGTCCTTAATCTCTTCTAAGAAGATGACAGAGGAAAGAGAAGAATTTCCTGAAATTTTATCCTCTCACAGAAGGATCCTATTCCCATTATCAGGGATTCTATAGAGTTGTTGATTAAATTTATCGAGTCCTTTTCTACATAAATTCCAGATAGTTGTGCCTATGGGAGTATTTGAAGTTGTTAGATTTCTCATAAAGCCACCCTTTAGATATTTCATCCTAAAGATCTTGCTAACTAAGTGGTTTTTATCCGCATATAGTTGCCAAATGAGTTTACCTCCCAATGCCAGATTACCCATTCTAGGGTCACAGATTTGTATTCCACCTTCTGAAATAGGTCTTTTAAGAATATCCCAACTTACCATATGCATCTTATTTTGATTGCCTTTACTGTCGTTACAAATAAAATCTCGCAAAAGTTTGGAGATCTAAGACGAGATAGACTTAGGGGCAAGCAGCAAAGAGGATTGAAAGATGGGAAGAACTGAAAGAACCGCCTTTATCAGAATCAATTTTTCAGCATTGGCTAACCACTGTCCAACCCAAGAAGCGATTTTGGATTTTATCTTAGCTATTACTTTGAGCCAAAGAGAAGGAGGGCTTGATCCAAGAGTTAAAGGAAGTCCCAAATATTTTATCTTATCCCACTTATCAAAACCAAGGAAACCCAAGGAATTTGCTATTCGAAGAATTGTCGAATGATCTACATTCCAACCATAAACAACACTTTTTATTATTATTGATCAAAGCTCCAGAAATTAGGCATAAATTTTGAAGAATTTCATTAAAGGCCCAAGCAATCTTTACTAAGGCCCCTCCTAGAAGGAGAGAATCGTCCACAAAGAGGGCATGGTTTATTGGGTCCACACCTCTTGCAATCTGAATGCTAGGAATGTAACTTGCTTCCTTTTCAACTGAAAGTTTTTTGCTAAGAGTTTATGCCATCAATATGTATAGAAAAGGTGACAACGTACATCCTTGGCGAAGTCCTCTTGAAGCTTGGAAAATTTCTGTAGGTCTACCAGTGACTAGAGGCGCAATCCAGGGCCTATTTGTACAAGCTTTGATCAATTTAACAAACTCAGAGATAAATCCAAAAGAGAGTAGGACTTGATAGAGAAAGGGGAGCTTTACTCGATCAAAGGCATTTTCCATATCCAGCTTTATTAACATTCCTTTCTCCTTCCTTTGGAAGCTTGAATGGAGGGCTTCTTGGACTTGAATTACATTATCAACTAAATGCCTACCTTTAACAAAACCCCCTTGAAGAGGAGAGATCAACTTTTCTAACAAAAGCTTGGAACGATTACCTAGAAGATTAGCTAGGATCTTGTAAGAGGCATTACACAGCGAAATAAGTCTGAACCTGTCGAAAGATGAAGGATTCACTTCCTTTGGGATTAAAGTAAGAAATGTAGATTTAGTGCACCCTCCCACTTTAGCCTTTTTTTGAAAGGTTGACACCATGCGGATCAAGTCCGATTTGATAATATTCTAGCAGGCTCTATAACAATGAAAAGAATACCCATCCGGTCCAGGAACTTTATCCGGCTCCATTGCCTAGAAGACATTCAAAATTTCCTTTTTAAAGAAGGGTTTCATTAGATCATAGTTATCCTATGATCTGACAAGAGAAGGAACATTATCCAAAATTTCTGCAGACACTTCACCATCAAAGAGGCCATCCTCCTGAAACAAGTGCCAAAAGTGCCTTCTTGCAGCCTGTTTTAGTTGATCGTGGCATTTAATAAGTCCCCTCTCACCTATGGAGATTTCCGCAATATGGTTTCGTGATAGTCTAGCTCTGCATTGACAATGGAAGAAGGCTGTATTTTTATCTCTCGCCTGCATCCAGAGACTTAGAGACTTCAACCGAAGAAATTCCTCTTCATATCGGAAATTATGAGAGGGTTTAATTTAAGCAAATTGTTCAAGAGCTAGTTGAGATTTGGCGATTTCACTTTCTTCCATTCCGAATTGGATCTCTGATAACTTTAGCACTTTCTCTTGTCTGCTGATAGTCGAAGTGTTAAGAGGTTTTTTAACCCAATTTTTCAAAGCATATTTATTTTTCTTAAGTTTATGCTCCCAAACAAAACTGGGGGATCCTTCTACATACTGATTCCATGCTTGTGACACAATTTCCCAAAAACCGTCTCTCTCAATCCAGAGAGGACTGAAACGGAACAGAATTGGGCCAAGGTCTTCCTCTTTTTCAAACTTCAGAGAAATGGGGTGATGATCTGAAGTGAGTTTGGGCAAGATTTTGGTTGAGATAATTAATTTCCCATCCATCAAGGAGCTATGAACCAAAAACTTGTCAAGACGAGCAGCGATGTTGGCAGCCCCAACTCTGTTATTGGACCAAGTGAATCGTCCTTTCTTAAGTTTAAAGTCAGTCAGATCGCAAGCTTGGATCAATGCCTCAATCGTGTCTTGAAAATGATCCTTGCCACGAGCTCCACCTTTTTTCTCATTCAGGACTAAATTTATGTTGATATCCCCTACTACTATAGTATTTATAGGAGAATTGGTTTCTAAGAAGTCTGATAGTGATTTCCAACATTCTTTTTTTTGTTAAAATTAACTGGAACATAAATATTGAAGAGGGCCAAGGAGACCTTACTTGAGATATGATAGAGATCTATAAAAATCCAGTGTTGGGTAACAAGACATCTTTTTAGATGAAACTTTTCCTCACACCAAAGTGTTGCAAGGCCCCCAGAGGTACCTCTCGTACCAACGACTTTTTCAACATTTATTTTCCATTTTGTTTTACTTAAGAGTAGAAGAGCTTCCTCTTCTATCTTTGTCTCTTGAAGCAAGAGAATTTCATAAGAATCCATTCTCATTAAATCTTTGACTACTTTTGATTTGATTGGATTCCCCATCCCCTTGAAATTCCAAGAGACTATCTGCATTATTTACACGAGAGAGAGGGAGTAATTACTCCCTTTGGGGGTATAGTCCTCTTGCTCCTACCAAGGGACATTTCAATGGTGGACTGGCTTCCCTGCATCTTTAATCTCTCAACCTCTTCTTCTCGATCCTCCTTTCGAGACTTCCTGCCTGCCTTTTTGGAAATTTGATCTATGGAATCTTCGTCAAAAGAGCCTGAACTATCAGTCGGTTTCTTCTTAATTATTTCTGCATAAGAAGGAGAAGATTTGGCTCCATTTGGAGAAGGATGGTTTTGCTGCAAAGATTCACCTACACTAGGTAGTTTCGAATTAGTTTCTTCAGATTGGTCCATGTATTCACTTCAGGTTCATCATCCTGCACTTCGAAGTGTTGCAGTTCGCCCTCTTTAAGAATAGGAACTCGAGGAGAACTTAAAAACAAAAAAAATGATTAGAAGATGCATTGGGATTTTCTACAGCCTGTGTTTTAGGAAGGATCTTCCCATAAACAATGACTCCATTCCTATTCTTTCCTTCTTTACCTTTCTTTCTATTGTCCTGATTGGAAATACCTTATTTCTGAACTTGAGTCCACTGATTAGCATTCTCTTTTTCAAGATCCTCTTCTGATTTTTTCTTACAATTTCAGGCACAATGACCATAACCATGGCAGAACCGACACTTGATTGGAATTTGCTCGTAGTCCAACTCCTGAGTGTGATACCATTCAACTACAGTTAGCTTGATTGCCTCTGGCAGTCTTATCTCCAAATCAACTTCAACGCATATTCTTGCACACAAATATTGATCCTTTCTTTCCACCCTATCAATGTATTTTCCAATGGTTTTGAGAGATTCTAAGTTGCAGTTGTGTAAAGGTAAGTGAGGGAGCCTTACCCAAACAGGAACATCAGAAGGAACATCTTGTGTAGGATCAAAATCCATAGTCCACTTGTTCAGATATAGCCCCTGAGGGTCCATGAAGTATGGTCCATTTCGAAAAATGAGATCATGATCTTCAGTTGAATAAAAAACAAAGAAGTAGTATCCTTTACCTACAAAGTGATTTTGAATGCCTTCAGTTACTAAGGGCCTCCAATTTCTCTGAACCCATCCATCAATAGCCTTAGGAGAAGTCCAGAGACCTATAAATTTCCCAATAAACCCACGCTCAACAAGATTTAGTGTCGTTCATAAAATCCGTTTAGCGAGCAGTTCAATTGAGGGAATATCTACTTTCTTCACAAATATCTACGTCTATGGACCCCCTTTCCTCTTGCCATAGGTAGCAGCCAATTGTTTATATGCATCCAACTCAGGTGGAAGAGGAGGAGGAGGGTCCCCTTCAACATCAATTAGAGAAAACTAGAAGCACCTGAATAAATATAATGAATTGAAAATCAAAAGAAACCATAGATCAACATGCCAGGTTTTCAATGCTCAAGAGCTGAGAATCAGACAAAGAGTTCTAAAAACTGAAGAATCTTTCCAACTGCAGCAAGCCTGCTGAACCAGGGCTCCTCCAAATGGCAAACCAGATCTAGATTCCAGATCCAGGGGTTCACGAACCTTTAAAGCCTGAAACACACCAGTAGTTCAAGCAGGATGAAGTATGAAGATAGGATGCAGCCTAAAAGAACTATCACACCTAAAAAAATTAAAAGCCTTCAATATCATATCAGAGCCATCACAATTCGCAAGCAATGACAAGGAGCCGGGGGTGAGCCATGAATCAACGAGAAGCCTCCCAACATAGTCAGAGCAGCAACTCTTGAAAATTGGATCCCCAACAAACCAGATATTGGAGAGCACATAGCCCATGCGCTCCACTAGCAAAGGAGAGCCAGATCGCTTCCTCCAATGACCAATCCACCTGCAAACCTTCGGCAAGGGAAAACCAGAGGTTTAGCACTGATAAAGAAAAAAATTAAAAAAATTTCTTGGAGCCAAAAAATTGGATCCCCAGCAAACCAGAGATTGGAGAGCACGTATCCCACGTGCTCCACCAGCAAAGGAGAACATCTGAACTATCATACATGTCAAGAAAATCTAAACCAACTTCATGGAAGAATTTATATTAAAGCATTTAAGTCTCCCTCAGATATACAAGCATATTTGATGCCATTGTCTTTCCTAATGAAGGGTTAGCTGCTACAAAAAAAACATCCCTCAAGAGAAGAATCTTTCCTTGTATGAAGAAATATCCCATCCACTCCTTTCAGACAATACTCAGAAGAACTTAGGACAAAACAAGAATATTTGCCAATGAGATCATGTACAATTTTTGAGTGTGTAAGTGATGGATGTAAGCTTTTGAAATATGGTAATGTTTAGGAACAACTTACATGGATGAATACTGATGACCTACACAAATCTATGTTCGAACTCAAAAACATAACACAACAAGAAAAAAATGAGATCTTTAAGATATCAAACAAATTAGAAGTAGTTTCTCATGTGTCACGTGATACAACTACTTTAAAGGATACTATAGAAAAATTAGATGCAAGGAGGAATGCTCTAGATCAAGTTTTTGTGAAGATCACTGATATCCAAAAATCTTTTAGAAATCCAAAATAGAAATTCTGCGGTTTTTGAGAAACTAAGGGAAGGAATATCATAATTGAGTACAAAATATCATAGAATAAACAAATCATTAGATCTTATGAAAGTTTAAGACTCAAGACCTGTTTCGGATTTTGGATCTTCTGAAGACCTCTGAGAAGAAGTTCAAGAGGATCTAGAAAAATTGATGGATTGTAAGCCTTCTCTAAAGTTGGAAGAAAAAGAGAAATAACTTCAGATGATGTTTTTTAATTCTGAACCTGAATGTGATGCCCCAATTCCATATGCTTCGAATACACCCCATAATATAGGTATTTCCTCTATTGGAATAAATAGATTTAATAAAATCATAATCTATATGCTTGAGCATCTAGTTATACATTTCTCAAGGCATAGTCCAGAAGAATTTTGAGACACAATCCAACTACTAGGAAATTGGGTTATTGCTAAAAAGCAAGAGATGAAACCCTGTGCCAAAATATATTGTAAGTCTTCTTATATTAGGATTTATGAACTCATCATGGGAATGGTGGAAGTGGCTCCCAGAAAATGATAAAGATAAAATACTTAATGCTCCTTAAGATGATCAAAATATTTTGCAAGTCTTAATGTTACGAAGAGAAACTTCCTATGGCTTGGGGTAGACCACAACAGGCTGGATGACACCAGAGATCAATCCATTTCAATATGCAAGAGAAACAAATGTTGTATAACACTAAGGGATATGGAACATACCTTATTCCGGGCGGTTGATGTAGATCCTTGTTGAGATTTTCCAACACAAGTGTAATTCACTCTCAACAACATCAAACAAGACAAGCATGCTATATATTAAAGTGTTAGGCCTACTCTAGCATATATAAAACCAACATGTATAAGAAAATATAACTACATCCATGCATAAAATATTTATAATCATACATATGTAATGGACGAGAAATGGATATTTCTATTAATAATAATCAGAGATAACAGTGACCAACTTTGTCGACACCTTGTCAAAACGGAGAAACCAAGTCCTCCACTTGGGCCTCCACCACTTCAATCCTCCATCTCAATGGAAAGCTTGGTAAGAGCAGCAATGTGTGCTCAAAAAGACAAAGGTATGCAGACTCAAGCATAAGCAAATGAGGCAAAAATGAACTATAGTTTCCTTGCTCTCTAATCTTCTCCTCCTTGAATGCATCCAAGAGGCTTAATATATAGCACTCCAATAGACAATGGAGGGTTGAGTCGGAGCGTTTCCAGGCATATGGAAGGCCAAGAGTCAAGTTATTCGAGATTCATTGAGGAAAACTCCAAAATTTTTTGTTTTTATGCACATTTCTTGATGTATGCGGGCTACAATGGAGCAAGCTGCGTGTACACGTGGGTATTAGCTTAAAAGTCACTTACAACAATAAATAGATATTTTTTAGGGATTTTCTTGGATCATCAAAGTATCATTTGAGTAAGGAGGGTCCAAAGAGTCTACAGAGGGACATGGAAGGCCATAAAGGTGTGATCTACCAAGTATGGTAAAATCAGCTATAACAGATGCCCCCTAATGTGTGAGGTCAGAGGGGTAACATGATGGCCGAAAAACATTATATCCATCCAAGAAGTGGAGTAATGAAGACCCAAGTGGAAGAACCAACCACTCATCAGTACAATACAATGATAAATCTCAATATGTGACTGCAAATTTACATGTAGCAGTCCCAGATACATAAGAGTACAATGGCCATGAATAGGCATAATAGACATATGTCACATGTGGTCTTCGCCACGTACAATATATAGTAAACAAGATCTCCATAATGGATAAAGATATTTGATAATACACTAGAATATGGTCATGATTGCTGGCATCTCATAAATACTGGCACGATCAAAGAGGTAGCATATGTGGAATGCCACCAAGCTCGAAGGTCTTCTATGCAAACTGCTATAAGTACATGTCCCATCATGCGAATAAAGTTGTCGATGTCAAATATGATGGACCATCATCTAATTACCGATCATTGATGTATACCATTAACAGACGCGAGATATCCCACCGATAATGATAATGGTAATCAAGGTACAGAGTGCAATCAAGTGTGATTAGATGTGTTGAGGTCAAACACTTGAAAGAATCCATCGATCAGGGGACATTGATGTATTCCCAAAATTGTCGATGGAGAGAGAACCTGTCACTGATAACTGCAAGTCTCAAGGAACTCAATGGACTCTAAACTCCTGTTCCAGAATAAATGATCTAAATTTGATGGGAATAAATTTCACATGTGTCAGAATAACGTGCATCGACGAATAGCAAGACTGTCCATCGGCAACATAGAAGACTAATCCCCTGATTCCTTCGTCAAACGACTTTCGACAACGATGAAATTAGTTCGTTTCACCTCCGAAACAGTGGCAACGTTTCGGTCTAAGGCGTTGATGGGATAGTGGGTAGAGCTTTCGATTCCCGATCACGAAGCTAGTGGTTTAAAGCTCCGACACTACGACAGCATTCATATTTGAGGTTCTGATGGTTAGTGGGTTGGAGTTTCGATTGCCGACGAAGAGTTAATGGCTAGAGCGTCCGATCACTGACAGATTAGTGGTTAGTCTCTACGATTGCTGATGCTTAGAAATTAGTGATTTAAAACTCCGAAACAACGGCAGTGTTCTGGTATAAGGCGTCGATGGGATAGAGGACAGAGCTTCCGATCGGCGACAAGGTAGAAAATTATAGCGGATTAAACAAGAAAGGTCACTTCAGTTAACCACCGAAACACTGGTTGTTAGCAACAATTTTACACTGAACCATCAGTGGTGATTATCAATGACTACTGCAGTTAGCATTCGCTCAGTGAACTAGATCTTCGAAATAGATAGACAAATAGTTAGCTATGGTTTTAAACCCTAATCTGAAAAACTATCACTTCTGAGTATTTTTTGTGAAAACAGATTGAAGTTTCAAGATCTGTGATTTTTGTAGAAGTCTATAAAGCCCATGATTGATTTTATAATAGAGGTTCAACTTCGGGGATTTATGAGCCGATAATGCTTTCAAGCTTCTCATTTTACTTATTCATGATATAAGCTCTTTAGTTGTGATCTGTTCAGCCATCATCTCTTTCTTTACTGTATTTATGCCTGAATGTGTATTTAGGTCATTTTCAGAGTGATTAAAAAGCTGATAGATGTCACCCTATTGGTTTATTAGTGCTATTTGATTTATAAATACCATCCTCATCAGGATTTAGCCATTTATATGCATGTGTTTTGTATGTAAGTCTACCAACCTGGTGAGTTCTCCATCCCTGCACCTTATTGTCGAACTGCTGNATGCATGCCTTGAGAGTGGAAAGGTTATATAGGTCAACTGACTTGATCCATATCAGAAAACCCTAAAAACATTGTAAGTTACCAGGCATCCTTGAGCTACAATCTAGAGGAGTTTCCTGGAGTGATAACAAATTGGCACCATTGTCGGGGAGAGGAGATTGAAACTCAGCTTCCCTAGGAGACGACATAGATCCATGCTTTGATGATAGACAAAGCTTGGACACTATTATGGTTGTAATCATCTATCTAGCAACTCCATTGATATAAGGTGGCTTCAAGAAGACCAAGTACCAGAGCAAACCCAAAAGGGCCACCAGCAACACCTATTTCAAATCCAGAAGAAATTTTTCAGGAAATCTAGGGCTTTACTAAGATAGACCAGCAATGCTGCACAAAAAGTTACATCAAGTATTTCAAGAAATCTTTCTTCTATTATTTCTTCTGCTGAAACTCTTAATTCCCAACAATTTTTAGATACATCAGAAACATCTAGGGGTTGGGCATCTTCAAGCACTGCTGCTTGTGAAGATCCAATCCCTGGTGACTCCACTGGGATAAGTATACCACTGCCTTTTCAACAAGTATCTTCATCAGCATTGCCTTCCACAACCTTGTCCATACCCATTTCAAATATGGCCACCCCTCAATTGACCAAGATGGAAAGGATCCTGGTAGCTAGGTATGCACCCCTAATTTTTCCAAACCCTCTCGCAGCGATGCCTACTGGGGATTATCTCAAGTATATGCCTAAGTTTACAGGGGAAGGGGATTTCATTGCTGAAGAACATCTAGAGGCTTTTCACAGCTATGCTGAAAATATTAACATAGAACAAGAAGATGTATGGACCAGGGTTTTTGTGCAAAGCCTAGATGGCCAGGCCAAAAAGTGGTTTAAGGAACTGCCTGTTGGGTCAGTGGCAAGCATAGAGGCCCTAGATGACGTTTTTCTAAAGCATTGGGGAGAAAGGAGAGACCACCTCTACTATATCACAGAATTCAGTAACCTGAAAAGAGAAAATGAGGAGTCTATCTCCAACTTTACCAAGAGATTCAACAACATGTACAGCAAGATCCCCATAGAGATTAAGCCCACTGATACCTCAACTAGGATAACTTATGCAAATGCCTTTAACTCTGATTTATGCCTACTTCTCATAGAAAGGAGGTCTGCCTCCTTATCACTCATGCAGGATGCTTCCCTAGAGGTAGAGTTAAACATTCTGGCATCTCAAAAGGTCAAAGGGAAGATAGATAGGAAAAAGCAGCCAACAAACTATAGTGGGGCTTCGGCATCAGAGAACAAGATTGAAAAAATGACCAAACTGTTAGATAACCTGACTGCTGAAATGTCTAAATTGAAGGACTAAGGACATCCACTTCTGAGGGGTAAAGGGCCAAGTGACTTTGCTCCTCGAAACCCAAATTTTGTTCCTTATAGAAGAGGAAACCCCCCAGTTCAGATTCTCAGAAGGGAGAGAAATCAAGGGGAAGATCAGAGGATAAGAGCTCCATTTCAAAATGTTGTATTAGAAGAAGAGCTAGAATTCATTGAAGAAGAAGGAGAAGCTGAAGACAATATCCACTGCATGGAGGATGAGGTGGACTGTTCTTTTCTAACACAGGCGAAATATGAGGAAGCCCTGATTGATGAGTAGATCACTGAAGAAGCTGTCTATTAGGCTAATGGTTAGGGAGGTTACAAACTGAGGTCTAGGCCAGTTTCTCCCCTCAAAAAGAGTGTTGTACCTGTCAAGCAGCCTGCTACACCAACTTAAAGGTTGTTGTTTTACCAAAGAAAGTGGTTGTTCCATCCGAAGCATTGCATAAACCAACACCTTCAGCCACACCTAATCAAGTCCAACTTAAACCTACAGCTCATGAGGTAAGGTTTCCAAATAGGCTGCATTATTCTTTCAACCTTGAGTCTGAAATTCAAAAATTGAAAATCCCTTTCCCTTTAATTGAGCTAATGAAGAATGATACATTTAAAACCTCCATTCTGAATTCCCTTCAGCCCAAGGTGCACATTGACACTGACTTCGTGAATCTGCAAGATGACAAGCCTGTTGTAACCCTGGGCCCCATGATCGAAGACCTAAAGGACTCCTGCCCACCGTTCTATATATCCTTGAACATCCATGATAAAATCCTCGATAACTGTCTACTGGATTCAGGAGCCTCTCATAACCTAATGCCAAAGGCTGTGATGGATGAGATTGGCCTCAGTATTACCAAGCCCTACCATGATTTATTCTTCTTTGAATCCAGGAAGGTCAAGTGCTTGGGCCTCATCAAAGACCTTGTTGTAAACTTAACTCAGTTACCTTCGAAAAGCGTAATGATGGACATCGTAGTGGCTGATATTCCTCCAAAATTCGACCTCTTGCTGTCACGGTCATGGAGCAAAAGACTAGGCGGCACCCTTCAGATGGATCTCACATACACCACCATTCCCATGTTTGGAGGGGAGACTAAGAGACTGTACAGGGAAAATCAGCTAGCATACATTATAAGCAAGGAGAGCCACTCAGTGAATCACCCCATCTACGCAGTAGAACCGATTTCGGGTCTTGCATTTTGCAAATAGATGATAATCATCAAACATTAGTTCAGCTCACTAAGCCCACCCGTCAGCATCCCGGAGAAGTAACAACAGCGATATGGACCATGTATTTCGATGGGGCTAGCGCTCAAAGCTCAACAAGTGCGGGTGTAGTATTGATCTCCCCATCTAAGGAAAACATTCACTTATCTTATAAGCTTGATTTCAAAACCACTAACAACATAGTAGAATATGAAGCCTTGCTGCTATGAGTTAAAGCCGCCAAGGAGATGGGGATCATGTGCATGAAGATTTTTGGAGACGTAGACCTCATCATACAGCAGGTCAACAACACTTTTCAGACAAAAAATATCAGATTCAAGGCCTACAGGGATGAGGTATGGAAACTCAGAGACTCCTTTATGTTTTTTGAACTGTCATATATTCCTAGGGCTTTGAATCACCTGGCTCATTCCTTGGCCGTCTCTGCAAGTTTGTTTGTTCCTCCTTTACCCCCTAAGCTTAGCTATGATATTTAGGTCAAGTACAGACCCTCTCTGCCAGACAATGTAAAATTTTGGAGGGTGTTTGAAAATGATGAGGAGCTTAGTAAATTCCTTCAGTTAGTAGATGAATTCTCTAACATACACATAGACTAGGAAAACCTTAACATGGAGGAATCCAAACAGCTCAAGTTAAAAGATAAAGTGACTGAGCAGAATATTGTCCAATTGCCCACAACTACATACCCCGAGGCCTAGTACCACTGGAAGAACTGTTTGATCACAATGACATCCCTCTCAAGCCTACCAAAAAGGAGCTAGACCCTACTATCCAAGAGCAAAACATAGGCAGCCAAAGCCGTCCTAAACTGATAAATCTTTCCACGGGGTTGAATGCTGATCAGAAGTCGAAATTTTGCAGCTTGATAAAAGAGTTTGTTGATGTTTTGCCTGGGAGTATAGTGACCTAAAAACTTATGACACCAATATCATCGAGCACAAAATTCTTTTGGAGAAGGACACCATTCCTTTCAAACAGAAGCTAAGACCCATCAGCCCTCTCCTATTACCCATGATTGAAAAAGAGATCCATAAGCTCCTTAAAGCCAAGATCATAATTCCCCTAAGATATTCCAATTGGATTACAAAACTGGTAGTGGTAAGAAAGAAAAATGGAGAAATTAGGTTGTGTGTGGATTTTAGAAACCTGAACAAGTGTTCCAAGAAGGACAACTATCCATTGCCCAAGATGGAACACCTATTGCAGAAGGTCTCGGGGGCTAGAGTTATGTCCTTCCTTGATGGCTTCTGTGGATACAACCAAGTTGCTGTGCACCCTCATGACCAAGAGAAGACTGCCTTTACCACCCCGTGGGGCACCTTCATGTATGCTAAAATGCCATTTGGCTTAATGAATGTTGGGGCTACTTTTCAGAGAGCCATGGACCTAGCTTTTGTAGGGCTAAAAGATAAATTTGTGCTGATATATTTGGATAACTTAACAGTTTACTCTCACAACCATCATGACCACTTGCAGCATTTAAGGAAGGTATTTCAGAAGTGTAGAAGGTATGGAATATCACTGAACCCCAAGAAGTCCCAGTTTGCACTCAATGAAGGAAAGCTCCTAGGCCACATAGTCTCAGCTGAAGGTGTAAAGATCGATCTGGTAAGGGTGGAAGCAGTTCAGCAGCTGTCGATACCAAGGTCAAAAAGAGACATTTAGTCCTTTTTAGGCAAGATAAACTTTGTCAGGAGATTCATTCCTAATTTCTTCGAGCTGGTAAAGCACATAACAGTCATGCTAAAAAAGGATGTAGAAATAAAATGGACTGACCAGGCAAGAAACTCTTTTGAAGAAATTAAGAAAGCCATCATGGAGGCCCCAACCCTGATTAGTCCCGACTACACCAAGGGTTTTTACATTTTCTCTTTTGCATCTTATGACACAGTGGCAGTTGTACTATTACAAAAGAATGATGAAGGTCTTGATCATCCAATTGCTTTCTTCAGCAGAACCCTGAGAGATGCTAAGCTAAAGTATGACCCAATTGAGAAGCAGGCTTATGCTCTCTTAAAATCTTTGAAGAACTTCAAAATCTAGATTCTCCATGCAAAGATCATTGCATATGTCCCCTTAGCTGCTGTGAAGGATGTTTTGACTCAGCCTGACATTGATGGGAAGAGAGCTAAGTGGATTGCCAAACTCATTGCGTTTGATGTAGAGGTGAAACCCATCAAGTTGGTAAAGGGATTAGGTCTGGCCAAACTCATGGCCAAAGAAAACTGTGAATTGATGGGAATAAATTTCACATGTGTCAGATCAGCAAAGGTGCAGACTATGGTAGCAACTGAAACAGAAGTAAATCAAGATCAGAATAACAGTCCATCAGTAGCTAAGAACATATCTTCACGTGAGTGGTACTCAGGTATCATTCATTTCTTGCAAAAATTAGAAGTTTCTCTTGATCTCACTCCTAACCAAGCATGGGCTCTTAAGTTTAAATCTGTTAAGTTTTTCATAATTGATAAACTATTGTACTGGAGGGATCAGTCTGGAATTTTGTTAACGTGTCTAGATAAAGAGGAAGCAGAGCAGGTCATGCATCACTTCCATTCTAGTACATGTGGAGGCCACCACTACTAGAAAACCACAGCCCACAAGATCTTAAGAGCAAGATACTATTGGCCAGTCCTCTTTGCCGATGTATGCACTTTTGTAAGGGCCTGTGACCAATGTCAAATATTTATAGAGAAGCAGCAGCTCAAATCCTTGCCCCTTAGGCCTGTTACAGTGAATGGGCCTTTCCAGCAATGGGGTCTAGACTTCATAGGTGAAATAAATCCATCTTCTAGTGGACAGCATAAATGGATCTTAGTAGCCGCTGACTACTTTACCAAATTGATAGAAGTAGTACCCACCAGGATTGCCACTCATCAAGTCATCATGAGATTTTTATATGAGAATATCTTCAGCAGGTTTGCTTGCCCATTAAGGTTAGTAACTGATAATGCACCGGCTTTTAAGGCTGGGGCATTAATTAAAATGTGTGAATCAATGGGTATTCAACTGGTGCACTCCACATCCTATTACCCACAAGGCAATGGTCTGGTTAAGTCATCCAACAAAAGCTTAGTCAGAATCATCAGGAAACTGCTAGAGACAAATCAGAAAAGCTGGGATTCAAAGCTTAAGTTTGCTTTATGGGTTGATAGGGTAACAGACAAAAGATCCATAGGGACTTCTCCATTCAAGCTAGTTTATGGCACTCAGGCCATCTTTCTTATCCAGCTCATCCTTCCAATGGCAAAGTTCTTTCAGGAAGAGGAAGATGAACCAAATGATATGATGAGAAGGATGATGGATTTGGTAGAGTTATAGCAGATCAGGGAGCAAGTTGTAGGAAAATCAGAGGCTCGTCAACAGAGGATAAAGGGCATGTTTGACAAAAGAGCAAAGGCAGACAACTTCCAGGTCGAAGATTGGGTCCTTAAGTGGGATGTTGTCAGACAAGATAAGGGGAAACATGGAAAATTTGACTCTTTGTGGATTGGCCCTTTTGTGATAGCCCAAGTACATAAGAATAACACCTTCAAATTGCAGATTCTGGAAGGTGAAGCGGTATTTGATGGCCTAGTAAATGGGTGATTCTTGAAGCTCTACTTTATTTGAGGCTCTGAGGCCTTGTGATTGTAAATTAGTAGATAGTAGGTTGTTTTGCTTTCAGAATAGACCCCATGCCCAATGGAACAATAAAGGATAGTGTTAAGTTACTTAGTTGCTTTTAGGGAAAGGCATTTTGGTTTGGGGTTCTTGGGACCTCACTGGGAGGTTCCCATCCCCAAGTAGGAGCCAGATGTTATCTCCCAAAATAATTTATTTTGATAGTATGAAGAATTTAATTCACGCAATAAGGGATATGAATAACTGACAGTTTGAAAGCCTCTGTTTTTGATGAAACATTTCACAAAGTTGTAGCTTTCGGTGGCTTGGGCGAGGATCATAACATCTCATTAGCCACCGACAGACATACGGACTATGGCTTCCACGATCAGATGAAAATCATCAGCGATCGAAAGAACTAAGGACTACGGATCGGCAAGATAGTTCACTAAGGAGCCGCAACGGCGGGACACAGACTGACTACGGGTTATGTGACAATAGAAAATCATCGACAATCAGAAGAACTAAGGACTATGGATCGACGAGTTTAAAACTAAGCATCTCCGTAGTGTCGGTAAGGCAACGGACAAGGCCTCCGATCAATGAAAAAAATCATTTCGACAGCGATGAAATTAGTTCGTTTCACCTCTGAAACATCGACGACCTATAGAACTAAAGCTCCGATTCAAACTTCTACTGACCTCCGATAGCGATAAAGCAAAATCGCCGACAGTAAAAAATATAAAGTTTTAACACGCATTGGCGAATAGCAAGACTGTCCATCGGTGGCATAGAAGACTAATGCCCCGATTCCTTCATCAAACGGCTTTCGACAGCGATGAAATTAGTTCGTTTCACCTTTGAAACAACGACGGCTTAGAGAACTAAAGCTTCGATTCAAACTTCTACTGACCTTCGATAGCGATAAAGCGAAATCATCGATAGTAAAAAATATAAAGTTTTAACGCACATCGACGAATAGCAAGACTGTCCATCGGTGACATAGAAGAATAATGCCTCGATTCCTTTGTCAAGCAACTTTTGACAATGATGAAATTAGTTCGTTTCACTTCCGAAATAGCGGTAGCATTTCGGTCTAAGGCGCCGATGGGATAGTGGCTAGAGATTCCAATTCCCGATCGCGAAGCTAGTGGTTTAAAGCTCCGACACTGCGGTAGCATTCATCTTTGAGGTTCCGATGGTCAGTGGGTTGGAGTTATGATCGTCGACGAAGAGTTAATGGCTAGAGCGTCTAATTGCCGACAAATTAGTGGTTAGTCTTTCCAATCGCCGATGCTTTGAAATTAGTGATTTAAAACTCCGAAACAGCGGTAGCATTCCGGTCCAAGGCTCCGATGGGCTAGAGGACAGAGCTTCCGATCGACGACCGCGGTGTTAAGGTAGAAAATTCTAGCGAATTAAATAAGAAAGGTCACTTCAGTTAACCGCCGAAACACTGGTTGTTGGCGGCAACTTACCAGCAGTGGTGATTATCAGCGACTACTGCAGTTAGCATTCGCTCAGTGAACTAGTTCTTTGAAATAGATAGACAAATAGTTAGCTAGGGTTTTAAACCCTAATTTGAAACACTATCACTTTTGAGTATTTTTTGTGAAAACAGATCGAAGTTTCAAGATCTGTGATTTTTGTAAAAGGCTATAAAGCCCATGATTGATTTTATAATAGAGGTTCAACTTCGGCGATGTATGAGCCGATAATGCTTTCAAGCTTCTCATTTTACTTATTCATGATATAAGGTCTTTTGTTGTGATCTGTCCAACCATCATCTCTTTCTTTACTGTATTTATGCCTAAATGTGTATTTAGGTCATTTTTAGATTGATTAAAAAGCTGATAGCTATCACCCTATTGGTTTATTAGTACTATTTGATTTATAAATACCATCCTCACCAGGATTTAGCCATTTATATGCATGTGTTTTGTATGTAAGTCTGCCAACCTGGTGAGTTCTCCATCCCTGCACCTTATTGTCGAACTGCTAAGCAATTGCAACTAAAAGCCTTGTAAACGAATGAGTTTTATGCATGCCTTGAGAGTGGAAAGGTTATATAGGTCAACTGACTTGATCCATATCAGAAAAGCCTAAAAACATTGTAAGTTACCAGGCATCCTCGAGCTACAACTTAGAGGAGTTTCCTGGAGTGATAACAAATCCCAATGGTATGCCTGGATGAGGTGTAAGGAATTCCTCCCACAAAGGGTGTGGAAGGTGCAATATGACCACTACCAAACTGATCGACATGGAACGGGATGGTAGTGCCCCCAGACACACAACTAATACCAACACTAGGATATACAGCAGATGATGACAAACTATCGATCATATCTGGCATGCCAAAGATAAAAGGGCTAGTGCTAGAGGGAACATGATGAGTCTCACCACTCGACCTTCAAGGAGAAGATCGTCGGTTAGTATTTACATAATCTAAAAACTGGGATTGTGCATTATATGATGTACCAATCTCAAAAGGATCGGTTTCTTTCGAAGTCCCATATACACTGAACAACACATTCCCCATCTTGAAGGATGGAGAAGGAGGGGCGTTCGAGATCGCAGATGCATGACTCATGATGAGATCGGTGTGTGAATCATAGTGAGTATGAGTCCACCTATATTGTCTATCTCTCTTCCGTGAAGGAGGAGACGTAGAAGGTGGAAATACTGCTAACCGTCGAGAATGGCGAGATGCCAGTCCTCGATCCATGATGACTCCACAAAAATAAAGAGACTCAACTAATTACGAACCCTAGATCAATCTAGCGCACACTCTTAAGAGAATCTAAGCCAAAATGCAAGTAAGCCAAGGAGACGATAAATGAGCTCTCAAATGTATCAAGTATGTCTTGCCTAGGAGAGGCTTGAGACTCCCATACACTATAAGCGAAGGTGTGTAAGCAATTATAATGGCCCTTAGTTGCAACGCATAAAGTGATTGTGTTGTCCGATCCCTACCTGGCTAGGACACTCACATAATAACATTTGCAAGTACCCCCTGCAATACATAGGTAAGGCAACTAAGGTCACCCCAATATAACCAATGCTCAGGCAGACAATCATAGGAGGGATCTACTGTATGGGCAGGGTAGCAAAGCCCGAAGCTCAAACGCACCAAAGGTACCTCAAAAGCCCTCAGATACGAATAAGATATTGGAAATATCTCCAGCGCTGCACAAAGAGTGGCAAGGGGATATCCCCACCACACACATGTACATCGCCTCGTGCTTAACTCCTGTGTAAGAGGAGCCTCATGAGAACACTAATTATACCAAGGATTTCACTCTCTCACCTGGACAAACACCTACTTGTTTTATTTAGTAGTCTTGGAGAAATTTAGTCACAAAAACCTATTCCAAGACTCTAAAACCTAAGCTTGTTGATGTACCCTATCAAATGAAAATGTGTAATTCATTTTAAATTAAGCGTTCATTTTAGAGGTTGTGATTAGTCAAAGGAAATTACTGTGCAACCAATGATGTTATGGCTCAGCAGTGAAAGTAAATATGCACACCTAACAAACAATGCCAAGTGCAATTTTGTCTTTAAATGTGAAAAAGGGGTATGACACTACATGAGATGCACATTTTTCCTTCAAATGATATGCAACCATTCATATATGAAAACTTGACTACTAATCAACTAAGCAACCCTAATGCAAGTACTATGCAAATGCAAAAATGCATGAACATGCTAAAAATAAAATATTTTTGTATTTTTTAAGTAAATGATATATAAATGCAATAAAAGACTCTACAACCCCCAAACCCTGCAGCAACTATCAGACATCATTCAAGCAAGACACTGAGATAAAATAAATCTAATGCACTAATACCATAACAAAAAGGACAGAAGATGACAAGAACAACTTCTAACTAAGAAGCAAATAAAAAGGGTCTCTGGTTAGAAATAGAGGCAATTTTCATACCACAAAAGCATCCAAGAAGACTCAACAACATTTAGAATCCACCCAACATCTCTTAAACATCTAATTCACACTCAAAAGAGGGGTATACGTGACTATTTGCAGGAAACCTGTGTGTATACGCAACTGTTCAGACAAAACTCGCGTGTATATGCAACTGTAAAGCAAAAACCCACATACAGTAAGAGAAAGGGGGTAAAATGATAAGATAAGACCTAAATTACTTCAACAGGACACTACTAGGAAAACATACTTCTGGACCCGACACAGAAACACAGAGAAACAGAGAGAAATTCAAGCACATTGTGCACCCAATTCCCAAATAAAAATAAGGAACGTCCCCAGTGGAGTCACCAATTCAGTTACAGAGAGAAACTTCCTATGGCTTGGGGTAGACCACAATAGACTGAAGGACACCAGAAACTAATTTATTTCAATATGCAAGAGAAACAAATGTTGCTAACACTAAGGGATACGGAACACACCTTATTCCAGGCGGTTGATGTAGATCCTCATTGAGCTTTTCCAACACACTTGTATTTATAATTCACTCTCAATAACAACAAACAAGACAAGCATGCTATATATTAAAGTGTTAGGCCTACTCTAACATATATAAAATCAACATGTATAAGCAAATATAACTACATCCATGGATAAAGTATTCATAATCATACATATGTAATGGACAAAAAATGGATATTTCTATTAAGAATAAATAGAGATAACAGTGACAAACTCGTCAGCACCTCGTCGAAATGGAGAAACTGAGTCCTCCACCACTCCAATCCTCCATCTCAATGGCAAGCTTACAAAGCAATGACAAGCTTCGGAAGAGCAACAATGTGTGCTCAAAAGGACAAAGGGATGCAGACTCAAGCATAAGCAAATGATGCAACAATGAACTATAGTTTCCTTGCTCTCCAATATTCTCCTCCTTCAATGCATCCAAGAGGCTCAATATATAGCCCTCCAATAGACAATGGAGGGTTGAGTCGGAGCGTTTCCAGGCATAAGGAAGGCCAAGAGTCAAGTTATTTGGGACTCATTGAGGAAAAATCCAATTTTTTTTTGTTTTAATGCACATTTCCAAATGTACGTGGGCTATAATGGAGCAAGCTACATGTACATGTGGGTATTAGCTTAAAATTCTCATACAACAATAAACAAGTGGTTTTTAGGGATTTTCTTAGATCATCAAAGTATCATTTTAGCAAGGGGGGTCCAAAGAGTATGCAAAGGGACATGGAAGGCCATAAAGGTGTGATCTACCAAGTGTGGTAAAATCAACTATAACACTCTTAAGAATGCATTTTTATGGATAAGAGCCAGTATTGATTATAAACATTGATCATCATTATTCATGAGCCGAAGATGAGGCAATTCAGCTCTCTAATGACAATATTTTTTCTATATGCAAAAACTTCTCATTGAAGCGGGAAAGATGAATGATCTTGCTTATATTAAGTATTATATATGAATCTTTCGAAGGTCTATATCATATATTGTGGAGAATTACTTTAAAAATAAGAATATTTCACTCCAAGGAATATCCTTGGCCATGGCAAATCGACATATCAAGCAATTAATACAAGAACCTTATCTCAAAAAATAACTCAATAAAGATGCTAAAATATTTAATAATATGTTTACTCAATTTAATGTCTCTGTTTTGTTAAATTAGGCACACTATTAGAAAATATTTCAATAGAAGCTTAAAACTTTAGACATTGGAAGCTTTCTTTCTCAAAACCATCATTGACCATGAATTTCACATTGAGTCCATGGTTATCAGACAACTGAGGCAATTCTAAGAGAATGATATGGAACTTACGATTGGCTTGAAAAGATGATATATGTGGTTTCTTAATATTGTGTGGCTGAGGAATTTTTACAAACACTTCACATATATCCTCCTTCCATACTTTATCTAGTTTCAAAACTAGGAAAACTAGGAAAGTAGTATTGTGTTTATTGTTTCAAACACCTCCAGACCTTTCCAAATTTATTCTAGAAGTACCCTATGGGATTTAGCACATACTAATAGGCCTAAAAAACTAAATGGTCGAATCATAAAACTCCTTTTGACATGTTATTTAAGTCTGCTCAAATTTGGCAAATTTCAAACTTTGGACTAGTGAACCCAAACTGCTCCAAATGCACTCAAATGCTTTTTAATCTTGTACGGAGGGGCTTGAGGGGTCTTAGGACATCCTAATATATATATATTAGACACTCATAAACTTATTGAATATATCCATGGCTTTCATTTATCAAGAGGAAGTGAAAGAGGAAAATACTAGGGAAATTGATGTTAAAACCCCTAACTAGTCTTGGACCTTTTTGGTTTCCCAAACACTGTACGACCTTCCCTAATTTCTGAATAGATACTTGGAATGGATTAAGGACCTTGTTAACAACCAAAATTCATCATTAATTGATATCAATAATTGGTCATTGCGCCCTTCAAACACAAAGTGGTAAAACATAGAAATTGCTTGGAAAATTGTGAACAAGGAGCATGGAATTTGTCGCATAAACTCTAAAAAAAATTCCAAACAGGATTGCATAGAATAAGCTGATCATAAATAGTACATCATATGATTATTTAAAATCTTGAAAAACTTTGAAAAATACTGATATAAAGCAGATGCAAAACTGCTCCAAAAAGACCATATGAAAGTAGAGGGGGAACTAGCTCAAATTGATGGTTTGCTTAGAATGTTTACATAAGAGACATGTAATTTCGAGATATGGCTCAATGGCTCTATTCAATACAATTATATACATAAGATATCATAACCATGGAGTCACAAAATCATCCTCCACAAATTTCATACAACTATGAGTGCGCCATCAACACTAGAAAATGGGCATTGAGAGAAGAATCGACCGTGCCATTCCAAGGATACCGTACCATCAAAATACACATTATATAATGAAAAGGGGAAGAAATATCAGTTATGTATCATAGGTTTCAAATAATCATTTCCTCAAACACTTTGTGCAGAAAATTCCAAAAACTAGTTTCCAATTCCTTCACAAAATTTACTTGAATAAATAGATTGAATTCCATGAGAGGCTTATTCCACAAAATAGCTCATAAGTTTCATCAAGCATTTCATGTACATCTATAAATAAATCAGCCGAGATCTAAATAAATAAAATAAAATAAGATAACTTACGTATATTTTCCAAATATCCAAATTTATTTAACTACAAGAAATTTTTTAATCACCATAAAATTGGTGATTTTAAAATGACTAATCATAACTTTTATTGTATTTGTTTTTTTTATAGTAAAAATAGATTAAATTTCTCAACTTCAAAATTACGTAATTTTAACTCTTTATATTCAATTTGTTTATTATTATAAAAATAGATTAAATTACTTAACTTCAAAATTATGTAATTTTAACCGTTTATATTTGCTATTTTAGAAATTATTGCCAAGTTTTAAAGAAAAAAATGGGAAAATAGAAAAATCACTATTTACTCTTTAAACTGCAGCTTAGCTAGTTAAATTAAAAATTAAATGCAAGCAAAATTTTTAATCATAAAAAAATCAGATCCATAAACAGTAATCAATATTTTAAAAACCTGCAAACAATTTTAACTACCATTTTAGAACTTATACATCATTAAAGAAAACGACCTTCTACATTTGATTGAATATTACACTTGAGATCCTGCTCAACCACTTCTATGGTGCTAGCTTTCGATGCTTTATGTGCTAGCATTGTTATTCACGCATTTATGGCGACTAAAATGCAACTATTAGCAATTCGAACATCTGCAATGCCACCCATCTTGAGGAGCTGCTATTTATCCTCGAATCCTCGACCACACAGGCCGACTTATCTCAAACCGCGGGCCTCCTCCATTCACATGGTAAGTACATGAATCGTTTTTTATGATTTCTGTGATTAAATTGTTTCACATAACAAGATGAGGATTCTAATAGAAACTACCGTGGAAGGTTTTACAGTAGTTTGCAACCATTAACCATTATTCAATGCTTACAATATCAATATTTTAGTGCATTTGTTGAGTCTGCTAGGGTTTTCTTCAGGGTTTCTTGCGCTTTTAAAGTTTGTGTGTATCAGTAAATAGATGATTTTTTTAACAGAAGCGGGTATCAATATATTGATAAAAGGCTGAACATGTTCAGCAAATAGTTACAAAAGAACATCAGTTCAAACAGGAGATGCTATGTCTGAGTCAAAAGCCACAACAGTCATCCTGAAAGAGTAAATTTTTCTCCTAAAAAACAAAATTGCCAGTGCTACTGTATATTCTGACAAACTGGCCTAGGACTAACCAGCAGAAACACTGCATAAGAGAATAAGCTAGAAACTAAAGTCATTTTCAGAATCAGACATTTCAAAGGGCTCTTCATCTTGTTCATACTCCTCAGAAGAGGAACTTCCGTAGTCTGCAGAAGAGGAGTCTTAGAGTTCAGCATCAGCATCCATTAAATCCTCATCCATAGTATCGATAGCACGAGTGCTGCTTTCAAACAAAGAATCCTCAGTTTTCAGCACTATCATCATTCTCAGAATCAGAGCATATAAGAGAAGGGTTACTCAAACCCTTATCACCTGTACTGGAAAAGACACGCACATAATTAAGAGTCTGCAAAACTGAAAAACCCTCTTCTTTGCAACCAACAAGGTTTTCATCCAATTTAGAATTCTGACCCCTGATAATTTTGTCATGGATCTTAACCAAAGCAACTTGCTTTTCTACCGACTTATTAATATCCATCAACTTTTTATTACAATCTTTAACTGCATCATTCAGCTGGGAGAAAAGGGAATGCAAATCAGAGCGAATTTGAGAAGAGAAGGATTCAAAACATTCCAAACAACTATTGATACCCGACTGCTGATTAAGGAGCAGTCTCAGGGATTCATGTAACCCAGCCAAGTGCTCCTGAATACCATCCATTTTTTTTCTGAAAAGTTTGAACACTGTCCTAAACATTAGCAACCTGCTCAGATAGGTCGTTGACCGTCTTGATAATCTCCTTGGATAAACCCTTTCTCTGGAAACCCTTCACTCCAATCCAGCGAAATAACATGAGATTCAAAAGGAAAATAACAATGCACTAAAGTCTCAGGAAGAAATGGGGGAGTGTAACTACAGAGAAAATGTCCAGAGGTAGAATAATTCAGGGAATCAAAACAGCAGTTCAAAATCCATAAAATTTTCTGTCCAACTTCCCCAAATAAAAATACCCCAACACAAACTGCCAGGCTGACCTGTATCCCAAATCTGAAGAACAAGAGAGAAATTGCAAAAGAACTCTACCTGAGAATTCCAGCGAAAAATGGCCTCTTGACTGCGTCTTCCTCCTCGAGCTAAGGAGAAGACAATGAAAGCCCTGTCATGCTTGGCCACCAGTCCAAATTCAACAACCACCCACGCTTTGATGTCAAACCGACTCAAAGAAGAGCAAGACTCAGAGCTAAAACTTCCACGAAGAGCATGAAGAATGCCAAAGAAGAAAGAGTTAAAGGTATTCTTGAAATAGCTGACAAGGGAATAAGTGTGCCAGCTATCAACTATTTCAAGACCAACTCATTCCACATGCCAAATGTCTTACAGCATTTATTTCCACAACCATCACCAAGGGAGAATAGGGAGCTATAAGGCCAAGATTTCATGGGAGATTTAAATGGATGATATTCCCCTCCTTATCTTTACAATGCCCTCTAGGGAGCTGAGAAGCATAGTTGGCCAATTCATCTGCCAAACTGTTTAAGTCTTTTCGAACATGATAAAACAGAAGAGAATCAAACTGAGGAAATAAACTTAAAATTCTCTTGTGAAGACGACCAGCAAGTTGATCCATAATTTCCATTCATTTTTTAACCTGAGATAGGATAAGGAATGAATCCCCTATCATAATCAAAGAGCAAACACCAGCTTCAAAAAGACATTTTCAATCCAAGGAACAAGGCAAATATTTCAGATTGGTTGTTGGTGCCAATCCCAAGTCCACAAGCAAAAGTATTAATGATTGTTCCTCCAGGGTAAAAAAGAACCCCTCCCGCACCATGAGTAAATACTAAATAGATGATTACCAAAGAGTCTGGACAAGGTTTTGAAGTTTTGAACAGCATTAGCATCTACCGTCTCTTTATTCCTTAGGAGAAAAGTATTTTCATTAGAACATTCAGTAATCTGCATGCAAGNGAGGTGGATCCAGGATGGATGGTAGAGGGGCAAGCAACTAAGGGGGTGGAACCAAGACTGCCTAGACTCCCAAATGGATGGTTGTCACGCCAATCAAGGCAGCTTTCACTTTATGTTATCTAAGTCCAAGACAACAATGGGGGAGACCCGGATCTACTCCCGACAAGAGAGATCAGACCTAGACACTAGAACAGATCAAATGTGGCTTTGAGGTACGTAAGGTGTAAGGTAAATGGAAACCCTAGCTCTAGGGTTTAGATACTAGCAACTGATGGAGATGACCACTGTCTTGGGAAACATAATTGTGACATGGTGAGCAAGCACAGAGTTGGGACTGTCTAGTACCAAGGAGACAGACTCAGTGAAAGGTATGAAAGTATCAGGTAACTTGAGTTATCAAGGAATGTTGGCAAAGAGAACGGGAGTAAGGTCAATTTAGGGCTAGCACTAGAGATAGGAGATCAGTGCCTTACGTGCATTGGACAATGGAGTCAGTATCAGCACAACGTTTCAGTGAACCCACCTGGGATATACCCTGATCTATGGACCTAGACAAGGATTTGGCCCGGAAGATTCAGGTTACAGGAAAACAACAGAAGGAGGGCTAGCGCTAGGGCTTGGGAGAGGCAGATCTGCAGCTCTAGAGCCACCAGGGGACTATCAGCTCAGCGTTGGAGGGGAAATGAGATCAGGGTAGCCTGATCTACAAACCCAAGTCGGCAAATTTCAGTAGAGATCAGATCTGGAAAAGTCAAAATCTGATGAGGGGGGCTAGGAGGCTGAAAATCAATTTTTTAGATCTAGGGAAACCTGGAAGGAACTAGCTCAGCGTTGGAGGTGTTCTGGAGTGCTCAAACCCTAATTTATCAGCCTAGCCTGTCAGATTTCAGAAAAAGTAAACTTCGGAAAAGTCCAGTTTTCAGTGAGGGCGCTAGGGCTGTTTCAGTCAAAAACTTAGATCTAGGTCAAACTGCCATGAATTTGGACAGCGTTGAGGGTGATTTGGACTGTGTGGGACCTGATCTATCCGTCTGTGAAGTCAGAAATCAGAAAAAGTCAAAACCCTAGTAGGTCAAATTTTCAGTGGGGGTTTATTTAGTTTTCTGGCTAAAAATTAGATCTAGGTCAAACCAGCAGCAATTTGACCAGCGTTGCAGTAGATTTAGTGAAGGGGAGGCCCGATCTATGAAACCCAGAAGTGGTTTGGCCAAAGATCGGACGATTCCCAGATTTAGTGCTTTTTAGGGTTTTTAGTATTTTAGGAGTTTTAGAAATTGAAGTAAAGCAAGGTACAATGGATTAAGATTTGAAGAGAAGAGACTTACCTGTTAGATATTACCTGGAAATGCTTGTAGAAGTCTTTAACAGTGATGATCCTTTTTATCCCAATCAATTCTGGAAGATTCAAGTGATTTCTATGAAGGATGTAAGCCACAAGCCACCAATGCGCCCCCTACCTTGCATGAACAAACGTCAACAATATCAAATTTGCCAATACAAGATAAAGAAACCAAATGTTACAAGAAAGTAAAACGAAGTAATCATAGATCACAATGAAACTAATGAAAGCCCCCTGATCCAAGACGAAGAAAACTGAGCGAGTTGAGGTCTCCCTGCAAAAATGCTCTAGCCAAAACGCCCTCCTATAGGCAAGACAATGACAGCAGAAAAATATAGATCTCACAAGAATTTCCACAATGCTAGGAAGCAGAAGACTATCCAATCACCATTTGAGAACATCAGATGCAAAGCAGATCCAGAAATATCCACAAAAAAGTCTTTCTATTATTTAGATCTAAGAGCCAAAGATCCCTTACAAATGAGAAGCTCTCTCCTTTAAATAGAAATGAGAGAACAACAATCATAACCGAATCCTAACCACTTTCAAAACGAGTGGCTAAGATTAAAAGATAAAATGTTCTAATCAATGGTTGAGATGATCTCAACATATAATACATGGATCAATATAACCATAAAGTACCAAAGTGGACTAAATCACCCATAAAGAGGGTACCCCACTCAACAAGAAATAACTGAAGCACATGGTGGGTCCAGGGAGCGTTGACTAACTCCCTCTGGGTGTCCCCATGGCACAATAAAATAATATAATATTTTAATTCTTTGACTTGTGCCTCCTTGAGGAAATCGTGAGCCTCCCAAAAGCTCCAGAAAATAATATAAAAATGCCCAAAAATAGGTGTGGGTCCAATCAGGTGCTGCAACTGCTGGAAAAGATGTGGAGGACATCACTCTCATCATTATGACTCATCCCATGTCATTTCCTTGCCTCAGTAGCCCAAATTGATTTCTTCAATGGCCATTTAATCATTTTTTAATCTATCTCGGGAAACGTGAACCTGCCAAAACAGCCTCCTAGGGTGCTTGCGTTGTCAAACTGAGCCCACCAGGCTCTTTGGGATGGGGGTACTATGGTACAAACAAGTGGCTGCACCCCCTATGCCATACAACGCCCTAGGAGATCCAACTGAAACATTTCCTTGCTCAGACACATCAACCTGTGAAGAAAAATTGCATTAGAAAGGCAGAATGAGCCTGATCATATCTGCAAGTGCCCGAAACTAGAAATAAACTGTCTCATTAGACTCAGAGAGTCCAAATCCATCTAAGGTGCATACTCATACCCCTCACAGGTCTCTATCTGATCATCAATCATATCCAATAAACAATATAACCATTTTTAAATGATCAGAGACCAATAATAACTCAGACTATCATCCATTTGCTGCAAGTGTTAAAAGGCTAAGACATGCTCTACAACTCATTCAAGCAACACTCACAACAAGTAGCAGTCATTTCATTGGCGGTACATCAACCAATACATATATAAGGCTTTATTTATTATTACTCAGACTAGACTTTCAGGACTATACTCACTTCATGGTTGTAGTCAATTTGCTAGTGAAGGGCGAAGGATGAAATTGACAAGGCTAAAGCAAATGATGACTTCCTACTCAACATCATGACACTTTGGATATGGAAAGGGAATACTCACTATAACCAATGCCGGACAAACAACAACACAGGGAATGATAGTGCCTCACGAATGGTTGAATTGTTTAGAGAGTGCTTATTCAACTTAGGCATCATGACTACATCAAGCTTGATCCAGTTTCATTAGGATCATCAATTTTATTTCCATGGCTTTTTTGGCCTATATGACCCTTTGGGACTTCACCAGTGCTTAAAAGCACAGCTAATCGTAGCTTTCATCTGGGACATATTTATTTTATAAGGTCAGCAATATTTGGATATAGCATATTTTTAACCATTGCTTTTTTGGACCTTTTCTTATACCCTTCAAGGGGTATTTTAGCATTTCATTGCTCTTGCCCTTTTTACATATGTTAAGAAACACAGTTTAGCATTTTCATTTTCCATGGGCGCATATATAATATTTCCAATATAAGTAGTACATGAGCTTTCAGTTTTAGCCAACAACATCTCAAGTGACCAGGGGGAGTTCTGCACAGTGCCAAACATCGAGACAATCGACCAGAATGATTTAGGCATACAATCCAACTCACCAAAGGCAAGTTTTGTCACCAACTCAGAGCCAAGATACAATATAAACATGGAGGTTTGTCCAACAAAAGTTCTAGCGAGGAAAAAAATCTTCCATGCCATAAGTCAAGAAGTCAGTCGGGTTGAAAACTAAACTGGAAGGTAATGGATGGGTGGAGATAGTGAATGATGAAGCCAACACTAGCAAGCCAAAACAATGGTGGGAATGACTACCTCTATTCTCCCTAAGGAGGGTAAAACCAATGAGTATAGATCAAGAACTTCCAGGTCTAAGTAGGGACATCAATACATAATACAAAATACATCCAAGTCCATATAATTATGACCGCCAGATCATGACACCACATGTTAATACATGTCACAAAAATGAGTATAAGAGCAATGATAACCATAACACAATATAAAAAGCTGAGTCATAATCATGCAATATAATCCATCTGAAACACCATCTGTCCAATGAGAAAGCACTAATATAAAACTGGGCATCAATAACTGCTCTGTAATGACTAAATGGCTACATCAGTCCTCAAATCTGAGTGTCCTGAGACTCAATCCTAACATTGGAGAGTACAATAGTCCACTAATACAATAATGATCTGCCAAAACTACTCATCTCAGTATCTCATATGTAAGAGATCTGGCTGAAAAAATGTACTGTGTCTGAAAAATAGAATATGGTAGCCTGGCTACTATATATGTGATAACACAAGTTAGTTGAAACATGGCAACTATAGATTCCGAGTAGCTTGTATTACATAATAAAGAATACGATGGGTGAAAAACAGCCCAAATGCTTGTACTACAGATGAGAACAATAGTATGGTCTGTGCTAGCTAACTGCTTAACTCCAGGAATTGAATTATTAGACAAGAAGGTACATGAGAACAATAATATGTTCTGTGCTATGTATTAGAAACGGGAAACAGGTTCAAATTAAGAAACGAAAAATCCCAAGTTTCCGAATAAGAAGCATTTTATTAGAGCTTTTTGATACACAGTAAAATTTCCAACTTTTAATACGCATCACTAAAAAAATTTGCAAATCATTCAAATTTCTACAAACTACAAATTTCATAGATACATCATATTCATATTCATAACAAAAAGATGGCAATTCTCAATATGATGATTCATATTCATAACAAAAAGAGGGCAATTCTCAATATCATGGTTCATATTCATGAATCATAACAAAGAGTTTGCAACAGTGCAATTTTCAAAATCTTAACTGTTGAGTTCTTAAATCTACAGCGCTACAAATAGACTAACATTCATCCATCTCATCCATTTGCTCATCCTGGGGCCTTCTAACATCTGTTCTGCATTCACCTGCAACACTTCCAAAGGCAAATCATTCTTGCCATCATCGTGAGAATTTCCATAAAATCCCAGAGATTTTCCATAATCCCAGATCCTAGTGGTTCCATAATCCCAGAACCAAACTGTGTGAATGAGCTCGAATTGTTCTTTAATAGATCTCTGGGTGACCTGTTTAACAAGTAAAGGCAATTGGTGACCTTTGAGAGCAAGTCATCCACCTAAAACCCTAACCTTAGCCAAGTCATGTGCTCTCCTTGAGCAATTTGGAATGTAGGACCATGTGGAGATGTTTCCCTGCCCAAGTCATCCATCTGACTTAGCAACTATGCCTTCCTTAGTCAAAGAGTTGCTGCTTTTATCCTTGACAGCTTTATGCTTTTCCCTGCTTTTGAGACCGAGTCTCCAAAAAGAAACTTCGCCCTCCTTTGCCAAAATTTTCCTGCTTTTGTTCTGATAGCTTTTCTGAGTCTCCAAAAGGAAACTGTGCCCTCCTTTGGCAAAATTTTCCTGCTTTTGTCTCTGGCTGCTTTTCTGTGGCCTTTCCCTTTTTTCTCCCTGACTGCTTTTGTCATAGAGTTTCCAATTCTTTTACCTTGGCAAGTTGGCTTGCCCAAGTGGCCCCTCCTGACATGGCAAGCTCATTTTCCACATATTTAAACTACAAAATTAATAATCATGATAAATAAAAACCAAGTACATGTCTCAATAATAATTATTTATCAAAATTTCCCCTAACTAATTAATTAATGCCACTTAGTCCCCCTAGGTGTTTAGCATGGTCCACACTTTTGTTGGTCAATTTGGTGGGGACATGATAATCCTCCCCTCCCAAATTTGCTTGTCCTCAAGCAGAAGCACCCCAGAGTGCTGCAAATTTGTCCACCATGTAGGAGAACTGGAGCATGAACTCATGTGCAAAAAAATTTGACTTGCTCCATCAAGCCAGCATGTAAAGTTTCTTCAAAAACAAGCAATGCCAGGGTCTCATTACTTGCATTGCACCCCCTTCAATGAGAATGCCTTCCAACACAACTTATAAGACAAAAATATGCCTGAATGCCATTTCCTCTATTGTAAGTATTCAAACATTATTATCCACCATAAAATTTTATCATCATGGGGAATGAGATTCATGATGTGGAAATCATAGCACTACACTGGAAATTGGAAATTCTTAATGCAAAATTGGAAATATGTGAGATTTCTCCACCCAACATAAAATTCTTTGTGTACTTGATGCATACTAGCACTGAAGCTCACTATTTTGTTGCTGCAGTGACGTAGGTGTGATTCCCATGTCTCAAGACAATTATAGGCATCCTCCAACAACCATGGATTCCCAACTTGCTCACAATAAGATGATGTATCACAATTTTCTCCAAGAATGCAAGAAAGAAATACAAATAAGTGCCCCCTCATCCAACCTGAGAAAGTACTGACACTCCTACCAAAAGGTCCATGTGAACACTTCCAATGGCTCAACTCTCTGCCACTGGTCAAAGGATGCAAGCATCTATCCAACTGTGTGGATTTCCTCCACAAAGATCACCTTATGCAATATATTTTCCTCAATAACTTCTCTTGGCAGTTTGCTTGCTTATCTACCTTCCACTGATCATGTGCATAAATTTTTCTGCAAGAAGACTCCATGTGTGACATGTAATCTTCCACCCAATCCATATGTGGTTGAATGGCATCAAGCGACAACAATATGGGCCTATGTGGCTGTTGGGAGGGTGGTGGTGCATTCAACAAGTCATTATGAACACCTAGGAAAGCCTCCAGCTCTTCCTGTTGCACAAACAAGGAAAATTCCTTCTCCCAATTTTCATCCCCACTTGATGAGGCTGAAATAGAAGTGTGGGTAGAACTGTGAATCGGATTTCTGCAATACTTATCCACCCAACTTATGGCTGCCTCTTCTTCCTCAATGGCTGATCCAATTGATGTGAACTCATGTGCCTCTTCCATGGAGAAGAGACTCTCTTTGGAAAACAGTTCCAATTTTCTGTGGAAAAGGTCAAGTGCTTGGTTTTGATCAGGCTTGTCTACACAATTCTCAAGCACATGCAAAACCAAGTGCATCTCATTATCCACCATCTCATGAGATTCCTCCATATGTTCAAGAATGCAATCAACATTGTGAAGATGGTTGAATGGTGTGTAGGAGGGAAGGTGAGATATTTGCAACTTCTCATGAAGTTGCTCTATCTCCATCTTGGACTCTTGGGGTGCACCTTGAGGGCTCTTCAAGGAATCTTGGGTGGTCAATAATTCTTCTGTGAGCTTGCATATCTCTTCTTCATCCTTCAAGAATGCTCCATACAATAACTCCACAAGCTCAAGCAGCCTGTCTCTATCAGAAAGCAACTGCAGAAAATTACCTTTGGTGCTTGTCATGGCCTTCTGAAACTTCTCCATGTCTTCAATGGAAGATTTCTCCTCCAATTTCCAACAGAGATTTGTCATCAATGTAGAGGTTCTATGGAGAGCATGTAGGGCCTCTTTGATTTTGCACTCACTCATCTTCAGTGACCCTGCAAGAAAATGGGGTTCTTGCAGATGTACCTCTTCTTCTTCCCTCCCTCTGGGGTCAACTTCATGGAGCTCTAGTGGTGAAGTGGAAGTTGATCTTGGAACCTTTTCTTCAAGTGAAATCTCTATGTCACCTACACAGAGAGATGGACATCCCTCAGTAGATGTCTTAGTGAAATTTGAGCACCTATTAGTAGGCACTCCTTCAACCATGTCCAGAGTGTTTCTCATCCCTCTAGATTGTTTTTCTACATCACTGATGGTAGGATCAAGTGAATGGACACACTGCTCTTTTGTTGCACAATCCTCTCCAATAAGGATTTCAATTATGTCTTCCATTGCTGCAACATCTTTCTCTTTATGATCATGGAAAACTTCACCTTCTCCGTCACTGCAAACACCTTGTAGCAACTTGCACTTCTCTTCAGGAATTTTTTTTCCTGCTTTCCCACCTGCAAGACTAGATGGCTCATAGCTCTCCACAATGGTGATAGTGGGATTTGGATTCTCACTGAGGTCAAGCCTCCCCCCTGATGTGGCTGCCACTTCATCATGCTACAAGAGAGTCCAAAAATCAAAACTGTGTGCATCCCTTTGCACCAGATTTTTCTCCTTAAGATTTCCTAGTTCACAGCTGGTGGGGGCTTGCCTTCCACTTCATTAGGAAATTCAAATGATGAATTCAGATCTGATATTTCTTCTTCTTTTGGATCTGATCCAAAAGATTCCTTCAACATCTTATCACCATTGACACCCTAACCATTCTTTGCACTGATTGTGTGATCACCAACAGAGAAACCAAGAGAGAATTTATCTCCCTCACAATTGGCCTTCCCTTTGCAGTCCTCAGATGCAAGTGAAGACTTTTATTCGCCCATGGCTTAGATGGGTGCAGGAGAACATGGCTGCTGCAAAAATCAGAACTTTCATCATACATGTTCTTCACTTTATCCAATCCATGTACAGATACTTTGGTGGCCTTCTCCTCCACCAAATTTTCTGGTTCACACCTAAGCAGTGTGGCCTTGTTTTCTTTTTCATTATGTGGTTCAGGAGGTGACTGTAAATTTGGTTTGTGTACCTCTTTTGGATTTGATCCAAAAGATGTATCACCACCCATACATGAACCAACATCTTGAGCAGTGATCCGAAGATCACCCACAAAGAAACTGGAAGTGCATTTATCTTTACTCTCTTTTTATATGCAACCACCTTGCGGTGACTTGCACTCCACTTCATGGATCTCTGCCTCTACCTCATTTCTATTCTCCTCCAAGAAACTTGAGGCTTCTTCATCTTGAATGGTCCTCAACTCACAACTTTTGGACACTCTGTTGGAAGAAAAACCAAACATTCTCATAATGCTTGGGCAAGCAGATGGCTTTGATGAATCTTCCCCTTTTGCTCCAGGTGGTAAACAACTAGTCTCCACTTTCTGGAACACTTCATCAACCATGTGTGTGATCTTTCTCATGTTTTCCCCACCGTAGAGATCTCTGAATAGCTTCTGTATTTCCAGAGTACATAAATCTCGAAACAATAAGACCTCCCTTATCTCTTCTTTCAAGGCACAGTATTCCATGAAATACTGAGAAGATTTCTTAGAGTTCTTCCCATTGAACACTTGACCATCGACACTAGTAGATTCCTGCCAAATGGATTCATCATAAGATGGAGGCAACAAATCATCAACATCATTCCTACATAATATATATGAGGTACTGCATGTGGTCTCTTCATAATCTTCTTCTTCATACTGCTCAATGTCTTCTTCAATCCTTGGTAGCAACCTCATAACTGCAATTGAATTTAGTGATTTGCAAAATTTTATTCACTAAGAGCTTACCTTCCACATGGGTGGAGGAAAGTGCTCTGACACCACTGTAATGTTCCGAGATCTGATATACAGCTCTGAACACTAACTATTGCTACAAATTAAATAAAATTTCTGATATGAAATTACAAACACTCAGTAAAACTTCAGACTAGGTAATTCAAGGTGTTTTGCTGGGAAATTTGCAGACATGGGAGCAGGTAGAGGGGACAACCAAGGTAAGTTTTAGAATAGTGAACTCACCTTCCCTAACACATTTAGATTGCGGACCATTCAGGTTTCAGAGTCCGTTATGTGGAAACTTAATCCCTCGCTTCTGGGTCACCCAACCGTGAAACTAGGAAGGTTTATTCAGTCCTTTCGACCAGGGGCTTGGGGAAAGGCACATGGGTGTTGTCTGACATTCATATAGCTGCAAATAATGTTTGGGACATTTCATAATGGTTCTGGAGCAAATTGGGGAGTTTAGGAGTGAATTGAGATTTTTTGGCAATTTTGGACTAGAGAGTCCTGCGCAAGGGAGGCTAACAAATCACTGTACGACCTCAATGGATTTTCAATCTGGAAGGATGTATGGATAGAGGGGTTTGTCAGTGCCACCCAACAACTTGTAGAATCGAAAATGAGTGGGTGGAACTTTTTTAATTGCAGAAACTGTAAAACTAGTTAATTTTAACTAGTGATCTAGCTAAGGTGCAAAATTAAGCATGAATTTCATAGCTTAATGGATTTAGTACAGAAAATGGAATATGACAGAGACTAATACAGCTTCAACGAACATATAACACCTTTCAAACTCATGCCCACAACCCTTGCTTACTCATTATTACACTAGAATGATCAAATTTCCCCATTTCATTGACAATTTAAGCTTATACATGGAAAACTGAGTTATAAGCTTAATGGACAGAATTATTACAACATGACAGACGTAAATAACAGTGTTCATAAGCTGTTACACATCATAAATAAATAGATTGACTGACCATCACATAAGAGGACTCGAAAATGTGGGCAGGAGGCCCAAGATTAGACATGAGAAAGGTTGAGAGCGTAGGTGAAGCTTGGGCTTCACTGGAGCTCGACTTTGCTGAGATGGAGGTTGCAAAATATGACTGATATGACTTCACTGGCTGAACATTAAGCGCTCCAATCCTGCAAAGAGAAAGGAATGGGAAAGGAAAGATTTGGGGCTCATCTCCCAAAGATCTGAGGTACATCACTTAGAAGACTATGCTCACATAAGCATACATCAATTAATTCATCAACCAAACTTTGTGAATGAGCTCAAATTGTTCTTTAATAGATCTTTGGGTGACCTGTTTAGCAAGTAGAGGCAATTGGTGACATGTGAGAGCAAGTTATCCACCTAAAACCCTGACCTTAGCCAAGTCATGCGCCCTCCTTGAGCAATTTGGAATGTAGGATCATGTGGAGATGTTTCCTTGCCCAAGTCATCCATCTGACTTAGCAACTACGCCTTCCTTAGTCAAAGAGCTGCTGCTTTTATCCCAAAAGGAAACTGCACCCCCCTTTGCCAAAACTTTCCTGCTTTTGTTATGACAGCTTTTCTGAGTCTCGAAAAGGAAACTGCGCCCTCCTTTGGCAAAATTTTCCTGCTTTTGTTAGAGAGTTTCCAATTCTTTTACCTTGGTAAGTTGGCTTGCCTAAGTGGCCCCTCCTGACATGGCAAGCTCATTTTCCACATAATTAAATTACAAAAGTAATAATCATGATAAATAAAAACCAAGTACATGCCTCAATAATAATTATTTATGAAAATTTCCCTAGGCTAATTAATTAATGCCACTTAGCCCCCTTAGGTGTTTAGCATGGTCCACACTTTTGTTGGTCAATTTGGTGGGGACATGACAGTCCTCCCCTCCCAAATCTGCTTGTTCTCAAGTAGAAGCACCTCAGAAAACTATCCTAGAGCAATTAGTTGGACAACTCTACTAACCTTCACATTAGATCAAAGCATCATTTGTTAACCTTCACACTAGATAAGAGCCCACATCCCTGTGAGGTCAATGATGCCATTATTAGGTCAGCCTGCACCCTGATCATGGTCCACTACTTGACCCACGCCCTTGGTCAGGTCTGTTTGTTCCCTCCTGTTGAATTTTTAGCATTAGCATAAATTTTAAAATTTGCAGATACACTTTAAACAATTCAGCAGTACAGTAAAAACACATTCATCACATCAGCACACATGGACCCAAGATTTTTCACTGGGGAAACCTTCAAAGGACAAAAACCCCAAAAGCATTAATAGCTCATCTTGTAAATGAGATGACTCAGAAAATTCTTCAAAAAGTTCCTCAAACCCAAATCTGGGTTTTACCACTGTCGCAATAAAAATTATCAGTAAAAGTTCAGACTGATAATTACGACCACATTTTCCAGAATTACACAAATTTCCAAATCAGGGCTTTATCATAGTTTTTTTTTTCTCTTTCTTGTTTGCAAAAATCAGACTGCCTGATAAAATCTTAGATTGCCCGAACTGTACCTTTTGTTTGCTGCCTGAAAAATTCCAGGCTGCCCGAAGCCTGTTTTCCTTGCTCGGCCTGCCTGATCTCCTTGTCTGCTGCCCGATCCTCTTCTGGCTGACTTGTCAACTGCTCGACAGCTTCCGTTTGCCCTGCTAGGCTGCTGCCTGAAGGGCTGGCCCGTGGGTTGCCTTGAGGGTCTGTACACCCTCGGGATGCTACAGCACCCTCACGGGTATGCCTACAGGCTGGCTGAAGGTGCTGTGGGCTACAACAGCCCTTGTGGGTATGCCCTTAGGTTGCCCGAGGGTTGGCCGTGAGCCACACCCTCACGGGTATGCCTGTAGCAGGCTGCCCGTGGGTGCTGATAAGGCAGTGCCCTAAAGTGGCCTGCCCAATGAAACGACCAGCTGTGAAGAAGAGAGGCCGAGCCTTCACACTTGCCCGGAGAGAGAAAAATTGGACAGCCCGTGGGGAGAGAGAGAGAGAAAAGATGGCTACCCGGAAAAGAGAAGCTGCCCCAAAATTTTGAGATGAACAATGCTGATAAAAACCCTAGCTGAGGATGCCCTAGGCTGAGGCAAAAATCTTCTTTAACAAAAATAGCAACTTCACCTGTTAGAGCAAACTTGTGTGTATGACAATGAGAAGACTTGATCTTCTTTTATAGTCTTCATTCACCTGTAAGTGGACAAAATTAGGAAAGATAAAAATAATAATATTTTAATCTTTTTCTAATTTCACTTTCACTTTCTTACCAAGAAAGGTCTTTTATTTATCTTTGATTTTTATAAGAAGTCCTTATTTATCTTTGACTTCCATCTTTGGTCCTTTTCTTGTGGTACAAAAGTCCTTATTTAATTTGACTTTTGACTTTAGCCTTTTTCCAAGTGCCCCTGTGGTCATTACCTGGGGTCCTTTTTGATTTCAAAAGTACATCATCATAAACCAAGAGAGTTATTAATGCTTTTATCTCACACACTATGTGACACCTAGATCTGGTACTAGGGGAACTTGATCAAGGGTAGTTAATCCTTGGAGAAGCACACCAAGCCCATAGATCAAGGGTTAGAGTGCCACACATGCCCAGACCTAGTCTAGGGCTTACAGTGTCTTCATTCTCCAAGAGAATGGCTACTCATAACTAAGCTGAGTCTACCAGTCCAAGACTGGTCTACATCGTGGTCCCAGACCAGATGTCTACTCAACACAAGGTTGAGTCTACCAAGGGCAGAGCTGGGTCTATATCATGGTCCCAGACCAGATATCTACCATTCAACAGAATGGTCATTCAACACTGGGTTGAGTCTTTACCGTGGTCCCGAACCAGGTGGTCCCGTTCTCCTAAGAGAAGGGCTCTCGATGCTGCTCATAAAAATCAACACCTCCTACTCAAGAGCTACACATACACTACTCAAGCATGCAACCCAGCCCCTTACTGCTCCTGCTCAATGTTTTAAAAATAGGTCAACTTGGACTTTGACTCTGCGAAGTTGACCAAGTTGACCATCCACCGAATCGACTCGACCATTGAATTGGTTTGAGGGCCAGGTCATTACTGAACTGGCCCAACTTGGCTGAGTCATATTGGACAGAGCCAACAGTGCACCTGTTGAGGGAAAAGTTAAAGCACTTATTTAATTATTTAAGCAGTGTTGATGAGTTTGATGATTAATCATGTTGATAAGTGATATGTAGTAGGCTAGTCGAAAGTAGCACGTTGTTATTAAATTTTTGGACTCTAGAGTCCTTTTAAATTTTAGAGCAGCAAGCCTCGTTGATTATGTATTTTATTTCAGATATGTATTACATTTGGTGCCATTTTGATATATTCACCCTTACATGGTATGTACATGAGCAGACTTTGCATATTTTGTCTCCAATGGTTTGGAATCTTTAAACTATTTTTTTTATAAAATTTAATATTTTATGTATTTTTTAGTAAAATGAGCCATTAAATTCAAACTGGTCTGAGTTAGAGCCGAGTCCTAGTCAATTCTGAGTTGACCCTCAGCCCCTGCTCGAGCTGATTGTTCTTAACATTATGCACACACTGATTTGAGTTAGGGCACCCGTCCTGACTCCAATCTTACCCTCTATGCCAGTCCAAGGCCCTGCACCACGAGTGAACAGAACCTAAACACCCAAGGAGGAACATACACACACACACACACACCCAAACACAGGTTGGGACAACAGAAATGTCACACCCTGCTCTGTGTAGGCTGGTAACTGTGCAGTTTAAATGGGAGAAGACATGAGAAAAACCATGAAGTCAGTCCCCAACAGCAGCATGAAGAATGGAAGGAGAAGCTAAAATCTGGAAACTGAACGGTGGATACAGTAAAAGAAGGAGAAGCTGAATTGAAGTCTGAAACAGTGGTTTTGGTAGGGACAGCCCATTAAACTGCACTGTTACAGGCCTATGCAGAGCAGGGGGAACGACCTTCCTGTGGACCCAACCTACGTTTAGGTGTATATATATGTGTGTGTGTGGGTGTTCTTCCGTGGGTGCTTAGGTTCTGTTCACTTGTGGTGCAGGGTCTCAGGTTGCACAGAGGGGAAGATTGGAGTTGGGATGGGTGCGCTAACTTGAACTGGTGTGTGCATGATGTTAAGAACACTTGGCTCAGGCAGGGTATGGAGAGCAGGGGCTGTAAGGGGCTGGGTTGCATGCTTGAGTAGTTTATGTGCAGATCTCATGCAGGAGGGAACAAGTGGACCTGACCAAGGGCACTGGTCAAGTAGTGGACTGTGATCAGGGAGTAAGCTGACCTGAGATTGGCATCATTGCCCTTGCAGTGATATGGGCTCTTGTCTAGTGTGAAGGTTGGCAAAGGATGCTTTGATCTAGTGTGTAGGTTAGTAGAGCTGTCCAACTAATTTCTCTTGTATAGTTTTCTGTGTTGATGCTTTAGAGCTGTTGTGTCTCCCATTGTTAGTGTGTAGGCTGGTGGGTGGTTGTATGTATCTATTGAGATATACCTGTTGGAGTTGAGCCTGTAAAAAAAGTTGCTCTTGCCCTTGTCAGTTCATAGCCTTGGCTTGGGAGTGGCATTCACAGGGAATGCCTGTGCCTGGGTGAAAAATCATTCATTGGTAGCCATTCCATGTATTGTTGTTTGTATGTTGTGTTTTACATACTTTGTTAATGTGCTTAACTAAACTACTTGCAAGTTGTTCCTTCAGAGTTATGGTGCTTTCTGTATTTCATTTGATAATTTTTTCTGTATCAATTTAGAGATACATTTGGCTCATGTGATTGCATCTCCTGTTTATTTAGCATGTTTTTAAAGTGAAAATCTGGATATAATCCTCTTGGGTATGTGCCCTTGTTTTGTGGCCCAATAACCCTCTCTTGAAGGGATACCTTGCTTGAGTTGTGTATAAATACACAACTGAAGCTCTAACTTGTATCATCTCATCTTGGCGTTTTTGTCTTGTTATTGGTATTTTTTTCAATTTTGTTTTCAGTGCTTGTGCTTGGCTTTTGCACACTCTCTAGTGCACTAGACCTATCTCTTTTTGGTGTACTTGTGAGGAGGCTATTTCATAATTTGGGTGAGATTTGGTTCAATTGATTCTTCAGTTGACCCTTATAAATCTCAGCATTCTTGTTGCGATGCCTCTTCTCAGAATTAACGTGCTACTTGCTGAAGCAAATCGTAGTTGCTCCAAGTTTTCAAAGAGAGACTTGTAAATTTTCCTTTAATATTCAACTAGGGCTAAACAATGCATGCAAAATATCAACTGATAACCACACATGAATATCTTTTACAGTATGCAGCAGAATATAAAACTGAGAAGTAACTCACAACATCACATCACAATATTGACACTATTATTTTGGGTATGGAAACCCCCGGAAAAACCCAAGATGGGAAAACTGGTGCAGTAAGATATAGATTTTATTATGAGAAAATATGGAACTTTTACAATCACTGCAAATTCCCTCAAACCTGGCAAATGCAGTACCCGGCAGAATCACTGGGCAAATCCCAGCTAAACCTCAACACCCTCCTGTGTGAGTGTACGACCTAGCTGTACGAAGCTCGGTGATCCTGCTGCTCGTCTTTTCAGCTAAATCCTCTGTCTGACTTTCTCTCCCTATTTTTGTCGGAATACAAATGTGTGTGTTCTCTCCACCAATTGATCTCTCTTTTATAACTTTAGGTAAAGCGAAGACCCTAATTTCACTTTCACTTTAACTAGTGGTAAAGCAAAAAAACCCTAATTTCACTTTCACTTTAACTAGTGGTTCACTAAAGTTAATTTAGATCACTTTAATTTATTTTCCAAAGCAAACTTAGGAAAAGTAAATTAAATACAACTAGTTTCCTAATTTAAGTCTTCTGCATGCAAGAACACATGCATGCAGGAATAGCTTCCTTGTTGCTACTAGTTTAACAAGACTTGAATATTGGACGACAACTTGGGATCCCTTTGAGTGCCTACATTTTCCTTTAAACTAGGTAAATGCCAAGATTCAAGAACCTAAACCCTAGCAAGACTTATCTTTAGGGGAAAATTTCTTTACTTTGCTGGGTGCTCCACTTTAGCAGGTTCTTGACTATGTAATCATTGTAATCACATTTCTTCCGGTAGTGTCCTTTTAGTCCAGCTAACTGTTCAAGCTCAAGTATAAGATCTGATTGGGTTTTAGTTCCGACCATATTCCCTTTAAAGCCTTTTCAATCTCCACACCTGAGATCATTCTTGTACATATTTGATATGGTGTCAGATTGAACCACAGTTTAGATTCTTTTAGACATGCTGAGTCTTTGTTATTGCTACTTGAACCATTGCTTGAGCTCTCCATTGAACAAATTCAAATTCTTTGAATTTCCAACAGCATTTAATTTGAATTATTATTCAAAATATGTTTGGCTCTTTTTCAATTTTAGTTTGAAATCCAGTGTGACATAATTATATGGATTACCCCTAGCCTATTTCAGCTGCCCATTCAATTTTTCCTCATTTGACCTTGAATGCTTTTGAGATTTGGTTGGTGTTATCCTTGCTACCCTTCATTAAAGAACACATTCACCTCTGATTTGCAAGCCACACTATTCCCAATTCCAGCCATCCACACTAAATATATCAATTGATGCCTTTAATCTTACAAGTTAATATCACCAATGCAGATCTTCAATCTGTTCAGGGGCTTTCTTTTATCTTTGCTACTTGCTTCTGCCTTGTAGTCTAATTAATTGAGATGCCATTTCCAGATTTGAACCCACTGCAAAACATGGAGACAAAGGGAAATAATTATTTAAAAGAATTAAATAGAAATCATGATTTTACTGAGTTTGACAGATATTTGTTTTGCTTGTTTCAGGGCAATTTCACTGGGACACAGTATGAAGAGAGAATCCTTTCACATGTTCTTGATAGGAAATGGGCTCTCATCACTCCGCATAGTAAAGTACATGAAGTAGTTGTGTCCCATGGAACAGAATCATCTGGAGGAACTTCTAATCTGTTTTCGTTCTCTTCCAATCTTTGCCCATCTCTAGGGGAGGAATTGAAAGAAGCCAGACTTGGGGTTAATTCTTTCTATGTAATTAGAGATGATTTGCTTCACCCTCTTATAAGTGGGAACAAGACAAGGAAGCTTGATGCATTGCTACCACTAATGGAAGCTCATTTGGTGACCGATGTGGTGAGAAGTTGATCCTGCAGATTTTGACTTAAGGTATTTGGTTATTATCTGTTTAAGGTCTTGAATGCTTTATAGTTATCTAAGGTCTTATTCTTAAATCATCTAAATTTAATTCATAGCAAGTTTAAGTATCTAAATTTAATTCATAGCAATTTGGTTATTATCTGTTTAAGGTCTTGAATGCTTTATAGTTATCTAAGGTCTTATTCTTAAATCATCTAAATTTAATTCATAGCAAGTTTAAGTATCTCATACTATCATCTTTGATTTTGGTTTTGAGCTGATGAGGCTCAGGGCTGAAACGTAACTATACCGGGGTTCTCAATGTGGATTGGGAGGTCTGTACCAGAAGGTTTGACGACTCTGTAATATGTATTGCAGTCCCGACTCCCAATGACCTGGACTATGCTCCAAATCACCTTGTTTATAAATCTGATTCAGGCTCACAAGAAGACGTTGGCTTGGGGGGTCTAGACCAGCCGCTTTGTGAATTCTGTATCGTGGTCCCAATGACCTGGGGCATGCTCCAAATCACCCTCTCTTCATATATAGTATCTGAGTTCACAAGGAGAGGTTGAACTGTTAAAGAGTGCTAGCTCACCTCTACATGCCATGAGAAGAGGGCAGCCTTACCCATTCATCTTATATTTATATTTTATTCTGTCACAAGACTCACAACCCAGCCAATCTGTTGAACCTGTAATTTATCATTGAGAAAAAAACTTGATGCAAATAATATTGTAAATGATGAATCCCTACCTCTAAAACTAGTCTCATTGGCTTTTTCACTACACGATGTAGGTTACATGTGGAGGGTGTCAAAGTGCTCATGCTGCAGCAGTAGGTATGCATTCCAGAATAATAATAAATTTTCTTGCTTTGTCCTTATTAATTTCATCAAATGCAAAAATACTCAATGCAATTTTACAATTTCATTGAAGTGGTGGCATATAAGTATAATCTATAGAATGTTTGCTGGCAGCTGTTGCCTGTGCAGAGCGAGGCATGCAGTCTCACCTGCTTCTACGAGGAGAGCAGCCTGAAATCCTAACAGGATACAATCTAATATCAGAAATGTATGGTAACGTGGAATATGTGCCAAGATCTGTTTATGCCAACAGGGAAGCTATGCTGGAAAAGCATGCTAATCTTGTGGCTGGCCACAATGGTTCAATAATGTGGTTCCATGATAAAGTAAGCATGGCATCTATATCTAATGGAGATCAGGTTTCTCGACAACATAATTGCAAGGGGGATTTTTCAGTTAATGCAACTGCTACAGTAAAGGTGGCTGTGGTTAAGGAGGGTGGAGGCGATGCTGTTGCATTATTAGGTCACTTTTCTGTCTTTCTGCCAATGTCAACAAGACTTAAATTTGCAGGGTTTGTTCTTAATGTCAAGGCTCTGTATTTGTGTGTAAGTTGATGTTTTTTAAATTTCTTCAGCTTGCATACATTCCCCATCTCATAGTGTTTGTTTTAGTTTTTTAAAAGCCTCTATTTGCCCATTCTTCTAAATCTGTTTGATTGTTTGTTGTTTCATTTAGTCTAATTTTTCTAGGATTCCCTGTTAACAACTGGTGATTGGCATATCCAGTAGTTGCTCACACGTAAAAGAATCTAATTATGGATATCATCCGTTTCATAACTCAGTGTAAGTGAGAATCTGATGAGCAGTGCCATTATCGATCTGATGCAAAAACAATAATATATTGCAACCCAGACCAGAAATGCCTGCTACCTACTGAGCAATGCAATTAGGGTGGTCGATTTTCCACAGTTTCCAAGGTGAAGGTATAATGGAGATATAGTCGAAAATTATGCTTAAACACCATGTGTCATCATCCACACTGGAATGATTAAGTTATAGTATAGTCATTTTTATCAAGATTTAATATTGGGAGTTTTTGGCTTCTTGAAATTTCTGTCTTGATATTTCAGAGGACATTTGTGATTCTTCATTATTAGATCACATTGTATCACCATGACTACTATGATTGATCTTGCCTTGGAGAAATTTTGGTGTAGATGATATAAAACCCTATCTGTGCAGTTTGAGAGTTGTGGAAATGGTTGCATACAGAGTAACCTGGAACTTTTGAACAAGTACTGGTTCTGAAATGGACACAAGTTTCTGAAACACCACTTTGAAAATTTTAGGAATTGAGAAAATGCTAAGCTACCAGGATCCGGATATGAATCCTCCAATTGTTTGAAACGGCGAGTACAAAGAATATAAATATGCATTTTTAATTTAAAAAAATAAAATTTATCTAAAAATAAAAAAAGGAATTTTTAAATATATATTTTCAATATGTAACATTTTTATAAAATAATTATTATATTAAATTAATATACTTATAAGTAATGTTTTATTTATAAGTATTTTATTTTGAACTAGAGGGACTACACAAATTATTGGGTAGACACTTAGACTTCCACATTCGTTATATTAACTTTAAAGTAATGAACTAGGGGGACTACAAAAACTATTGGGTGAAGTGCTGTGGGAAAATTTTAATAATGGAGATATCAGGGACATGTTGCTAGGAGCAATGGTCATTCTTTAACGGAGGACCTGTCTTTCTAATCCCAGAACCCTGCTGATAGTGATTATGTGGGAAGGGGAATCTTGCGACTGGCCGCTATTATGAGGTTACAGGGTCAAGGCAACATCTTGTTGGCCACCTTTTATCAAGCAAAGGTCAACATTATAAGGAGGGCCTACATTGCTAGTGCACCATCATCTGTCTAGAATGGCTAGAACGATTGTAAACATCATTTTCATTATATTTTATGTAAAGTTTATTTTACATTTAAGTTTATTCGGGTCATGGACTGCTCTTCCCATTCAACACTAAACGATGTTAAAAAATTTGTACCTTGGAAGTTGTTGCCCCTTAGTGATTTTAGCCTTAGTCACTAGGGAAGGGGAAATAAAGTGACCCTTGCATTAAATGGCTTGGGATAAGCATTTAGTTCAACTTTAGTGATGAAAGTGGCTTCTGATAAATTTAAGTGAGGTGAGTGAAATTAATTTCATGAGAATTAAAAAGTGCTTTAATTCTCAACCTCTCAGCTAATTCATTTTGGGCCCTTGGATTAGATGACCCTTCACTCACCCCAAGCATCCAAACAAAAGGAAAAGGAAAGGCTTCTCATTTACTTCGCTTGAATTAGCTTTTGGATAGAACATCGATTTCTGGAGATGAGAAGGAGAATGTAGCTGAGAGGAGTTTACCAGCATGAATTCCAAGGGGAAAATTGCAGCCGAGTCTTGGCATGAATCCCAATGCACCCAGCACAGAAATCGAGGAAGGGAGATTTGCATTAAATGCGTTGTACAACAGTATCGTACAGTACAATTTTCAGTCTGAAGTTGGCACAAAAAACGGGGAGGCAGTTTGCTGTGGAGGCACGAATTTCCAGATTTAACTGTGGCACAGATTTTGAGGAGGTGACCATACAACAGAGTTTACGAGGTGACCGTACAGTAGACACAAAAATCGAGCAAAAACTCTGCTGGTCCGTACTGCCTGCTAAATTTCTCTTTGGCACGAAATTCGAGGCACTGGGTTGAGATAAGTTGGTCTGAGTTTTTGTTGTCATTACTGTTGTAGTTTTGAATTTGACCGAAATAAAATTCCTCTCTCTCTCTGATAGGTTTTCCCATTCTGGGTTTTGCTTGGGGAATTTGCCGAAAATTTTTGATTCTTGAAATTTCATGGTGTGCATTGATTATTCAATTTCTGCCTGTCAAATTGATGTTCATTCAGTGTTTCAAAGCATGAAAATTTTAATGAAAGTTACAACACTCTTTTATTACTGAGTTGGGCATTAAACTCTTACAAATTTGGCTTGAAAACGGGTTGGGGTGAAGGCCAAAAATTTTCATAGTATCAGAGCTTGGCGGCAGATTGTTGCGTTGAAATTTTCAGACTGTCCATGAACTTCTTTTGTTAGTGGGAAGCACCTTGTTGAAATTTGAATTTGCATTGAATTGACTACAGGACTTAGGTTCGAGGATAGGCTGGGATGGGATTTTTGTACCATGGAAGGCTAGGATAGTGCTTATCATAGACGAGAATGAATTGTGGAATGAAGTGGTTAATACCATGCAGGTTCACCTAATTCAAGTTCCAGCTGCCATCAATGCACAAGCACTTTCTACCTTCGATAGAAAGGACATTAAAGCTATAGGTATCATTCTAGATGCAGTTAAAGATCATGTTATTCCACATATCTCTAGTAAAACCTGTGCATATCAAATGTGGGACGCTTTGACCAGCTTGTACCAAAGCATAAATAAGAACTGTAAAATGATGTTGAGGGAAAAATCAAAGAGTATTAAGATGGCCAAAGCAGAGGGAGTGAATTCTTATCTTACTAGGATATCTCAGGTGAGAGATGAGCTTGCAGCAGATGGGGAGGTTGTTTATGGGACTGAGTTAGTGTAGACAACTGTGAATGGGGTTGCAAAGCCCTGGGATGTCTTTGTGGAGGCTATAGTTTCCAGGGAGAACTTGCCTTCTTGGGATAGACTCTGGGATGATTTTGTGTAGGAGGAGATCCAGAGAGGCTTTGTATAGGGAAACTCTTCGAACAATAGGGAGGATGAGGAAAATGTGGCTTTGACTGCAAAAGAGAAGAAGTCCAAAAGGGCCCCAAGCAGGGTGGGGCTAAGAAGCAGCTACAGCAGGGTGGACAGAAGAAGGATTTGAATAAAGTCAAGTTCTTTCCTTGTCAGGGGTTTGGACACTATGCCTCGCAGTGTCTAAACAAGAAGAAGAAGTAGAAGACCACAACTTTAATAGAGATTGAGGAGTATACAACCAGATTTGAGAGAGAGTTTTCTCTTTGTGCTGGACATGTTGAGGGAGAGAGCATCCATCATCACCAATACATACATAGAGATTAAGAGGGAGCATTCTTTGTTGACCGACCATTCTTTCAGTGCATCCACCACCAGCACGTGGTATATTGACAATGGAGCCTCGAGCCACATGACAGGTGCTCGGGAGATGTTCTGCGAGCTTTCATAGGCAGGTTTAGATGTGGAGGTTGTGTTGGGGGATGACACAGTTGTCAGAGCTGTTGGGTGTGGGACCATCACATTTCAAAGGGAGTCCATGAGTCCCATGACCTTGAGGGACGTGTTGTTTGTACCTAGGATGAAAAAGAACTTGATATTGGTTTCCATGATTGAGGACAGGGGACTTCAGGTGTCTTTCCTGGATGGACACGTGCATGTTTTCCCCAAGACTGTAGGACCATGGACATGTGCCTCTTACACCATTGGAGTCAGACGTGGGAAGCTGTACAAGCTCTTATTTCAGCCCCAACATGCTTTGACACATATCAACATCAGTGAGCTTTGTGAGCTGTGGCATAGGATGATGGCTCATCTGCATCATCCAGCTCTGAGGATGTTGAGAGACATGGTTATAGGATTGCCAAAGTTCATCACGAAGCACAGTGATGTGTGCAGAGGGTGTGCTTTGGGAAAGTACACCACGACTGCTTTTTCGAGCAGTGTTAGCATGTCAGCTGGAGTTCTTGACTTGATACATTCAGATTTGTGTGGTCCCATGTCATATGTTTCTCTGAGAGGTTTTGAGTATTATGTGACATTCATCGATGATTATTCCAGGAAGACCTGGAGCTACTTCTTGAGGAGCAAGAAATTTGAGGAGGTCTTGTAGAGGCTCCAAGAGTTTAAGACTTTAAAGCTCTTGTGGAGAACCGAACTAGGAGGAGGATCCATGCACTCAGATTAGATAACGGGGGTAAGTATACCTCCAAGGAATTCGATAAGTATTGCAGACAAGAGGGCATACAAAGACAATTGACAATACCATACACTCCTGAGCAGAATGGAGTGGCAGAAAGGAAAAATCGATCTATTGTGGGAGTAGCGAGAGCCATGTTACATTATCAGAGTATTCCTTTCTTCTTTTGGGCTGAGGCATGTAGTACAACTGTATACCTTCAGAACATGAGTCCCCATTGTGCCTTGGGAAGCAAGATTCCTGAGGAGATGTTCATAGGAAATAAGCCTGAGGTTGGTCACTTTCGCATATTTGGTTGCCTAACTTATTCACATGTCCCTTTTGAGAAGAGGACAAAGTTTGAGCCTGTTGCAAAGAGAGGCATCTTTGTGTTTATGATGAGACTTCGAAGGCCTTCCACATTTATCTTCCTACCCAGAGGAAGGTTGTTGTGAGGCGGGAAGTGATATTTGAGGAGGAGCAAGCCTTTAGGAAGTCTAAAGAGTCAGTGCAGGAGGAGCAGTAGGCTCCCACACCTCAAGCAACTTTGTAGGTACCATCAATTCAGAGTATAGGTTCACAGGTTTTCGAGGTGACTAGGTCACAGGTTACAGGGATAGGGTCTTCAGGTTTAGTGGTTCAGCCATCAAGTACTTCGGGGATAGGTTTTGGTTCTCAGGTCACAGGTTCACCAGTTATAGTTACTGGATCACAGGTTTCACCAGTGGCTGGTTCACTAGCTCCTTTCCACAGGTTTCTGGACCATCTACTTCTGGGAGTTCTTCAGATGATGATAGACTGGTTTAGGAGCGACCTTCAGGGAAGAGGAAGCCTAAATGGCTTCGTGACACCTTGAAGGAAGCAAAAGCATTTGGATCTCCCAAGGAACCAGTGAGGACAGTAGTGATGCTAGACAAATTGGGTATGGATTTGGTTGCTAGTCTTCGTGATTTGAATCCATCTACATTTGAGGAGGCCTCTCAGCATCATGTTTGGAGAGATGCCATGATGGAAGAGTATCATTCCATCATGAAGAACGATGCATGGGAGATTGTACTAGGACCAGAGGGGAAGTCAGTTGTGACTTCCAAGTGGATATACAAGGTGAAGCACGCTGTAGATGGCAGTGTGGAGAAGTTCAAGGCTCGGTTTGTGGCACAGGGATTTTCACAGGTAGAGGGAGTTGATTATGATGAGATCTTTGTGCTGGTTGCCTGATATTCCTCGATTAGAGCAATGATTTCCATAGCAGTAGAAATGGGTTGGAAGATCCACTAGATGGATGTGAAGACCGCATTTCTCAATGGACATTTATAGGAGGAGGTATATTTGGAGCAGCCTCAAGGCGTCGAGAATTGAGATCCATGGGAGGGATTCCCATGTGCGCAGGCTGAAAAAGGCCTGGTATGGGCTGAAGCAAGCTCCTCGAACTTTGTATTCTAGGATTTCTACTTGCAGTCGATGGGATTTCAGAAGAGTGAGGCTGATCCCAACCTTTACTACATTATGGTTGGTGGAGATCTGCTCATTCTTCTACTGTATGTCGATGACTTGTTTATCATAGGTGAGGAGCGCCTCATTGCAGCTTTCAAGAGGGATATTGCTTCAGAGTATGAGATGATAGATATTGGGTTGATGCACTATTATTTCGGGATGGAGGTTTGGCAGGAGCCTGGTCATATTTTCCAGGGACTAGGAAAGTATGCAGTTGATGTATTGAGGAGATTTCGGAAGGAGCACTGCAGGCCGATGGCCACACCGATCATCACCAACTGGAGGAAGCTTCATGCTTCTAAGGGAGAGTTGGTGGATCTTACTTTATATCGTCAACTCATTAGTTCAATGATGTATCTGGTCAACACCAGGCCAGATTTGTGTTTTGCGGTGAACACTCTTAGTCAATTCATGGTGGAGCCTAGGAGAGTGCACTAGGTAGCCGCGAAACATGTGTTGAGCTGTGTTGCAGGGGCTGGGTTTGCGTCCCCATCCCGGGTACTGTCCCCAAGTACCGAAAACCGGGTCGGGTACTTCATAGCCGTCCCCTAAATTCCTCGTCGAAGTCCCCAAGTACCGTGTACCTTTGGCCCCAAAACATGAAACTTTGCTTATTTTGGGGACTCTATCTCCCAATTTTGGGGACTCCGTCCCTTGATTTTGGGGACTTCAGGGAAACTCCAGTATGTGAAAATTAAAAAAAAATATAAAAAAAATCACTTTTACGAAGAGGGACAGGATAGGCGTGGGTCCCCCTACCCTCTTAAGGCCTCACGGGCCTATCCACTTCTCCCAAGGCAGAATTGAGTCTTGACTTTTGTTGCAGCCTACGAGAGGAGAGCTTGTTGCACAAAGGAGAAGATACAAGAAGAGGAGAGACAAGACAAGCTTAGGTTGTCTTAGACTTAAAGGGTTTGTGCTTTTAAGTTAATGACATGGCACTATCTAGCTTGGAGCGACTGGTATCTATTCTTAGACTGTTTCTTCTAGAAGATTGCCTTATTTTTTTGTGACTCAGGATCTTGTCATTGGATTTTTCTTGGTATAGTTTGTGTTTATTTTGCTCCTTTGTGCAAGTTGTTCCAATGTTGTTGCATAGATCGTATTCTTTGTCCTTCGTGAATGGTAGAAAACCTACTTTGTTGATGTTTGTGTAGACGTTTCTATGCATGTGCATATTTCTAATTTTGAAAAACCAAAAGCTCCATCAACTATGCCATGTTTATACTGAAGGTTCATATGTAATTCCCACTTTATATCAATGGTTTATGAATTTTGAAGCAATGTGCATGTTAATTGTACTTGTTACTTATTGAAATTGAATACTAGTGAAAAACAAATTGATTTAATTTTTTATTATATATATTATATAGTACCCCTGACGTACCCAAGTCCTCTGTTTCAAGAAGTGGTGTCCTCGTCCCCATCCCCGTACCCAAGTTTCCTGGCAACTTAGGTTTTGAGATACCTTTGCAGGGACAGTGGATTATGGTTTTGACTACAAGAGATCGGGTGGAGTTGGTTTGGTTGGCTTCACGGATTCAGATTGGGCAGGTAGTGTGTTGGATCAAAAGAGCACTTCTGGTTGTTGTTTTCGTTTGGGCTCGACAGCAGTGTCGTGCTTCAGTTGGAAGCAAAAGTTCGTTGCTTTGAGTTCTGTTGGGACCGAGTACATGGCGACTAGCCAAGTTAGTTGCGGGGCATTGTGGCTTCGCAAGTTGTGGGTAGATTTATTTGATCAGGAGCTTAGGCCCACAATGATTTACTGCGATAATCAGAGTTGCATTCAGATCTCTAAGAATCCAATGTTCCATGATAGGTCCAAGCACATAGAGATCAAATACCATTTCATTCGAGATTATGTTTAGAGAGGACCTGTTGAGCTATGGTTCATATCCACTACTGAGCAGGTATCAGACATTTTTACAAAATCCTTGGGGCAGGGCAAGTTTGTCTTTTTCATGGACACGTTGTGAGTGGTGAAGAACAACTTCCTCGGTAAGAGGGAGTGTTAAAAAAACTGTATCTTGGAAGGGAAAAAAGTGGCCCTTGCATTAAATGACTTGGGATAAGCATTTAATTCAACTTTAGTGATTAAAGTGACTTTTGATAAATTTAAGTGAGGTGAGTGAAATTAATTTCATGAGAATTAAAAAGTGCATTAATGCCCAACCTCTCATCTATTTCATTTTGGGCCCTTGTATTAGATGACCCTTCACTCACCCCAAGCATCCAAGCAAAAGGCAAGGGAAAGGCTTCTCATTTACTTCACTTGAATGAGCTTTTGGAGAGAGCATCGATTTCTTGAGATGAGAAGGAGAATGCAGCTAAGAGGAGAGTACCAATACGAATTTCAAGGAGAAAATTGTGGTTGAGTCTTGGCACGAATCCCAACGCACCCAACACAGAAATTGAGGAAGGGATACTTGCATTAAATGCGCCTTACAATAGTGGTATTGTATAGTCCGTACAATACGATATTCATTTTGAAGTTGGCACAAAAATTGAGGAGGTTGTTTGCTGTGGAGGCATGAATTTCCAAATTTAACTGTGGCACAAATTTCGAGGAGGTGACCATACAATAGAGTTTAGGAGGTGACCGTACAATAGACACAAAAATCAAGGAAGAAGTTAGTTGATCGATACAGCCTGTTAAATTTCTCTTTGGCACAAAATTCGAGGCACTGGGTTATGATAAGTTGGTTTGAGTTTTGTCATTACTACTGTAGCTTTGAATTTGACTGAAATAAAATTCCTCTCTCTCTAACAGGTTTTCCCATTCTGGGTTTTGCCTAGGCAATTTGCCGAAATTTTTTTGAGTCTTGAAATTTCATGGTGTGCATTTATTATTAAATTTTTGCTTGCCAAATTGATGTTCATTCAATGTTTCAAAGTCTGAAATTTTAAATGAAAGTTACAACACTTTAATTACTGAGTTGGTCATTAAACTCTTACAAATTTGGTTTGAAACTGGGTTGGGGTGAACACCAAAAACTTTCACGTTTCACATATGAGAGTACATGACACTATCATAGAGTGGATCCTAGGATGATCTAGGTGGATTTGGGTTTGAATCCACATCTGATCTAGGGATCTGTTGATCCAACCCTTGAGCCTGACAAATCCAGTAACATAGAGAAAATGTCAAGGATACATTATTATATACATATCAAAAAGTTACATATAAATTAGAAATTGATTAAAAAAAACAACTGCATATAGTTACATAAAATAAGATATGATAGCTTTGTTAATTTTCAGGAATGACCAAAAAGGTTGGTGGGACTTGTTACATTGCACCTGTACCCAGGGCACCTTTAGGTGTACCTTAGGGAGAGGGCCAATTTTTTTGACTAGGAGGGGTGTTTTTGAGTGATGGTGGTCATGGATCGACCCTTTGGTTTCTCCTTTAGGAGTGCTATGGCTTAATGACACTACTGAATGCCCTTTGTTGGGGTTTTTAACCTCGGGGTTGGTGTCCAGGGCTCCTAAGGGTTGACCATTGGGTCACATGGCTCCATATCCTGTTTATGTGCTCTGTCAGCCTCTGCGTCAGCTATAAGACATCCGTCTCCCTTTGCAGCCACTTTGGACACCCTCCCGGCCCTTCAGTTACTGAGCACCTGCTCTCCCTAGCTTTATCTCCTCAGAGGAAGACATCCTTCATGCCAAACCTTTTTGATGCTTTGAAGAGGGCGTTGAGGGATTTTTCAACATTCTAGGGGTTAGATGGGGTATAACGCCCTCCCTTTAGCTCACTCCAGCCTTTCGTTTGGAGTGATTGCTTATTTGAGCATATTTTGGCACCTAGGGATACAAATACCCCAAGTAGCCTACCTTGAACCTACCTTAGGCCATATTTTATTATTATTTTCCTTTAATTTTAAGTTGATATTTTATAATTTCAAGTTGACTTATTTTAAGGCATGTAGGCTTGGATATTTTGTAAAAAGTGAGTGTGAGATCATAGAAATAGATTTCACTTTCATTTTAAAAACAAAACTTACGGGATAATACACTATGCACTTGTTTTACCCTTGCTAGGGCTCTTTGGATGGATACGTTCCTCTTGAAGAAGTTTTTATGGGTTAATGCAAGCTTATTTTTAAGGTAAGTCTTTGGTGAAGTTCTTTGCTTGGTGATGCTTTGATTTGTTGGATGAACACGAGCACAAAAAGATCAGGCTTCTCATCTTTTTGTTTGAATGTTGGTGGATGTGCACATTCAAGTCTTAGTGGTAGCCCTAGTGTTGCACTTTTTGCTAGGATAGGCTATTACCTTCCATTCTTGTCACCTTAGCAAGCTGAGGCACGTCTCCTCGTGAGGGTGCCCTAGGGGTTCTCCTTAGTCTTTCTAGGCTAGTTGTTTGACCTAGGAACCCTTCCTCACTAGGTTAGCCATTCTCCCTAGAAGCCCTAGGTTGGATAGGGCTTTTGCTAAGGTAGGGGTTTCCCTTGGTTTTTGTTGAAAAGTTACCTAGGAAGTGTTTGTCCACCTAGTTTTGCCTTGGGGTGGACAAGGACACTTAAATGTGACTCTTAGTCATTTTGTGCATTTAATGAACTGAGAAGCACTTTATAATTTTAAAGTGACTTTATTAAAAAGCTAAGTGTTGGTATTTTCCTAAGTTCACATTTAAAAAGTTGAGTGAGTGATTAAATAGAAAAAGGGGTGGCTCAACTTTATTAAATGACATGAGTGCACTAAATGTCATTTAACTATTTTTTAATGGAGCATTTAATGTGAACCCTTCATTTAATCTAATCTTGATCGTTAGATTGACAGGGAAGTTACCAAGAACAAAAAGGCTAGGGAAAGCCAAAAGTTCATTCATTGTGATCATTCCAAAAGAGAATTTTGGAGAGAAGAAGAAAAACTGAGAGAGTGAGCGTTTGAACTAGGAGAGAGAAAATTCCAGAATTTTGAAGTGGGCACATTTCCCAATAAATTTGGGGTTTCCAGACAAAGCTAGCACAGAAATCGAGGAAGGCTGAAGCATTTATTGGCATAGGAATCGAGGGAGGCCGTACAGTACCAGACTGTATGTTTGACACGTTTTCCGAGAAGAATCTGTACAACATTTAATGTTGCTGTCAGAGCCCGTACAACATTAAGTGCAGACTGTACTGGGCACAGATTTCTAGGTCATTAATTGCAGCAGACCGTACCAGTCAGTACTTTTTCACACGTGTGCACATATTTCGAGGTGAATTTAATGAGCAGTCCGTACAGTTCTGTCAGAGAGTTTTTGGCACGGATTTTGAGAAAGGAATGAGATAAGTACTGCTGTTCTGGGTTTGTAAATTTGTCTGAAAATTAATAAAATCTCTCTCACTCAGAAAACAGGTTTTCCCTTAGGGGTTTTGTCCGGGACCATTGGTAAAAAACAAGTGTGTTAATTTTCATGTGTTTGACTGTCTGAAATTTTCTGAGTTTTAAAATTTCCAGTTCAAAAGAAAATTTCTGAATTTGTTTAAAATTGAGAAAAAGTTTCTCATGTGTTTCAGTCAGGTTAAATTTTGTTAAAATTTATGCATTGAAAAGGTTGGGCATTAAACCATGCAGAGAAGCCTAAAGGCTTGAAAATCGGTTGGGAAAACTTTCAGTTTTTACACTTTTTCTAATCCAAAACCTAGTGTAGGGTTAGTCCTTTAGGTTAGTTTTTACGTTAGTTTTAGTGTTAGTAGAGAACTAGGTTAGAATTAGCCCTAACCAGGCCTGATTTTCACCATCGCAGGCCTTGAACAGCCTGATGCTTACCCTCTCCTGTACCTAGACTACCCTCGCTGCTTCTTCTAAGGTCTCCTTTGAAACCTCACAGCTCCCTTTCCTTCCTTCCTGTACCCACGGGTCAGCTTTAAGGGCAACGCTAGGGCTATGTCCACCTAGCAGTCTGCTGCTGCACCCTCTTCCATCCTCGCTGGGACCTTTATCTCCACTAGCAGCCTTTTCCTTCAACTTCTTTTCCCTCGTTGCTGCCCTAAAGCCATTCCCCTAATCCTCGCTATCTTTCCCCAACCTTTTTCTTCCCTTCCCTACTGGCTTTTAATAGGCCTATAAGGCCTCGGGTCTGCCCTTTAGGGCAGCCCTAGGCCTGCTGCTACCTCCCTAAAGTCATCCCCTACCTTCACTAACTCTCCTCCTTTTCTTCGCTGCGCTATCCAAATCTTTCCTTCACCCTTGGGCTGCTTCCATCTACCTCTCGTTGCCTTAGCTCCTTTTTCCAGACTTGGTCCCACTCTTCTCCATTCGGGCTTGCCCTTTTCTCTAAGGCCGCCTCAGGCCAAGGTCACTTTTGTGACAGCCTAAATTATACCCCAAGGCTTCCCTTTACAGTGGCAGCCCTCTCCCTTACTGCTGTACCTTCTCCTCAACCTACACAGTGACATAGCAAAGAATTAGTCCACATAAATGTTGGTTTGATTTAGTGAATGCAAATTGTTATATGAATCTATGGTTTGACAAATTGTTTGCATGTGTTGATCGCTGCTATACTATTGCTTCCCTGACATACTACTACACTTAACAAAACACATACATTGTGCAAGGGATTACACACATCCACATTTACTTCATGCTTCACAAAGTTAGTGAAATGAACATATTGGTGTGCAATAAGGAACTTTGTTAATGTTGCTATACTACTGTGCTCATGCATGAAAGTCAATGAAGGATACTGCTAATATTTTAATGCTGCTATAAATGTTTTGTACATGACTGAAACATGCTTTGGCACATAACAAATGGCGATTATTTCTAGTCACATAATAACGAATACTACTGTCATTTATTACTACTAAAGATGTATGTTTGATATTTACAAAGTTGCATAAATGGTTTTGCTGCATACCACTCATGGTCTTGTTTTCAAACTGTATGGATTAATGTGGTGATTCGATGGTTGTTGCTCTAACACTTGGAAGGGGGTCTGAAATACTCTACATACATATATGTTGTTTGACATTTGGATTTGATTACTTAGTTGGATATGCACAAATGTATTGCTGCTATGACAACTAGTCTCATTCACGATAACCAGACTAGTCTACTCCAAATACACACTTTACTCTTTGAACTGATTCCATTAGGCACTGATCATTAACGGTCCTCGAAAGAAGATATCTTTTTGTGTCTTAGTGTCTTTTCAGGGTCGCAATAGGGCTCTCCCCTAGGAGGCTTAGGCTTCCAAAGTAGTTGGGAGAAGTTGACTAAGGTGACAGTGGTCACTGCATCCTCACATGCTTACTGGTGGCTTGGACTTCCATTTCAACTGGTAACATTTTGGCACCGTTGCTGGGGACCTCAAATTGTTGAGGTGATTTATCCAGGCAAGAACGACACATTGGTAAGTCTTGAAGTCTTGATTGCATATATATTATTTTTTCGAAGGGACTAACCTGCAGGCTTACATGATGACTCCACAAAGAACTCAACTGATCCCATCTATTATGTACACCCTCGTTTTAGTTAGTACTTTGGTGAGATTTGCTTAACTAACTTGCCAAGTCTCTCCTGGCGACTCCAATCAAAGAAAAATAAAGTGCTCTACAAAGACAAGGAAGCTTGACAAGATGGCATCTAATTACAAACTATGGATGGATACATTGGACTTTTCGTGCATTTTGAGATTTCCACACAGGTATGCCACCCAAGATGGTGGGAAGGCACTTTTCCCATTATTCCAGCAGTATAAGTGCCATGCAACAACACATGTGCAGGCATTCATGCAATTCTTTTGGGCAAGCAACATCGAACACAAAGACATAAGAATGAGGCTCTTTCTACTATCTCTTCACTTAGAAGACAACTTGTTTGTTATGAATTGGTATAAGGGTTTTCCTCGCAAAAGTTTATCTTCATTCAGGTAGTTCACCGATGCATTCAACATGGATTGGGATTACGGTATCGAAGAACATGAAAAAAAGGCCATGATCAACAGTATATGGGAAAAACACTGGGAAGCAACCAGACACAAGATGATTCGAGCAAAGAAATCAAAGATGATATTCCATTTGAATTTAAAGATCTTGATAATCCGACTGCTACCGAAATGGAAATAGGTTTCGCTCTTGATTTATCAAACTTCCCAGGATATTCAGATGAGTTACCAGAGCCATTCTGGCATGCCTTCAAGGGTGACCATTATAATACCACGCATTATGTGGAATGGTTTATGACTTTGGCTTCAGAATATGGTATTAAAGAAAAAGAAGATGCTTACATGTGGTCATTTGTCCTTCACCTGGGAGGAAAGGCCCTTGTTTGGTTTGTAGGCCTAGATAAAGGAAGGATATCATCCTTTACAGAATTGGTGGAAACATTCTATAGCCATTTGGATTCGTAGTGACGCGACAAATGGATACCTCATGTCAAGCATGCAAGGGACTTGTTCAGCAAGGAATCCCAAAACAAGGATTAGGTCGAAGCAACCATTGTCGAAGGCCTAACTGATGATATCTCAAGCACGATAGATGAAGCTCCCCAAGTAGGTGAATATGATGATGGTCCTATATATGAAGATCCAAAAGTCTTGGTTGAAGAAGCTGAAGAACAAAAAGATAGGATGAGTTCTCCCTTCCACCATACATAAATTCCTTATGACATATCAGATCTTTGGGAACATAATGACGGGAATTTTGAGGACGATGGTTATTGGACATTTATGGGTCCACCTTTCTATGATTCCTTGAGACCAGGTAGCATGGTCTCCATACATTGCAGCAAGGAAGAACAAATTGATGAAGTTACTCAGGCTGAGCCAGAATTTGACACTATTTGGGGTGAAGAGCTTTTAGTCACCTTAAGCAGGAATGATCAAGACATGATTTATGAAGACCTTGTGGAACGAGATATGATTGTTCCTTCTCCTTATGAGGCTAATGATGAAGAATAGCTCAACCCTTTTGCCGTTATAATTGAAGATTAAACATCGAGAGACCTTGCAGATAGTTGTCATATGCCGATGATCCATTATGATGAAAAGTTCGAAGATTTGGGATCCCGTATATCTGGTGATTCTTCCATGATTTCTCCATCATATTTATCCAACATCAAGGAAGTAGGTTATACAGAGGATCTTTTTGCAGAAATTCAGCCTGTGGTGAGCCTAGATTGTTAGTCTCTGTTGGGTTCTTTAAGAAGTGTTGAAGAAGTTGTTCAACCCGCTCTATCTTATATCGGTAACTCCTTAACGATACATTTCACCAAGACCGAGGCAGGTAGGTGGACATGTATGATTTTCATTCCTTAGCTTCATAGTATTTATTGTTTATCTTTTCATTTGAAGCATGAAGGTTTGAATTATATAGTTGACAATTTCAAAATTTCAAGGATGACTGGGGTTACTAACATGATTAAGAAAATGATAAGCAATGCACTTCTATGCCCAAAGAAATGTTTAACTAAATGTAGAGACAGGTTGCGGCTTACATATGAAGATTTCCAAGGTCTGGCTCTACGGATAGCCTCCCAAGTTCAAGATTTATGGGCAAGTTTCAGGCAAATTTTTTTTCTTAGAAGACATGTATGTTGGAGGTATCCCATACATAAGTCCACTAGAAGCATGGATCAACAAAGCTTGTCAAAGCAATGCTTCTCCTTGGCACCAATTTCGGGTCTTCTAGGTTATTAAGAAGGTTTGGATCCCTGCCCTCGCCTAGATAAAGATCTTGGTCCAAACTCAACATATCATCGATGAGGTATTGTCACAGATTACGTTAAGGGACAAAGGTAAGATATCGGGTATGAATTGTTTACTTGGATGGTTACATTGGTGGTATGATTTCACTTAACCTATTTTGACTACCATGTTTAGAGTAGGTAGGTTTAGTTGTATTAAGCAGGATGGAAGTGTCTACCTCTAGATGCTTTTAATCCCTTTGGCCATTTGATACATGTGTCGGTCTACAGGAACCAGTAGATTCACAGGTTCTCGAGCACTCTCGGGAAGAGCACTCGTCCCACTGTTGGAGCTACTGTTACGCTGCACTTGTACCCAACGCACCTTTAGGTGTACCCCAAGGAGAGAGGGCCATTTTTTTGACCAAGAAGGGTGTTATCGAGCAATGGTGGTCATGGATGGGCCCTTTGGTCCATCCTTTAGGAGAACTATGGCTTAATGGCACTGTTGACTGCCTTTTGATGGGGTTTTTAACCTCAGGGTTGGTGTCCGGGGCTCCTAAGGGTTGACCACTAAGTCACATGACTACATATCCTGTTTATGTGTTATGGTGGTCTTTGCTTTAGCTACGAGACATTCCTCTCCTTTCGTAGCCACTTTAGACACCCTCTTGGCCCTTCAGTCAATGGGTACCTACTCTCCCTGGCCTTATCTCCTCAAAGGAAGCTATCTTCCATGCTAGGCCTTTTTCATGCTTTGAGGAAGGCGTTGAGGGATTTTACAACATTCTAGGGGTTTGATGGGGTATAACGCCCACCCTATAGCTCACTCCAGCCTTTCGTTCGGAGTGATTCGCTTATTTGGGCGTACTTTGGCACCTAGGGGTACAAATACCCTAGGTAGCCTACCTTGAACCTACCTTAGGCCATATTTTATTATTATTTTGTTTTAATTTTTAAGTTGACATTTTATAATTTCAAATTGACATGTTTTAAGGCATGTAGGGTTGGATAATTTGTAAAAAGTGAGTGAGATCATATAAATAGATCTCCTCACTTTCATTTTAAAGACAAGACACATGGGATAAAACATCATGCATTTGTTCTACCCTTCTTAGGGCTCTTTGGAGAGATGCGCTCCTCTTGAGGCAGATTTTCTGGGTTATGCAAGCTTTTCCTTGGTGTTCTTTGGTGAAATTCTTTTGCAAGGTGATGTTTGGATTTGTTGGCCAAACACATGAAGGTTTGGTTTCTTATCTCTTTGTTTGAATGTTGGTAGATGATGCATGTTCATGACTAAATGGTAGCCCTAGTGCTACATTTTCTTCTAGAATAAGCTATTTCCAACCTTCTTGTCACCTTAGCAAGTGGAGGTGCGTCTTCTTGTGAGAGTCCTTAGGAATTTCCCTTAGTTTTCTAGGATAGTTTTCTGACCTACGATCTCTTTCTCTCTAGGTTAGCCATCCTTCCTAGATGCCCTCGGTTGTGGTAGGTATTTTTGCTAGGGTTAGTTTCCCTTGGTCTTCACACATTCTTTCTTTCAAAAACCTAGTCTAGGGTTAGTTCTAGGTTAGTTTTAGGTTTGCAAAACTTATAAAATTTCATAAAAATCAAATATTTGGCCAAAATTAGGGCCTCCTGAAATTTTTGTCTCCTAAAATCTCGGGCCCTAGTTTTTCGTGCCCTAAATTTCAAGGCCCTAAAATTTCTGGGCCCCAAAATTTCGGGTCCTCTCTAAAATTCCGCGCGCTAAATTTTCGGACCCTAAAATTCAGCGCCCTAAATGTTCGGGCCCTAAAATTATGCGCTCTAAAATTTCTGGCCCTAAAATTTTGCGCCCTAAAATTTTACTCAGTTGTACCTTCCCTTGCACTTCAATCCATTGAACCCTGCAAAATGACAAGCAAACATCAATTAGATGGTCACTATCCTTTGTTGGTATGAATTGGAAGGACATTGTTCATGCTGGTTATGTCTACTGCTGCATGCTATTTATGATATTGTTACTAATAAACACATGCAACTTGCTTTCAAAATTGATGCAAATTGTTTGGTAAATGCTTGGTTACATGCACGTTGTTGTTTCTTATACTAAAGTGAATGCCTAAACTACTGCTACTGTCATAATATTAGCATGCCTGACTGATACATACTGATGTACATGTGCTTTAAATTATTATTTGATAATGATAAATACTTATGATTGCATGTCACACTTACTACTAGATGAATGGTAACTCTGAGGTACTGATATACGAAATTAACTGAATACTCGTGGATGACATTTGTTTCGTAACATGACACATTGCAAGTAATTGGTTTATTAGATTAACGATCCTCCATATTTGTATGACATTGCATACTTATTATGTGTCTGGTATTGGTCATTTGCTGATTATTAAATAAATGCATATTTCACATACACTTACATAGTACATCTATTCCACTTTTTGATCGACTCCATTAGGCAATGGTCACTAACCTTAAACACATACGAAATATATTTGGTGTCTAAGTGTCTTTTGCGAAGTTACATAGGGCTCTCCCCTAGGAGGGTTCGACTTTCAAAGAAGCTTGGAGAAGTGACTAAGGTGACAGTGGTCACTTTCTCCACATATGCTTGCCGGTGGCTTGGACTGCCATTTCAATCGGTAACAGAACCCAACATTCAAGAAGATTACTCTTCACATACTTGGTTAGTCGGTGATGTGGCTAAGAGTATGGTTGGTTCTCCTTGGTTGGTTCTTTGAGAGATTGGGTTGAGCATCACTGTTGGACCCCGCACGTAGATCGAAGAGCAACAGTGGCATGCCACTCCTTTCTATCCTTAGCCAAAGTCAGTGGGATAAATCTTGTCATTAATTTCATACACATTGCTTAAACTTTATTATTCACACCTGTCATGATACTTGAATGTTCTTGGTAACTGTACATTTACACATCAACCCTTTTGAAGTTACTTTGGACTTCATCAAGCTAGGGGATTTGTGTTTGAATCCTAAAGTCTAACAAATCCTTGGCCTAAGTTTAAAGTGTGTCTTATTTCAACCCTTTGTTAATTCTCTTAGAGGCACTGTTAATCTAAATTCAACTTGACTAGTACTTGCAAAAGCTAGGTTGGTTAGTACCAACAAAATTCCTATTAGGGACACCTTGCATGGTTAGTCTAGGTTTACTTAGTGACCTAGGATACCTGAAGATAGAGAAATCCATCCGTGTGACACTTAAAGGTGGTGTCTTGAGGTTGTGCCAGGTTAGGAGCCGATTAATCCTTGTAATCCCAAGGCTGCTAGGTTGTGCAACAACATGTCCTATCCAATTATCACTTTTTTACCTTAATTAGCTTTTCAAGCAATCTAGTTCACAACTGAAGGGGAGGCATATGCCATTGCTCTCTAAAATTGAATTTCCAGGAGAGTCTTCTTTCAGACCAGAACCGATATTCAATTGTTCTTTTCCAGATACTTTGTTCTCGTCACAATACCCCACAAACCTTCATTATTCACCAACCTCCAAAGGCTTTTTGTTGTCAGTGACTTATTGATATGATAAATATTTTTTATCCCCCAACCTCCAAACTCTTTTGGACTTGCAATCCTATCCCACTTCACCAAAGGGATCCCCTCCTTGACCCTTTTCTTGGTTCACAAAAAACTAAACATTTATTTATTCTTTATTTTCTGATTTTGATTAGTATACCCTTGGGTAATTTGGATATTGTTATGTAGCATACTGGGATACTCTCTATAACTACTTTTTATAGAACCAAACAACCACCTCTTGAAAGCCAACGGAAGCACTAAATTGAGATTCGAGCTTCAACATTTTTATATAACCACAACCACTCCTCAAAATTATAACTATTTGGTTTTAAATGAAAACCAAGATATTTTACTCTAGAAACCACATCATTCATGTTCATGGGAATGAGTGTTGATGTTTCTCCTTACCGCTTCTGAATTTTTTTTTTTTAACAAAAACTGAAAAAAGGATTTTATAAAACAGGCTGTGCACAGCCATTCATTACAGCAGTAGCAAGGAAAGGTAATCCTGCAGTTCAAAATTGGTGCACAGTAGGCTTAACCTGAGAATTTTCCAAAAAACTGCATTCAAAACTCTACCAAAATAACTAATGTCTCGGGTAGTATATACCCTTATATACTGTTTACATAAAAAGAGACAGAAAAACATATATCTGAAATAAGAAAAGACAGATTAAGGGTTGCCTCTGAAGTGCCTGGGCTGCATTACTAATTCTTCCTCCATTGGGTGCTCCACTTCTGCAGTTGCTCCATTCACTCGGCTCCCCTGATTCATGGTGATCAGCCGTTCAAGATCTTCCTGGATCTTGTCTACTTTACCCATCATCTCTCGTAGGTTACTTTCGTTGTCGTCAATCCGGGAGTCATGGTTGCTGATTTGTAATGAAGTATAACTTACTGTTTCTCCCATGCTTTTGATTTCCCGCGCTATTTCCTTGTTGTCCATGACTCCAATTGCAACCATCTCGTACAAGCGCCGCAGATTCTTCTTGATGTCCATTATTCCTGCGTTATCTCTAGCTTGAGCCATGCTTTCAGCTTCCGCAGAGATCTTAATGCAAGCAAACTGACTGTGCAAGGGACGAGAAACAAGGGCACTGTTCGGAATTTCAGCCAAGGGAAAACTAAGAAAACGTCTCAGAACTGAAAGCTCTTGCTGCAATACAGTACCCCCGTTCCTTTCAGAGTAAGCCAAAGTTCCTACGGCACCTTCCTGCCACCCAGTGCAGAGGCAACCTAGGACTAGTCTCAGATTTCCAGAATGCGTGGGCTTTGAGCCCAAACCAGGGCCGATAGACCAGGACGCAGAGGGAGAATTATAGTGGCAATTGGAGAAGGCTGTGAGAGCAAGCCTCTCCTTCACAAAAGAGCGAGTGAGAGGGAGAGTTTGCCACGGGATGCCCTGCAGCCTCCCTCCTTCAATACCTATCACCACATTCAAAAGGATGCACACAGCTTCAGAAGAACCAGAGAGAACCGGAGCAGAGTAGATATGCATGGCGCTGTAATGAGGCGGCATAAAAAAATGGGCAGAGATAGAACAAGCGTGCGAGGGACAATAACATTTAACCCAAGGACTGAAGTTCTTAATGCCTGTAGAGTTCGAGGAGAAGAGAAGACAAGATAGAGACCACGCGGCCGAGGGAAAGGAGCTGACAGGACGGAGGAGTAAATGCATGGAGCCGTCGTGGAGGGAATGGAGGCCAGCTACGAGAAGGAGAAATGGAGCGGGGGGAAGAAAAGTGAAGGGGGGGATAAGAGAAAGGAGAGGGGGGTAAGGATGAAGGGGGGATAGGACGGAGGGATAAGGGGAGGAAGGCAAAGAGTGGAGAGTGGAGAAGAAAAAAGGAGGAAGAGAAGGGGGGACTATATAGCTTTCATTGAAATGGAGGGTTAAATTCTTTATTAAGAGATTTCTATTATTGAGAGGACGGAAAGGGAGCTTCCAACACCGCATTTAAGGAATAAATTTGAGGGTGGGATGGTTTCCATCCTGGCTGTAATGACCTTGTGGGAGAGAGGCTCCCACATTAGCCATACTGTCTGCTGCTGAATTATTATGTCGAAGAATGTGGAAAGCCTCGTAGGTACTAGACATGAGAAGCTTGGCCTTTTCAAATAGGCGGCGACACTTGACAGCTCCAGTAGGGTATCCATTAATCAATTTGTAGATGACGTGCCTGGAGTCTCCGAATATCAAGACCTTGCGAAGCTTCTTAACATTTAGAATATGAAGGCCTTGGACAAGAGCCAACCACTCAGCTTCATTGTTAGTTCTGTTACCCAGCCCCCACGCGAAAGTTTGTTCTACATATCCTCTGGGATTCAAGAGAATCCCCCCCGCGCCTGCCACCCCTTACCGCTTCTGAAAGTTTATCATACAAGAAAATAGACTTTTAGTTAAATTTATCTTCATACCAGTTGCCTAGCAATATATATCTAAGTTGCTAGGAAACTTGGGTATGGGGACAGGTGCAAGGTGTTAGAGTTTGCACTTTAATTCAATTATGTGAGATCTTTGAATTGAAAGATAGACAAGCACAACAATACACAAGTACACAAAGATTTTTCCTCGGGGAAACCATAAAGGAGAAAACCCAACAACATCTCCAGAATAGTTTTGTCACTTAGTACAATGTCAAACCAAGATAGAATACCCAAAGATAAGATGTCGTCAACAACTTCTTCATTTTCTTCACCAACGCACTTATCTTTCTCTCTCTTGAGAGAACTTGCTTGTGTATTGTGTCCAAATGAGGGAGGGCACCTCCCTATTTATACTTTACATGTGACTGAACCAAAACCCTAATTGGGTCGACTTCCTAACCTAACAGGGCTGACTTCCCTCTTGGGACACTTAAAATACATTTAACAATATTTCTTTTGGGGACTATTGCCCCGACTTACAACGAAGGTTTTACCTTGATATTCTAGCATGACCAAATACAATAATAACATCCTTGAACGGAGGAAAAACATCTCCGACGGAGGTACAATAAAATACAATAATAATATTCAAAAGAATATCTTTTAGAGTTACATTTTCAACAACACTCCCTCTTAACTAGGAAGGCATTCTTCTGACCCGATTATCATCACAAATGGACACAGTCTCTGGACATTGTCATCATCACTGGATCATCGTTGCTGGATCATCATCGCATGATCATCATCATCAATGTTTCATCAATTCTCATCTTGTCGGTCATTAACTAGTGACATCTCTCGAATCTATCCGTCCTCAGAAGTTCTACAGAGCCAACCCTTTTTCATGCTGGATGTAGGCCTAGATCCCATCCAGGGCTTCATTAATATATCCGTACAGTGCCAACCCTTTTTCATGTTGGATGTACCTCGTATAGTGCCAGTCCTTTTTCATATTGGATGTACCTTGCAGTGCTAGTCCTATTTCATACTGGATGCATATCTCTGCAATGTCATTTCTATTTCATACTGAATGTATATTTCCATAGTGCCAGTCTTGTTTCATACTGGATGCATATCTCTGCAATGTCAGTTCTGTTTCATACTGAATGCAGGCCTAGAGCCATCTAGGACTTCACAGAACCAATCCTGTTCCATACTGGATGTATCTCTCCGCAGGGTCAGTCCTATTTCATAATAAATACAGGCATAGATCCAATCTGGGACTTCACAGAGCTAGCCCTGTTTCATGTTGGATGTATCTCATTGCAGGGTCAGTCCCGTTTCATGCTGAATGCAGGCCTAAATCGAATTTAGGACTTCACAGAGGCATTCTTGTTTCATACTAGATGTATCTCTCTGCAGGGTCAGTCCTGTTTCATACTGAATGCAGGCCTAGATCCAATTTAGGACTACACATAGCTAGTTCTGTTACATACTGGATGTGTCTCTCTGCAGGGTCAATCCTGTCTCATATTGAATGTAGGGCTAGATCTAATCTAGGACTTCAACACTCCTCCTTGCAATGGACACCGATCTGCACAACTCCAAGCTTGTTCCTGAAGTACTCAAACTTCACTCTCGCCAGAGGCTTGGTCAAAACATTGGCTGTTTGCTTGTTCGTCACCACATATTGGAGCTTCACTGCTCCTCTCTGCACCATATCCCGGATTTTTTTATACTTAATCCCAATGTGCTTCGACTTGTCATGGAACATCGGGTTCTCGGACAACTTCACACAACTCTGGTTGTCACAGAAGATACAAGTCGTCTCTAACTCGAGATCAAACAAATATGACAGTAGCTTCTGAAGCCATACTGCCTCACAATTAGCCGAACAAGCTGCAATGTACTATGCTTCGGTTGTATTTAGTGCCACACTCGACTGCTTCCTGCTAAACCAAGAGATCACCCCGGATCCCAAACTGAAGCAACATCCTAAAGTGCTCTTCTTGTCTGTGGCACTACCAGTTCAATCAGAGTCAACATATCTCTATAGGAAGATCCTCTTATCTTTCACATATCTGAGGCCATACTCAATCGTACCCTCCAGATACCTCAGCACGAGCATTTCCGCAACCATGTGAACACGTCTCAGCTCCACCATGTACTGGCACAAAGTGTTCTCCACAAAGCATATATCTGACCTCATGTTCATCATCAACGAACATATCATCTACCTGTAGACTATGGCATCAGCTGCCTCTAAAGTAGGATCCCAATACTTCAAGTTTGATGCCAACGGTGTAGCCTCGCAATCCAACTTCTCGAATCTCTTCAAGATATCGATTGCATATTTTCCTTGGCTAGGGAAAATCTCCTTTGAATTCTGCCACACCTCTAATCCCAAGAATCATGTTAAGATTCTCGAACTCGAAGATCTACTGTAGTCACTCCCTCTGAAGCTGAGCACCATCCTCCCTCTGCATCTTGTACTCTCTGCATCGGGACATTCTGTACTGGAGTGAGAGGTAGCCTCCTATGTTGTTGATCTTCTATGTATCCATCTATGTCATCTCTCAAGGTTACTGGATACCAAGATCCTCCATATCGAACTTTGTTGAACGTTCCTCTTGCACCCATCTATGAGCTTTTCCTCCTCTATAGGCTTCCATCTTCAACCTTGAAGCAGAGGTTGTGATCTCCATCACTCTAGGCGATCCTCAAGCTCCTCATGTAACCATATGTGTTGTCCCATGGGTGCCTTCTGAGCCTGTACAAAGCCTTCTACGCACATGTGGTTCTTTGCTTGATATGCACTTCTACTTCTCTGAAGAAGGGTGTCTGGTCAATGGAGCAAATGTCTCGCCATAATTGACTCCCTCTTTCTGAGAGAAACCATGAACCTTGCTTTGTATTTCTCGATGTTGCCATCTACTGCATGCTTGATCTTGTAGATCCAATTGGAAGACACTACAAACTTCCCTTCAGGTCTTGGAACCTCATCCTAGACATATTTTTGCATGATCATCTGGTATTCTTCGATCATAGCATCCTTCCATTCTTTCTTCTCGACTGCTTCTTCATAGCTGGAAGGATCTGCATCAATGATGTCACACAACAGTGCCGCATAATTGGAGTGTGTCCAAGGCCTCTTTCTTTCTCTGGAAGTCTCGTATGGAGCACCATACTTTTCTTCATCTTGGATGATCTCTTGTGCCTAGGATGATCTTCTCTTGTATGTGTTCACCTCTTGAGGTGGATCTACTGCTCTCTGTGGCTCGGTCATATCATGATTCTCATATTCTTGTGAAGCTGTTTCTTCCGTCACGGTGTCTCTGACCTTGGGAGCTTCAGGGTCTTCTTCATTTTGTTAGAATGAATCTTCTTTGAGTGTTATGGCTGAACCGTTGTCACTTGTTCTTCGGAACACGTCTCATCCTTCTTTTCTTGTAGGCGTTTGTACATGATATTTCCTACAAGTCAAATTTAGTTCTATGATTAGAAACATTTCATATTTTTCAACATATTAATAATGACAAATTCTTATGCATAAAGACATATGTCTCACAGTCATGCAACTATCTTAGCCAATGCAACATTTATCCATATCCCGTATACATACGGTAACTTTCTAGATGCCTTTCATCTCTACTCCCAACATGTTAGCAAAGAGGTTTCATTCTAGATAAGTAGCAATGGAATGTTGTATAGCACCATAGGCTTCTTACCCATCACATGTATATAGTAGTGTACTGTGCTTGAATTCAATCTTTCTGACATGCATAATACATTTTCTAAATCTAGGAATATGTAAACAATATCATCTAGATATATAGGAAATGACAATTTAAACACTTAGCTTTGTTTGTTTGGTGGGTGGTCTCCCTCTTGATCCTTGTCTCCTTGCAAGAATAACTGGAGTCTCTGACAATGTGCTTTTCTCCATCATCTGATTTTGAGGACCTATGTTTGACTTGCTCATGATCGACAATGCTGAGCAAGTCTTTTGCACCATAGATCACATGGGACTGTGTACTGGTTCTGAGTGTCCCTTCTTCTCCACTCACAACTGCATCTTGAATCAAAGGTTCTTCTTCAAATTAGGTTCATTATGGGTTGAATCCTTAAATTACATATTCCTAATCACTTGAGGAATCTTCTTTCATTCTTTTCCTTTCTGGTTCATCCTCTTTAGTAATGTGAGCATGATGCCTCTTCTTGTTTATCCTAGTGGATCCTTTGTTTTTGGGGCAATCTTTTGCAAAGTGGCCTTTCTCATCACATGTGAAACATCTAAGATTGGAGTAGTCCTTTTGAGGTCTATGATTCTTCTGGAATTTCTTGGGCCTTCTGTGAGGGTGATCCTTCCTCTTGCTTCTATTCTTCTTTGCATGTGCTGTTAGGGCTTAATCATCATCAACTCCCATCTTTTCTTCTCTTGACACTAATCGAGCTTCCTCTTGAGTGCATTCTTCCCATAATCTATTGAACTTGATTAACTTCTTTCTAGCACATATCCCTTGAATGAATGAGTCCCATGATCTTGGGAGACCATTCAAGGTAGTCATCATGATCTCTCCTTCGACATTTTCTTCAATGGCCTCTAGTTGCTCCTTGATTTGAGAAACCCCAGTGAAGTAGGACTGGATGGTTTATGAGTGTTGGATCTTCACATTCTTGAGTTGATTTCTTAAGGTCATATTCCTGTTGATGTTATTCCCTTCGAATAGTTTGATCAAGGCATCAAACATCTGCTTCGGGGTCTTCAATGATGAGACATGAGGGATGAGATGATCTTTGATTGAGTCTGCAATGATACTCTTGGATTTCATCATGTTCTTCTTGTGAGTAGCCTTGGCATCATCTCCCTCTAGTTTTGGAATCTCCGCAGTGACATATTTGTCCAAGTCATTCTCTTCTAGGATAAGAGAGAATTTATACTTCCATGCTCAGAAATTATCTACTCCTTCAAGCTTATCCTCAACCTTGGTGTGATTTATCATCTTGATATGAGAACCTCAAATGGAAATAATAATGGAATATATATTTACCAATTTGAGATGCCTAAGCTGATTCTGGAGCTAGTTGACCTAGGGTTCCATAGAGAAACCCTAATTTTCCAAACTTGGAATCTTGAGATTCTGCCTGGATAGAAAGATGCTCCTCCTTGATGCGAATTGTCTAGTGAGGTCCTTTTCCAAATTCCGTGGATGAAAGCTCCAAAAATCTGATGCCCTAGTTTCTTCCGGCAGTAGTGACTAGGTCAAAATTGAAACTCCTCCAAACTGCAATCTTTCTCCACCAAAAGATGTGCCTCCTTGAGGCGAGTTGACCTAGCCCTCTTTTTCGGAAAGGTTGTGGAGAAAAGTGTTAGAACTTGGAAGCCCTATTTTTCGCAACTGCAAAGTGCCTTCTTTAAGGTTGGCTCTGATACCATTTTAGAGTTTGCACTTTAATTCAATTATGTTTGATATTTAAACTGAAAGATAGACAAGCACAACAATACACAAGTACACAAATATTTTTCCTCGAGGAAACCATAAAGGAGAAAACCCCGCAACTTCTTTGGAATAGTTTTGTCAGTACAATGTCAAACCAAGATAAAATACCCAAAGATAAGATGTCTTCAATAGCTTCTTCCTTTTCTTCACCAACACACTTGTTTGTCTCTCTCTTGAGCGAACTTGCTTGTGTGTTGTGTGTCCAAATGAGGGAGGGTGGGTCCCTATTTATACTTTACATGTGACTGACCCAAAACCCTAACTGGGCTGACTTCCTAACCTAACAGGGCTGACTTACCTCTTGGGAGACTTAAAATACATTTAACAATATTTGTTTTGGGGACTATTGGCCTGACTTACAACAGAGGTTTTACCTCAATATTCTAGCATGACCAAATACAATAATAACATCATCGAGCAGAGGAAAAACATCTCTGATGGAGGCACAATAAAATACAATAATAATATATACAAAAGAATATCTTCCGAAGTTACATTTTCAACAACACAGTGGCGGGGACTGGGACGCCAATTTTTGAAACAAGGGACTTGGGTCTGTTGGGGGTACTATATATATATAAGTTTTATAGCTATAAATTTATAAATTAGAATACATATGAAATTTAAATCATTTTCATTGTACATATATATTCTTGTGCATCCATATGAATCCAAACCATTATACATAGATATGCAAAGTTTCTCATGTATATACCAAGGGTGCATACAACTAAAAAGCATCAAGTGCAATCCATATCTGACCCAAAATACATAAACAAAGAGGCTAAATGGCCTATAGAGTCCAAAAACTTCATGGTACAACAAATAATTACATAGCAAAATCCTAGCTTATATTGGGATCCTATTCATCAATAGCACCTCGTGCCTCCTTGTCTAGGCTTCTAGCCCTTGCCTCTACCTTGCATCTCAATGTTGGTCCTCCAAGGACGTTAGTCAACACCCTCTAGTTTTGATGAAACTTCCTAACGCAAATGTTAAAATAAGGTAGAAAAAGCTTCCCAGGCTTAATAAGTGATTTTGCTTGAGTGAATGGTACATTTTTGTTAAGGTCGTGACAAAGGAGTTCAACAAAAGCACCACCAACATAGAGAGGTTGATGTGCTTTTGATTAAATGCCAATCCCATACCCTCATACATGATAAAATCCAGTGGAAACGTTGCAATCCTGAAATCCTGAAAATTGTTAGGTCTGTTGAGTTCTGAATGGAATCTAAAATTCTATTTTTTGCCTATGAAGTTCAATGAAGTTGGGACTACTCTCAAACATCTTGAGACAATTAATGGTAATGCTAAAAATTTAAGTAAAATGATAGAAAATGAAATATAACCATTTAATATTATTGACTTTAATGTCACTTGTACAAAAATGGCTGGGCTTGTACCAAATTGGTCCCTAGGCATCCCCAGACGTCCTCAAAACAGGGGTACCGTATACAAAACTGGCCCCTGGGCGTCCCCAAAATAGGGCTGCTGTGTACAAAACTGGTCCTTGGGTGTCCCTAGGTGTCCCCAAAAGACGGTACCGTGCCCCCTCTGCAATCAACGTCACCTAAATCCATGACAAACGTCTCAAGTACTTCGGCCAAGTTTCAGGTATGGCAAGGTACGATTTCGTGTGTAGGTATAGGGTATCCAGTACGTGGGTACGGGGTATCCGGTATCATGTTATTCAGAGATCTTTTGTTTAATCTTTTTTGTCCACATTGCCAAGAATGGGAAGAAGTTATGGATTATTTGATCTAGTCCCAAGGTGCAACTTTATTTCAGGTGAAACAAAATCCACAGGGCCTTGAAAATGACTTTGGGGCTTGATTAGTTGGCTTTGCCCCACTTTAAACAGCATGTTTCTTAGTTGAACATGAATCATGATATAACCTCAAGATCTTATGGTTCCCAACCATGTAAAGAGTTTTCAGAATGTAAACCAAATTGTAATGCATTTGATGATGCTGTGGTGTGTTCCATGCCCTGAAATTTATTGCAAGCAAATATGAGGGTTTTAGTTGTCAGGCATTTTCTTAACATGCATACCTTTTGCAATTTTTTTTCCCTTCTTGTTGCCATACACATCATGGACAATGGTGGCTTCAACTTATACTTGGGTTTTGTTTGTCAGGTTAGAACTTAGAAATTGTGTAATAATCTTCCATCAAACAGACATGAAATTCTTAGAAATATATGCTGAAAGATCTATTTGATTCTGACAGGTTAATTTAAAGCTTTTAAGCAATAAAACGCATTTACTCATTCTTCTTTCTCGTTTTCCAGGTTTGATCAGGCTCATTAGTTATCTTTCCCAGCCTTCTGTATTTGGAAGAAAGCGAAATTTGCAAATTGTTGTTGACTCTGGAACAGGGACTACGGCTGTTGGATTGGCATTAGGAGCTTTATTGTTAAGGTAAGTCAATATATGTTCCTATGTTCCTCAGGTACATCTTACCTTACTTGCGTCAGTCGGCATGAATGGATTTCCAGTATTGACTGATACTTGTATGCCAATATTTTTGACTTGTTGTGCTCTTTCATCATTTTCTCTGCTGCTTGCATATTCTGCAATGTGAAAGATATTTCTAGGTACTTTTTCCTTTTCAAAAGTATCAGGTTTAGAACTTTGCTTTTATTGTTTCTTTAGGAGCATAATTATTGTCTATGTTTACCTTTCAGATTGCCATGGAAAGTGACAGGGGTGATGCTAGCTGATACAGTTGAAGGATACAAAAAGCATGAAGCTCGTTTACTTTCTGAATTTGAGAAACTTTTAATGGGTGACCATGCATATGACTTTGATGAAAACTCTGCCAATCTTGTACACTGGGTGGACCGTTCCTCACCGAGGAAGTAAGAAATCTGGCTTTGCCTAGACAAGTATGACTATTCAAAATTATCTCCCCTTAAACAAGGAAAAGTTTCAAAATTGTACATCCTCTATATTAAAATCTTTTCCTATTTTAAAAATTCACCCAGGATAGCCATCAAGATATTAAGCATGTTGCTTTTCTTATGTCAGTTTGTGTCTGTACTTGTATATACTTGTCACCGAGGGTTTTTTCTCCATACTGAAACACTCATATCTATTGTCTGGTTGTATGAGGTCAATTGCCACTATCATGCATCTTTGTTTGCTTTTCTGATTCATTCAGAAGATTGACTTTGTCCTTGAATTCTAATTTTATTGTTTGATTCTTTCAGATTTGGTAAGGTATTAAAAGGAGAAGTGGAGCTCTGCAGACAGATTGCTCATCAGACAGGTATCTTAGTAGATCCAGTATACACCCTTGCCAGCTGGGAGTATGCAACACACACTTGTCAAAATAGCACATGCAGTAATGTGAGTGTTGTAATGCTTCACACTGGGGGAACTCTGGGGTTGTTTGGGTTGGCTCAAAGATATAAATCCTACTTTCATCTGCGTAAAGAAAGTACTGTCAAGTCTGATTAGTCTATGTACATTGGAAATATTTCAACATAAATTTGGTTTTGTACAACCCAACTCCTTTTCCTTCATGGTTTTAGTGATTCAAAATTCATTAGGGCTTCGGTCATGTAAATTAAGAGCAGTGGACAGTTGCTTTGTGATAATTTATACAACAAATATTTTAAGCAAGAAGCTGTTTATATAACAAATATCAGAGATCTGATAATATTTATAGTGAAGGAAACAGCAGATTGAAAAATTATAATTTTCATGTGTGACTGATATTTCGTAGTTACAAATGAGTAATGATATCAGGAATTGGAATTACACTTACCATTGACTAGGTTATCAGAAGTGTGGGTGCAAGTGTGAACTGGCCTCAAGAGAGGATTAGGGGATTTGTTAAGTCACATAAATATAGACAAAATATTTATGTGAATGAAAACTACTCATAAGTTATAATGGCAAAAACAAAATTGCAAACATAGGTCAATTGACTGACTACGATCTCATAGTGTTCTCTCAGCCTTCTTAAAATACCTTTTAGGCTTTAGGTGTTGAGATTTGTATCTCGGGATGTCCTTCATGCAGTCATGCCTAGCATGAAGGGACATTAGCAGATTAGGTATGGGTGTAGGGCGTGAGAAACACTCTACTAGTTGTCATGGATCCAATGATGGAAACATGCAGAGGTTTATGAGACTTTTACCAGTTGTATGCAAGGAATGCATGATGCACCATTTTTAATGCAATAGTGAGTTTTTCATGATGTATGTGCATGAGATCTACACGATATATGTGTATGAGATCTGCATGCTGCATGTGCATGAAAGGTAGGTTAGGGTTTCGGAATCCTAAAAGTCACCAGAAGCTTATAAAAGGTGTAGAGAGTAAAAGATAGACACACTTATGAGATATAGGTGATCAGAGAGGAGGGTGCACCTTAGAGATTAAGGGCACACTTCTTGAGCCGAGAGGGCTGAGCATAGAACGAGGACGCAAATTCTTCAAAGACTTATACGCATCATTCCAGGAGTGTGAGAGATCATCACAATGACCAAGCTTTTGTGTGATACAGGGGCAGAGATAGTGAAAAGCTAAAGCTTGAGTGAATTGCTGCATGAAAATGGTGAATCACTGCATGAGAAAGGGGGCACATTCTTGAGAAGAGAAGGTCACATTCCAGGCAGAGAAAGTGACACAAGTTCTGAGAAGGATTTAGCATACTTCTTCTGAGGCAGAGAGGAGTCATTGGTGGCAATAGATTCATCAACAGCAAGATCAAAGATTGATATACACAGAGAGAGCGAATGCTTGCATTTGCAGAGCCAACACATTATTGAGACAAGAAGCACATTCTTGAGGCTTAGAGGGTTGACAACAGTAAGGCATATTCTTTAGAGACTAAGGAGAGGGTGCCTTGATCATTCAGAGACTGAGTGACAGTCATAGAGCTTTTCTATTGAGTAGACAGAGAGCTGCAAGAGAGGGGCGCATTCCAAAGAGTGGAGGGCGTATTCTTCTGAGACTGACATAGCAGAGGAAGACATAGGGCTCATCTTTCAGAGATTGAGAGAGGGTGCACTTCCCTAGGTAGCGATCCACAACATATTACATCAAAGATCAGAGCAGACAGAGGGCGCACTTGCCATATTGGTCACATGTGTGCCAGAGGGGCGCATTCCTTCAGAGACAGTTCATCCATCGAAGAAATCTCCTAGAGATCTAGCACGCCTTTTTAAGGCAACAGGTTGTTCTGTATAATTGATAAAGTTGATTGTAATCTCTCTCATGTTTTTTTGGCTCAGATTATAGAAACCCCTAGATGCTGGTTTTCCGCATTGGGGTTTTCAGGGTACATCATTGTGTTTATGTGTGTTTGATTTCTAGATCCACTGTGCATGTTCGACAGTTAATGAGTTTTTAATTGCTGCTTATAGATCAGATCTGAAAATTACTTTCTATATATGTATCTGGGAATCTATAGAGTAGTACATCAGAGATAAGCTCAACTCTTGTGATTAGAGTGTAAAAATTAACATTAGGGACCCTTTAAGGGTCTTTTTGGCAGATGCTGCTCCCTTATCATGATCAACAGTAATGCCCATCTACTATAGAAACTAAATCTACTACTGCCTATTACAAAATTTTCTTCAACTTAAGGGGAATTAATAGATATGAGAATATTCTGATTACAGTAAACCGTGACAAAATACCTAATGCCGGAAGATACAATTACAAACATTTAGACAAATAATGAAAAATTGGAGAAAGATCCTTTTCCAAAGAGAATGCTTGGAAGCTCTGGTTCATGCTTGATTAGAGAGGATTTTCCTGAGGTCTTGGACAACTGGTGCTCGAGGAGGCCCAAGCAATGCTCCAACTCATGAATTATCCTTCCTTCAACTTCAAGTTTGCAGGGAGAATTGTGCTCTTCAGTCTACTGCTCCTTTCTTTCTTGCTTTGCCTCCTGCCCAAGCTACTGGAAACACTCTTCATAACTCCTCTCGTTAGATCTGAGGCGGTGCTTTAGAGTGGATACTTTGTGTTACAAAGCCTTAGTTTTTTATGAGAGGCATTTTACTCCATGGGACAAACAGCAGTCCGAGCTGCTCTCACTATCTGCCATTGCTGACTCCTCGCCCTGTTGATGCCAACCCTTGTCGCGATGATTTCTGCCCAACTGAGTGTACTTTCTTTCCTGCCAACTTTGTTGAGCAGCTCTGGGTGCCTCAGACCATCTAGAATGCTTTGGATGTCAGGGTTTAAAATTCCCCATCTCACTCATTCTCATCATTGCCCCAATACACTAAGAATTAATTGCTTCGCTTGGGAGTAAATGCTCTGCACATTCCAACTCGGGAGTCATCATATCCATCCATGGAGGAGATATTGTACTTGGTATGTATCGATAGATATTGAACTCATTTGTTTTCAACACTTGCCGATTTGAAGAGAAATTAATACACCACCTTAAATCCTAATGGTTGGAAGGAGGCATGTGTACAAGGACACCACGCCACCTGGGTCTGTAGATGCCATCGTCATGCTTACGAAGGGAGGTTATCATGGGATATCTTGGAAGGAGAGACTTCCGTTTTTGGACATTAATACTCCTTTCGTTAATTTCACCGTTTGGTTGGCTTCGGTGTCATCGGGTTTGTTTAGCTCCCTTAGGACATGAAAATGCCGGGAACCAGGGAGCAAGGCAAGAAGGGTGCTTATTGTGACAATGAGTTTTTGAATAAGGAGATCTTTAGGCTCCGATTGTGTGTGAACCAAACTGATGATGTTCAAGGAGTCTCCGAAAGCCCAAACCTCATATATTCCTCTCTGTTGTACCAACATTAGCCCTTGTAGGAGAGCTAGAGCTTCAACTCGATTACAAGAAGCCCTACCTGAACCCCACATGAATTCAGCTATTGTTTGTCCCTCGAGGTTAAAGAGAATCCCTCCTGATCCTGCCACCCTTGCCCATAATACTATACTTAGGTGTACTATTTGAATCCTTAAAAAATACCCTTATCTATTCGTCCAAAGTCATCCAAGACTTGCCCCTAGTCGTAACTTGTTGAAATGGTGAAACATTCCTTAAGGGGTGAAAAGGTCTCTCGGTTATTTGAACCTTGGTGGGGGAATATCACTACCCTACTCATCCATCAAACCAATACCCATTCATATAAAGGGATAATTTAATCTTTTGTGTTTTCTCATTTTAGTTTTCATACAGGAATTATAATAAGTCCCACATAAGGGACATGATTCATTATAGGATCCATCTTGGATTGGTTTTCCTCTTGGAATCTTATCAGGAAATGGATGTTGGAAAAATCCTGTCAAAATGCCAGTCATACTTTCATATGATTCAAGAGAGTACTGTCAAGCTTGACATATCCATGCCAACTAAAGTTTTTGACATGTTAATTAAAGGTAAGAGGCTAGAGCAGTTGGTAATTATTGCGTGTTAAGTTGGGCAGCAAATATTTAGTGGAGCAAGGCAACTATTCATTGAATGAATTTGAAAGATATGATAATATTTATACTAAGGGCAAGTGACAGGGTTTAAACTATGTTGCACTGAAATGGAAATAGATGTGGATGCAGAAATGGGGGGAGAAACAGATGACATATTTTCAGAAAGGTTGGATTAGGATATGAAATGACAGGGAAATAATAAACTATCTATACATATAGCCCAATGGTTTAGGGCATGGATTTAACTTTTTAAGTCCAGTAGACTCCCTGTCTATTAGGAGTAATGTATTCTGGCATCATTTATCCTTAGCACCATTCCCCGAAATGTCTAGAAGCACTTGGAAGGTTTCCCCGATGACATTTTCTATGGAAATATTGAAGTTACTAGGATAGGGATACAGATATGGATCCGGATCTGGATTTGCGAGATTTTTGAAAAGCTGGGATCCAGATAGAGCAAGGAAGCAACAAGTACGGAAATATAAAAATATTATCCATGAAAACAACCTGGATTCAAATGGCCATTCCAAATCCACAAATATAAATTAAAGACTAATATTATTAGTTTTGTTACTTCTCATTATCATTAATAAATAAAAACTAATATTATTATTTATATTACTTATCATTAACATTAGTATTACTAATTATTAATTAATAATGTTATCTTTCTATTAAAATATTAATAAATAAAAAGTAAACAGTTAATAATTATTAAAAATACTAGAGACCGTATTCATATTTACTATTCACCAATAGTAATACAATTTTATTAATTCTAATGAAAAGTAGGCGGTTATAACCTATACCTTATGGAATGGTATACCACAATGAATAAATTAAAGAAAAAACTAAATTAAAAATTAAGAATATCCAGAAAATTAAAAAATAAATAACCATAAAGTTACAAAACATAAAAATAAAAGAAAGTAAATAAATTAAAAATAAGAAAGAAAAAAAATAAGAAATACATAAAACAACATAAATGATAAATTCATGGCTACAATTTATGCTATCCTATTTATATTGCATAGTCAATAAAAAATTTAAACGTGCCACCATGGCTGACACAACTTCATAAGCTTTTGTGGATAATGTCCAGCCAGAGAATTCATGAGCTTCTGTGGACAATGTTGGGACACAGTCCATAGCGCACAAAGATTATGGGATAGAGCTAAGCAGTCCACAATGCAACCCACAGCCTGATTTGACCTTTTTTATGGAGCCGCCCACCATAATTTATTGATGGTTTGGAAACTAACTTTGAGACCTTTTTGTTTACAGGACAAAGGGAATTCGACTTCGAGAGATTTTGGATGACAACGGAATGCTCTAAGCTCAATTCATGTGTTGTGAAATTTACTAGGCAATCCACAACGCAGCCCACAGACCACAACACATGCCACGTAGTTGAGAAAGCTAAGCATATTCCACATGGTATCCGTTGACTATGGATGGCATCCGTTCCGCAAGTTGAGATCCGTTTCAAAGGCGGATCTTGATGAATCAGTATCNATTTTTTTTTTCCTTAAGAAAAAAAGCCGATTATATTAATCAAAAAGCTACATACAAAAGTATGTATTGTTCCTGCTTCTCGCAGAGTTACATCTTGATGTCACATCATTTTTGATGTATTTGCTTCTTTTGTGCATATCAGCCAAAAGAAAAACCATGATGAGTCAAAAGACTGTCTGTAATAGATTCTCCCATGAAAGCTTCCCGTTGGAAAAAAACTGGAAGGAAACTGTCTTCCTTCTTTTGAGCATACTGAAAACAAGAAACTGTCTACAGCAATTTTCTCCGGTTGGGAGCTTCCTGCCTTGAAGGTTTTGTTACTTCCTGTTTGAGCAAAACTGTCCAAAATTATGTAACCAAATATTATTGAGGCAAAACCATAAAAGGCCTATGGTAATATTCATTGGCCTCTGTCTCCTTTTTCTCTATGATTTTCCAAGTTCCCCATTGCAGATTTATTCCTGCCTTTGAGAGTTTGTCTGCCTCCATGTTTCGCTCCTTGTAGACATGTTTGAACGAGATTGATTCAAAATTTGCAAGAAGCCTGTTAACTTCTTCAAAAAGTGTATCTAGTGAGGTGTTTCTGCATGTCTGAGTCTTATTTATCCAATTTATTACAATTAGAGAGTCACCAAATACTTGTAGCATTTTGCAGTTTCTTTCAATTGCAAAGCATAGGAGAAGTTTCAGGGTCATAAGTTCAGCATAGTTGTTTGATCCAGTTCCCAGTCCCATTGAGATTTGAAAATGATGGTTTGGGTTTAAGAAGAGGGTGGCTCCTCCCCCACATTTCGAATTTTGAGAAGCACCATTGAAAAAAGACCAAGGGGTGTTTTTATCCAACTGTTCGGGAGTGATGATTCTTGGATTGGGGCTGTTCTTTGTTTGGGGAAGTAAGAGAGGATGTCTGATCCTTGCCTTGCTACTTCTTCTAGAGAGCTGGTTTTTTCAAGGAAAATGGCCTTGTTTCTGGCTAACCAGATTCCCCATATGTGGAGGAGCGGAAGGGCTTTGATCTGATGAGTGGTTTAGGGAGAGGATGACCAAACTTTCCAGGTATCTTCCACTGTGTGACCTTCCCAATTAGATCTGGAGGAGGTGAGAGATTTGGAATGCTCCCATACCTGCTTGGAGAAGTTACATCTTAGAAAAAGACGGTTTGTGTTTTCCTTGTTGTCTTTGCATAAACTACACCATCTGGGTCTTGCAAGCTGTCTTTTCTGTAGATGATCCCGGGTAGGGATTTTATTTGCAAGAGTGCACCAGGTAATTTTTTTTGCCTTTAATGGGCATTTGAGCTTCCAGATACCCCCCTGCCACCATTTCTGGTTTTCCTGAAAATGTTGTAAGCATAGTTGTTGGTATCCGATCTTAGGGGTGTAGTTCCCATGTTGAGCCTTCTTCCAGATCAACTCATCTGCTCTGTCAGTTATCCGAATGTGTGAAGATTGCAGGGCAAGAGTGTAATGGTCCCACTACCTAGACCATCGGTCTGGTAGTTCTAGACCCTGGGTTTTCTTCCATCCTTGATGCCAGATGTTGGTTGAGATAGGATCTGCTATTTGATTCAAGTGAAAAAGCCCCTTCTGATGAATCAATTGTATTAGTTGATGTGGTAGTAAGTGATTTTGTGAGCAGCCTGGCCATGGATCCGCTCCAATACTTACTTTTGTACCATCACCTACCTTCCAGACAAGCCCTTCTGAGATGAGTGGAAAGGCTTTGCATAAGGCTTTCCAAATGATTGAGCCGTTTGGTAGATTTGTGTTTCCCATGTCTTTGATCCAATCCAGAAGAGGAGTTGGTGCTATGTATTTCTGGATGATGACTTCAGTCCACAAGCTTTGAGTTGAAATGAGCTGCCGTCCTACTTTTGCAGCCAGGGCCTTTGCAAAGAAAAAAGTGTTTTTAATGCCCCAACCTCCCAATGATTTTGGCTTGGCTATTTGATCCCATTTTACCCAAGGGAGAACCTTTTGCTCTTTTTTTCCTGTCCATAGAAAAGTAGTGCAGATTTTCTTTGTGTTGTTCAGGATTGACTTGGGGATCCATGCCAGGGCCATCCAATAAATTGGGATTGCTTCTAGGACTGATTTTATCAGTACTAGCCTACCAGCGCTTGAGAGCCATCTATTACACCAATTATTCACTTTTGGATTCCAATTTGGCTTGCAGCCCGTTCCAATCTTCTTTCTTGTAACAATTTGGTTTGAGTCTAAATCCTAGATATTTAATTCCATCATCCAAGTAAAACTGTTGATAGGGGAATAAGTCATGAAAAAACCTTTGAACTTTCTCTTCCATATTGAGTGTTGTGATTGAGGACTTCTGAGGTTTATTTGCATACCTGTAGCTTTACAAACCAAGATTAGAATTTCCGAGAGTCTTTCTGCTTCTCTAATTGAATCGTTGCAGAAAATGAGAATGTCATCTACGAACAGAAGGTGTGTGATGTTCAGGTTTGTGGCAATCTTGATTCCTTCAAATAGGCCTCTCCTTTTTGTATCTAGTAGGGCTCTACTTAGGCCTTCCGCAACTAGTAAGAAAAGCAGAGGGGAAAGAGGACATCCTTGTCTTAAGCCTCGTTCAGAGTGGAAGAAATGGGATGTTGCTCCATTGATGATGATTGCGAAGGAGGCAGTTGAGATACATGCAAAAATCCATTTTATAAAAGAGTAATTAAACCCCAGATGTGTGAGGAGCAACCTGAGGTATATCCAGCTTACTCTGTCAAAAGCCTTAGAGAGATCAATTTTTAGGATAGCCCCATTTGCTTTTTTTATTTTTGCACTGTGAAGGCCCTCCTGAGCAACCCCAATGGCTTCATGTATTTGTCTGTCTTCCGGAAAGCCAAACTGTTCCTTTGATATGAGTTTTGAGAGTACCTTCCTGAATCTTTGTGCAATTATTTTGGTGACCACCTTCTAAGTAATGTTGCACAGAGAGATAGGCCTGTAGTCTTCCATACTTTCTGGGTTATCCTTCTTTGGGATTAGTGCTAGGAAGGTCGAGTTCAGGGGGAGATGGAGGATACCATTTACTCTTGTTTCCTCTACCAACTGCAAGAGGTCTGGACCAATAATATCATACCCAGCCAGAAAGAATTCCACTGTCCACCCATCAGGACCTGGGATTTTGTCCATTTGAAAGCTATTTAGTGTTGCTTTCAGTTCCTCCTCTGAGACTTCTTCCATTAGCTCCATATTATCTTCCTCACTAATGCTTTCTGGAAAAAATTGTGATATTCGAATTACCTCAGCTATAGTTGTTTGTTGATTTTCTTTGAAGATATTTTCAAAATAAGCCTTCCCTGTCTCTGCTAGGTCCTCAAAAGTTGTTGCTGTCTCATTGTTTTTTTTCTTTAGCTCCCAAATGGTGTTTTGTTGTTTCCTGCCTTTTGTGAAAGCCTGGAAGAATTTTGTATTATCATCACCACATTCCATCCATATTGCTCTACTTTTTAGCCTCAAAACCTCCTGCCTTTCCTTTAGAATTTTGTTTCTGGAGGCCTCCAAAGAGTAGAGTTTCTCTCTGTCATCTTGTGTGAGGAAACCCCCTCCATCTTTATTTTGGAGCTCTTTCAAATCCTCCTCAATTTGGTTGATTGTCTGTTCGTCCTGATCTTTCTTTTTCGTGCTCCAATCCTTGAGAAGCTTTTTGATTCTGAGTAAGTTTTGAGAGAAATGTACAACAACCCTTGTGCCATTTCCTGCTTGGTAAGGCAACGAATTTGATTGGATGATTTGATTTACTTCTTCATTTTTGAGCCATGCAGAGTAGAGCTTGAAAGGACTGGTCGATTTTTTTGGCTGCTTTCGGATTTCCAGACAGATAGGTAGATGATCAGAGTTTGCTCCTGAATCCACCCATTGTTTGAACATAAAATCTTCCTCCAGTAGGTCTTCTGTTATCAAGAATCTGTCCAGTCTCTTCGCTATTCTCTCTTCTCCCACCCGTCTATTTGTCTAGGTTGGTTTTAAGTTCCGAGGATCTAGGTCTATCAATTTTAATTCTAGTAAGATGTTGCTGAAATAAGGGGCTAAGGGGTCTGTTCTCGCCTTTGGCCCCTAGATTTCATGAGCTCCCAGGGTGAAATTGAGATCACTTTTAATGATCAAGTTCCTTTCCTTTGATAGCCCAGATTTTCTCAAGGAGTCCTAGAATTCCGTTCTATTGATATAAGGCCCATAGATGTTTACGATTGTTAGGGTTAGGTTTGTCTCCGCCCAGCAGATTTGAGCCCCTATCCCTATAGAGGACCCCCAAGTGTTTGTACATCGTATACAGGATTTCTTTCATACTATTGCTAAACCTCCTTAGTGTCCTCTTGCACTCTGTGCTGTGAAGGAATAAAGAGGTAAGATTGAAGATAACAGATTTTCTACTTCCAGCTTTGGCCCCATAGTTTCTTGTAGAAGGATGACTTTTGGTGTTTGGACCGAGATCATCCTCTTGAGGGCAAGTTTTTTTCGGGTACTTGCCAGACCCCTACAGTTAAGAGAGTAATTTCATTTTGGAACCCCATTTGGGGCGTGCACCGCTCTAAGTGCCCCAAAGAGGGTTTGTTGTCTTCCGTTTGCCTGGTCCTTGAGGGCCTTGCTCTGTGCCACAAAGAGATGCGAAGGTCTTCCTTTTCCTCTTCCTTTGGATGGGATGTTAGGATTAACTCCAAGACCTTTGGGAGGGATTTTTTGGTTCATTGAGGCTGGAACATCCCTTGATCGAAGGTGGAGACAAATGGAAGTGGATGTGGTTGAGGGTTCAGGTTTTGTGGAAGGTGGGGAGGCTGTCGAAGTGGGGGCCAAGGATGTTGATCGGGAGGGAGAGGGGGAATGGTTAGGGGCGAGAATGGTTCTGGTTGTGAGGGGAGAAATCAATTTTGTATCTTCATTTAAAGATAAAACATGCAAATGTTTGCTTAATGTAGAGGGATTCATACCTGATGAGGTCGGCGGATTCAGGTGTTCCTCCGGCTGATATGCTGGTTGAGATCCCATGACTTCTTCCGTGGCCCTTCTGTAATATCCCAAATCCTGATATTTTATATTTCTATGCAAATTTACTGAAACAATCGGGCATGCAAACTGCCATGCAAAATTTCCCTATTTTATAGCTGAAATTAGGGTTAGGGTTTGTGGGATAGAATGAACACTTACCACTGATAAGCCGACTGAATATGCTCCAGAGAGAATACACATGCAAGATGAGTTGAGTTGATGAAGAAATGACCTTGTTTTTTGCTGCGATACCCTGGATGGTTGAATCAAACAAGTGTAACGTTTTTGCTGAAGGGATGGTCAGTTTCAGCTGGAAATAAGTCGGAAGGAAGGTGTGCCCGTGTCGAAGAGGATGGCCGGAGCATGCAAGAGTTTTGACCTCTCCAGATGCCCTAGCGAATTGATCTCTCAGTCTGCTGCTCACGCCCCCACAACCCTGTAAACTGCTGCTAACCGCCCCGGATGGACAATTTGATAGCTGATAATCACCCAATGCAGTAGAGTGATCCTATTAGTGAGGATGCAGGCTGCATGCGGAAGAAATATGGTGATCCAGAGTCTTGGTGAATGACTAGGGTTTCCTAGCTAAATGCCCCAGTTGTATGGATGAACCTGCAAATAACCTTCGGACATATACTGGAACAATGGATAATGATGAATGCAATAGACACGGTGACAAACCTGGATGGTTTATCCTGAAGGAGACTAGGGCAGATATCTCATTGCCGAAATCCCGTTAGCTAAAGACGTCGTCTCCAACCCCAACTGCTGTGGCCGCACACTGTGCTGCTACTCAAGAGATCCAAAACAATAATTATCCAAAAGTGTCTTCTCCATTCACTTTATCTTTCTTTTATAACTTTCAACTGCGAAAACCCTAACTTTTGACTTAATTAGGTCACTTTATCTTCTAATTTGCAATTGACTTGCATGCATGTGCATGGAGACTTAATCAAGTGCATGCATCATTAAATAATGCCCGGATGTCATGCATGCAGGTGGCCTTTGGCTCTGGTGGCCCTCTTTGACCCAATGGTGATATAATATTGATGCCCTAGATCTTCTATATATGGCATCAGTCTTCGGCTGATTCCTTGACTGTCAATACCCGCTCAAACCTACAAGAATCACATAGGTTAGTGGGTTGGTCCTCAATGCCTAAGCAGAAGAGGACATTACAATCCTCCCCGCTCGAATTTGCTTGTCCTCAAGCAACTGTAAAGCTGGGTGCTGTAATACCTGTTCTGCCTCCCAAGTAGCCTCCTCTATAGGTAGATCTTTCCATTGAACCAGGTAATCTTTGATGATTCTGTTCCTCAGTTTTCACTCTCGCACCTCTAGGATGCACTCCAGAATCAGAACCAATTGCCCCTCGTCATCAAGGGGAGGCAGCTCGGAAGATGTAACAATCTGTTGACCAACCACCTTCTTGAGATTGGAGACATGAAATGCGTTGTGAATCTTGCTCTCTAGGGGTAGTTCTATCTCATATGCTACCTCTCCGACCTTCCGAATTATCTTGTGTGGACCATAGAAACGAGGTTGGAGTTTTTCTGCTCCTTTCTTTTTAAGAGATGATTGTCAGTAAGGATGGAGGCGTAAATAAATGAAATCTCCCACCTCAAAACTGCGCTCAACTCTGTGCTTGTTTGCATATATCTTCTGTTGATTCTGAGCAGCCTGTATGTTCTCCTTGAGTATCTTGAGGATATCTTGACCCTCCTGAATCCACTCTTTGGCCTTGGGGGCCCTAGTATCGCCAAATATCCAGTCTCAAAAGTGGAAGCATCATACCCATACAGGGGTCAGAAAGGGGTCATCCCAATGGTCATATGGTAGTTGGTGTTGTAACAATGTTCACCCAAGTGTAACCATTTGATCCATGTCCTCTGCATACCTGATACGTAATTTCTCAAGTATCCCTCAATCCACTTGTTGACAATCTTTGTCTGTCCGTCACTCTGCGGATGATAATTTGTGCTCATGGCTAACTCGGTCTCCACTAACCGGAAAAACTCTTGCCAAAAGGCTCCTGTGAATTTGTTGTCCCTGTCACTGACAATGGTCTTGGGTAACCTGTGGAGTCTAAATACCTCTCTGAAAAATAGTTCTGCTACCTGTGCTGCTGAATAATCTGATGATATGGCAAAGAAGTGAGCACACTTGGTCAATCTGTCCACTACTACGTACAAGCAGTCTCTGCCTTGAACCTTGGGCAGCCCAGTAATGAAGTCCATAGAAATGCTCTCCCATTTCTGCTCGGAAATAGGTAAGGGATGTAGTAAATCAGCCGGGTGGATGTGCTCTATTTTGTTTTGTTGGCACAAGCTGCACTCTTTCACATGTTGTATCACATCTTTCTTGAGGCCCTTCCATGAGAACCTTTCTCTAATCTGTCTGTAGGTCTTGAGAAATCCCTGATGCCCTGCTAATGGTGAATCGTGCGATGCCTGTAAGATTTTCTTCTTGAGGGGAGACTCTGGATCCAAGAAGATTATGTTTTAGTAGTATATGATATCATCAATGACCCTGTACCTATCATCCTGAATCTGTCCATCCAATAGCTCGCAAGCAAAGTTATCTTTGGAGTACTCAACCAAAAGATGAGACCTCCAATTTGATGAGATGCTCATAAGGGATAAAGTAGCTGGTCATCTAGAAAGTGCATCAGCCACTACATTGCTCTTTCCCTTTACGTACTGAATCTCGAAGTCATAAGTCTGAATTTTACTTATCCATTTCTGTTGTCTCTTGTTTAGCTCTTTCTGCTGCAGGAATTATTTCAGGCTGTTGTGATCTGTCTTAACCTTGAACCTGGCACCCACTAAGTATTGCCTGAACTTGGTTAGTGCATGGAGGATGGCTAACATCTCTTTTTCATATATCGAATAATGGCGCTCATAGTCTTTGAGTTTCCTGCTCTCAAATGCAATGGGGTGGTTGTTCTGCATCAAAACTGCACCAATTCCCTCTCCTGAAGCATCACATTCTAACACAAAGGATTGAGAAAAGTCTAGTAAAGCTAATACTGGGTATGAACTCATTACCTCCTTCATTTTCTCAAATGTTTGTTGTGCTGCCTCCGACCAACTAAATGCTCCCTTCTTGGTAAGATCTGCGAGGGGTGCGGTCATCTGTGAGAATCCGTTGACATACCTCCTGTAGTAGGTGCAAAGGCCCAAAAAGCCCCTCAGTTCTGTCACATCTTTAGGTGTAGGCCAATCCAAAATTGCCCGAATCTTCTCTAAGTGCACTTGGACCCCGTTGGCCCCTATCACATGTCCTAAGTACAACATCTCCTGCATGCTGAACTCACACTTGGACATTTTGACATATAGTGACTGCTCCTGTAGAATACCAAGTACTTTATCAAGATGTCTCAAATGTTCTTCCCAAGTCTGACTGTATATCAATATGTCGTCGAAGAATACCAGAATATATTTACGTAATTGTGTCCTGATGATATGGTTCATGCATGACTGGAAAGTACCTGGTGCATTAGTGAGCCCAAATGGCATCACTAGAAACTCATAATGTCCGTAGTGGCAACGAAAAGCGGTCTTTGGAACATCCTGTTCCTTGACCCGAATCTGATGGTACCCTGAGCCGAGATCAATTTTGGAAAAGTACTTTGCCCCCTGTAGTTCATCCATTAACTCATCAATCCTAGGGATGGGATACCTGTTCTTTATGGTCTTCTTATTGAGTGCCCTGTAATCAATGCACATGCATAAGGTTCCATCCTTTTTCTTCACTAGCACTACTGAAGATGCAAAGGGACTGGAGCTAGGTTTGATGTACCCCAGCTTGAGTAGTTCCTTGATTGTACTCTTGATCTCATCTTTATACCTCTTGGGATGTCTGTAAGGAGTGGTGATAACTGCTTGGGTCCCCTCCTCTAACTCAATAATGTGCTCAAATCCCCTATCTGGAGGCCGACTTGCTGGAAGGTCTAGAAGGTCTCTGAATACTACCTTGTGCTTCTGTAGTAAGGCCTCTATATCTGCTAGATGTTGTGTGGTCTCATCTGGTGGTTTCTTGAAGGTAACCATACACTCTGCAACCCACTCAATATCTCCCTACTGGAGTATTGCCTCCATCTTGTGTGATGTCACTGCTGTGGGAGGATAGGTATTCATCCCTCTCAATACCACCTTCTGTCCTTCTACTCCTGTAAACTCCATCTCCATGGTCTGGTAATTTGAGGAATACTTCCCTATGGAATATAGCCACTGAACTCCTAGTACCACATTCATGTCAGGTACATCTACCACATAGAATGTCTCTATCACTGTATAATTCCCAAGCGTTACCTTTAATTTAGGAATCCTCTGACTACACTCCATGGTGTGAGCTGCTGCTGCTACCGAAAACCCATCAAAGCTCTCAGTCTGAATGTCTCTCTTTTTAACCCATGCAGCATCAATAAAGTTATGGGATGCCCCACTATCTATCAGTACTCCCACTCTGTGCCCCTGTACGGTACCTCTGATTCGAAGAGTGTGGAATCTAGGAACCCCTGTCATGGTAGCAATGGTACCTCCTGAGGCTTGTCCCTCAGCAACTGTCTCTGTTGTCTCTCCCTGCTCCTGATCCTGGTAATCCTCATCCTCCTCACTGTCGGAATAAGCCTCTATGTAGTAGGCCTTTCCTTTTCCTGAGCATCTGTGACCTGGTATCCATGGTTCCTGGCAAGTGAAACACAACTTTTTTCTTCTAAGGTCTTGTCGGGTATCATTGTCCATCCATTCTTTCTGGAAGGGTTTCCTTTCTTTATCTTTAATAGGAAAATTGGTCCTGGGAGGAAACCTATTTTTGGGCATTGCAGGAGGGCACTGCATCCTGCAAGTCTCTAGTCCGTATGATGGCATCTGCTAGGGTGGTGGGCCTATGACTTGACCCATCCCCGCAAGGGTTCAGTGAGAGCCTCAGTGAACAACATAATCAACCTGCTCTCTGAAATATCTGTGACCATGACTGATATCCCCTGAAACTCAGAAATAAAAGCATCTGCACTCCTTGTCTGCTTGAGGTGTGCCAGCTCCCTAAAGTGTACCTCTGGATCCTTCCGATCAAACCGCTCAATGAGCCTTTGTGTAAAATCTGTGTATGAGGTGATGGTGTTGTGACCCAGTGTCACTAACTCGTGGTACCACCACTCATGTGCTTCTCCGTCCAAATGCAAAGTAGCCAATTTAATGGCATCTGTCTCAATCATGGGGTTGAGCTGGAACTATGTATCCAACTTCTGCACCCAATTCCTAGCTGGGCCACCCCAGGTGCCCTCAAAGGTAGGGATAGTCAGTTTCCCTACGGTGCGCTATAACTCATTGTTCTGGGTGAATGTTCTATTGTAAGCTTTGGGTTTGTTCTTACTTTTAAAGTGGCAGAAGTCAATGAAGGTCATGGCTGAATGGAAGTCCTCTCCTAAAGCCCTATATTATCTCAGATAGGCACTCATGGGTTCCTCTGGTTCTGCTTGTGCTAGAGGCACTACAGCTTGACTATCCAAGAATTGAGGCATGGTAGGTCGGAAAGGCTTGTATATATGGGGATGGTTATGCATGTTGGTATGTAAGTGCTCCCTACTACTGCTGGTGGATACCCTATCATTGTTGGGAAAGAAGGGATTGTGTGGGGTGGGCCCATTCTTCTCAGTCATTTGCCTGAAGGTGCTCATCATTTCTTTTATCCCAGTGGTGAGTTCTTTTATGGCTGATATGAGACTATTGAAAGCTATTTTATCATCATCGGCCATTGTTTCTTTGCCTTTTTCAAACTGATACTCTCTGTTCCCCAAATCTATGTCCTCTAACTCCTCTTCTCTGTCTCGACTCTCTATACCTCTGGCTCCTGTGAGTAATGTTGTATGGATCTCTTGGATTCATTTATAATTTTTGCATGCCCACAATTGGCAAGGAAAATAGCTCTGATACCACTGTAATATCCCAAATCCTGATTTTTTCTATTTCTATGCAAATTTACTGAAACAGGCGGGCATGCAAACTGCCATGCAAAATTTCCCTATTTTATAGCTCAAATTAGGGTTAGGGTTTGCAAGATAGAATGAACACTTACCACTGATAAGTCGGTTGAATATGCTCCAGAGAGAATACGCATGCGAGATGAGCTGAGCTGATGAAGAAATGACCTTGTTTTCTGCTGCAATACCCCAGATGGTTGAATAAAAAAAGTGTGACGTTTTTGCTGAAGGGATGGTCAGTTTCAGCTGGAAATAAGTCGGAAGGAAGGTGTGCTCGTGTCGAAGAGGATGGCCAGAGCATGCAAGAGTTTTGACCTCTCCAGATGCCCTAGCAAATTGATCTTTCAGTCTGTTGCTCACTCCCCCACAACCCTGTAAACTGCTGCTAGCTGCCCCAGATGGACAATTTGATAGCTGATAATCACCCAATGCAGTAGAGTGATCCTATCAGTGAGGATGCAGGCTGCATGCGGAAGAAATATGGTGATCCAGAGTCCTGGTGAATGACTAGGGTTTCCCAACTAAATGCCCCAGCTGTAGGGATGAACCTGCAAATAACCTTTGGACATATACTGGCAAATAACCTTTGGACATATACTGGAACACTGGATAATGATGAATGTAATAGACGCGGTGACAAACCTGGATGGTTTATCCTAAAGGAGACTAGGGCAGATATCTCACTGCCAAAATCCCGTTAGCTGAAGACGCCGTCTCCAACCCCAACTGCTGTGGCTGCACACTGTGCTGCTACTCAAGAGCTCCAAAATCAATAATAATCCAAAAGTGTCTTCTCCATTCACTTTATCTTTCTTTTATAACTTTCAACTGCGAAAACCCTAACTTTTGACCTAATTAGGTCACTTTATCTTCTAATTTACAGTTGACTTGCATGCATGCGCATGGAGACTTAATCGGGTGCATGCATCATTAAATAATGCCCAGATGTTATGCATGCAGGTGGCCCTCTTCGACCCAATGGTGATATAATATTGATGCCCTAGATCTTCTATATATGGCATCAGTCTTCGGCTAATCCTTGACTGTCAGTACTCGCTTGAACCTATAGGAATCACATAGGTTAGCGGGTTGGTCCTCAATGCCTAAGCAAAAGAGGACATTACACCTTCCCTCCGCCTGTTCTAGCGGTTGTCCTAGTACTTCTGAAGCATGCTGTTCTCCCGCCATGCCTTGATCCGTTGTGGTGTCTTTTGGTCTTGTGTCCTCTGTTCCCCGTCTGGACCATTTCTTTCTTCCCATTGTCGTGGGCACGTAGTTTGGACGGTTTTGAGCCAGGTGTCGTGTTTCATGACATTTGTGACAATGAAAAGGAAGCCCTTCGTAATCCAATAACTGCTTCCTTGTCTTGGTTTCCCAAATTATGTTTATGTGATCCCAGAGACTGGTTCTAATGTTCAAAGAGACCAAGATTCTTGCTACCTTCCTTATTCTTGTTTGCTGATAGGAGAGGTCTGCCTCAATGAACGTACCAAGCACTCGTCCGATATCACCAAGCGAGGTCGGGTTCCAAAATTCCCAAGGTAATCCTGGAAGCCGAACCCAGACTGGAATTGTGTTGAGCCTTTCTGTGTCTTCGTCGAACAGTGGCGTCCACCTTTCAACTGGATGGGGGGTTTTTCGTAAGTCCAGACTTTCTTAAGGACAGAATCTGCATCCTCTCTACGGCTAAAGCGAAATCCGAACCATCCTTTTGCTAATGGAGTGATTTTGGGGTCTTTTCCTTGGAAGCCCGTCCAGTTCTTTCGAACCCAGTCTTCCATTTTTCCTTGAGATGGGTTTCGTCCTCTTATTTTCCCAACTAGGGCCATCCCTTCCATTTCTTGGGCTTCTGCCATGGAAATATTGACTCCACAGATCAGGTTCATGGTTCCTCCGAAGGGGTTTAGGCAACGATTTTTCCGCTTTTTAGTGCCTGGTATTGTACCCTCCGAGCTCCTGTCTGAGTTTGTGCCTTCCCCTTCCTTGTTAGGTTTTGTGATGGTCTGTTCAGAGACCCTTCTTGCGGTCCTAGATTCTGCGCTTCTGTTTTTGCTGCGGGGGCGTGCTGTTCAAAGGAGTCTATCTCCTTGTGAAAACCACTGTCTTGCTGCAATGGACCTTGTTGTGGAGTCGGTTGGAAGATTTCACTATGGGTGATTACTGCATTAGAGACGTGCAGGGTTGTGTCAGAGGGAAATAGGTTATACGGTGCTCCTCCTAGAGAAGGATTTAGTGGCCGAGCTGCGAAGTGCCCTAGCTCCCCCTCCTCAGCGAAAGGCGGTGTGACCGGAACCCTAGATTCGTTCCCAGCTGACAGTTTCTCTAGCCTGTCCTGAACCGATGCCGGAGATGGGATTCCGGTGATTTTTGGAGTCGAGAAAACTGTTATCCCTTGCCACGGGTCCTCCGTGTAGTCCACCATTTTTTCTTCTGTAGGTAAACCTTCGTCGGATCCATGCTGACTGGGACTGTTCCTCCACTAGTTAAAGTAAAAAACAAAAAAATTCTCCTTTGCCCTCCGTTCTTCGCTGCTGCTTCCCGTTTTTCCCTCCTTGTTCTCAGTGGAGCCCTCACGGGCTCCTACCTATGCCTTCTTCATAGACCGCAAGCCGCAGATCCGTGACCACCGCAGAAGCCTTCTCTGGAAATATATATCTATATATATATAGCCCGGTGCTGTAACTGAAGTGGTTGAGTGCTGTAAGTTGTGAGCACAAGGTCTTGTGGTCACCCCTGGGTGGCTATATATTGATATATAAGGGCCTCTCTTGATGTCCTCAGTGGGTTAGCTCCATAATCAATTAGAGTGCACAGGGTGAGGGCCCTTCGGGTGGGCCCCTTGTGATTTCCTCCTGTGGACGTAATAGCCCCGCTGGGGGGTTTGTGAACCACAACACACACACACACACACATATATACATATATATATTAAAAAAACCTCATGGAGAAACCCAAGCGATGCTGTCCACATTTATGGATGGCATCCCTGCTAAACCCATCAATGTAGACTACTGTGCCTTCCCTCAGGGAATTCAAAACGGGCACTTGCCAACACAAAATTGTAAAAACTTTCTGTGACCAAAGCTTCAATGCAACCTCATAAATTTCTCTTGGCCCAGTGAAAATTTTAAGGATCAATAATTTTCTTTAAGTGGTGAAACCTTGGCGAATCTTAGTGATTCTTAAATTTGCAACCAAAAAACGTTTGGCATTTTTTTTTAAATAATCAAATTTTGAAGTACTTTATATAGTTTTTGGACAATTTTTGGTGATTTTTAGAGTAAAAAGAAATTATCCCATGGAATCTGGGTGAATCAATTTAGAAAAAAATGGAAGTTGATGATTTTTTTTTGGAAAAAACCATCGAAAAATAGCCCATGGGCTAAATTTTACCCCTAAAATTTTCTACGTTGTCCTCTTGCCTAGAGGTTTCCTGGATCTTAGCCCTATGAATTTTCAACCTTAGGGATGTTATTGAAAGAAATCTGTCCACAAATACACAGTTACAGATTTCACTATAAATGACTTAAAACTCCGTGAATCACTTAACAATACTATGATCTTTGTCTTCTACAGTCCTAGGAAAAACTAAAAGCATATCACATGCTCACATTCCATGCAACAGTAAGCCAAGCCACACATGTTAAGAACATTTGCAGTGGAAATTAAATAAATATTAGTAGACTATATAGATGTTTGACACAGTTGTTTGGTCTAACAGAGCCTGAAAAAATCCCTTCTGGGGTAGACCAGTCCAAGAGTAGTTTTTATTGAGCAGAATATGAAGGAAACAGGTGTACAACAATAGTCTTTTCTTCTCAGAACACACACAATACAATACACTGTTACTGTGCTAACTTCTCCAAGGAAACAGTGCCAAAATACTACTGAACAGACCCCACTCTTCAGCTGAGAAAATAAAACACATTTTCACTGACAGGCCTGTACAGTACAACCTCAACAACAGCAGCATAACACCTTGAAAGCTGTGCAGAAAAGAAGCATTAAATGACAACAAAAATCACCTTGAATTCTGTACACAGGCTGCCTAGAATTCTATGCAAATTTGGGCTGTACAAACCACCTTTTTCTCAGCTGTATGGTCTTCAACAGCTTCTGTACGGACAGTTTTTTTTTTCTGCTGCAAAACTCCCTGGAAATGTGTGCCAGGCACCTAGGGAAGTGTGCCCATAAGCTGCTCTCAAATCTGAAGCTGACTCCTAGGGATCTGAGTCCCACGCCTTGGGAAAATGTGCCCTAGCTCAGTCTCAACCCTTCACTTTCCTCTCTCTGCTCTTTCTCTTGGAATTCGAGCCCCAGCACCTCCTTGGAATTCATGCTCCAAAGCTCTTTTGGAAATTGTGCCATTCAAATGAGTCTCATGTCATTTTTTCAACTTTCACTTTAGGGTAACTACTCATGTCTCTTTGTCTTCTACGACTGAGATTTGATTTTGGCCTCAAGTTCAAGGGCTGTGTTTTAATCTCAAGTTCACTTAAATCACTAAAGTGAACTATATAAAAAAACATTACTTTTCGAAAAGTCACATTATACTAAATTAATTAAAAAGTACAGTTTATAATCTAGATTCTAAAGTCACTTTATAAAGTATAAGTCACTTTAATAAAGTACATTTCACTTTAAAATAATATAGTCACATCATAAAGTACTTTATAAAAACACTTAGTAAAGTCACTTTATGTCATGTAATGAGACTCCATCATCTTTTGATCCCTGCACGTAGACACCTGATGCATGAGTACCTCCGAGCTACCAAAAACTAATAGTTATAAAATATGATAAAGCAGCAGCAACAAAAGACAATATTTCACCTCTTAACGACCCATATCTACAAGGCACTATAAAAGAAAAGATACCAAATGTTTTCCAACAAGTTTCAGCCAATGTTGCAAATATTGTGTCAATGAATATATCATTGAGGGTATGTAAATAAGTTATTGGCAAAATCAGGGAAAATATCGGCAAACTTAGAAAAAAATATGTAATTTTTTAATCATATGAAGCAAGCCCCTCCATCTAGCCCTTTTATGGGAAAATGTAACACTGAATAACCCATTTGTTCTCAATCCCTTTCTTTCCCTTTTCAAACTGAGTAAAAAATTCAAACAATCTCCTAACTTAGCTGTTATTTTTTATTTTCTTGTGATAGTTTGTTGATATATCACGATAGTTTCAAAATATTGTGATATAGTCAAAATTTGAAAAAAAATGCGATTTTCCTTATGATAACTCCGAACTGAGAGAATCATGATATATTGATGTGATGATGTTTTTGTGATATTGAAACATTGGTTTCACTTTCAATCCTCTAGGGTAATCTTATCAACTAAGTCACCGGACACATCCAAATAGGCCAAAGTGTCTTGTGTCATCGTGACGGACACAGACACGTCTTGAAACAGTGTCAGACACTTCCAAAACACGTGTCCAACACTGTGTCAGGACGTGTCCCAAAATCAGGACACCGTGTCCCTAAAATAGGACACTTCTAACCCAAAAGACCTGTAAAAAAACAATTTTATTGTTATTCATTCACATTTTTTAGTGAGGATTAAGCTCTAAGAGCTTTTTTTTGTAGGTGAAGAGCATTAGAAGGTTTTCCATCTTGATCTACCCCACTTTGTATTTGCCAGCATCGTTCCGACATCTATGTAATGCATTTTGATTTTGATGACTTAATGAGAAATTTTATGAGTCTACGAGAACCACTGCACCGATGGAATTATAGCCCCCCATGTTTGTCATCCATCTCTTTCTCTATTTGCAATTTGTGATGTCTTTTGTTCTTCCATATACATTTGCATATTACATTGTTTGGCTCTTAGTTGTGATGTATTTTTAGTATTCTTATATGTACATTTGCATGTTACATTGTTTATCTCTTAGACTCTCAAATCAAGTCAGACAACATCACAAGGGGATTCATTTCACATAGGAGAGGTTACCGTTTATTTCTATTCCTACCCATGGCATTCAATCTAAGTGGCATCATCATTGTAAGTGGCATAATCTAAAATAAAAAGGATGTTTAGTAATGGGAACATATATAATAGGGTGTGCCCCCCATCCATGTAATCTAATAAAATAGAAATAGTCCTATTTTGGTTGGCTTTCTTATGCCTCTTGCGGGCATCCAATAATGGGGGCAAAGGAAGGAAATCACCAACATTTTCCCTTGTTTCAATAGTGGATTGAGACCTATCCCTTTCCGCTGATAGGGTTTTTAGTTAGGTCTATCATTGACATATGCATTGTGATTTGTTAATGTGTAATGTGTATTGATTATATTTTCTTTTGAATATTTGTAAATGTTCTAGTTTCTACAAAATCTTGGATCTGAATATATATATAACGTGTACTCCATGTCCCAATTTTGGGGGTCTCCGTGTCCTAATTTTGGGGGTCTCCATGTCTCTATGTCGAATATGCTCATCTACACACAATCAATCTCAATAATTTATATGAGAAACAAGGGTTTTATCCCTTTAGTGGAGTCACCATGTGAAAAGAGAAATATGCATCATAAATATTTCACAAAAACTTCTGTTTTTTTGCTTTTCTTTGTAAAATAAAAGGAAAAGGTTAGTGGAGTCGCCAAACAAAGAATCAAAGATCTACTCTAATCATTCATAAAACAAAGCAAAAATAAAAAAGAAAGAAAACAAAAGTCGTAACCTGAGAATAAAAAGATTTATCCTCGGCAACGACGCCAAAAAATGTTGCCGCTTTACACACACCTAGGGGGAGCGCAATAGAAATCTTCAAGCTGCTCGGTGTGTCCTTTGGGGCAAGTCTCGAGTCAGGTGTTGTCACTTGATCCTGACTCCTTCGTTTAGGCAGAACTCCTAACGAAGCCAAAGGGTGTAGTCCCTAGAAAAGAGTTGTTAAGGCTCTTAATTAGTTATTAGTTGTGGATGGAATTGTTTTTAGGAGTTTTAGGGAAAATAACTGATCAAGATAATTGCAAGGCAAAATTTGACTTAAGCAACATATAATGTGAACTTAATCACAATATTTAATGATATCTCAATTAAATATAGCAAATAGTGATAAAGTGATTGTAGACCAGTGCCGTGGAGTCGAAGTAAAATGTCGTTATGGAAGGGAAATGTGTTGCAATTTGTACTTGGTCAGTTTTAAACTATTCAATGATGAGTGGGTTGAGGGGAAGGGGATTCCCGATATTTTGTGAGGTACTGGGATTATGTCTGGAAGATGACAAAGGTGGTTCCACACTTGGAAATGTGGGATGGATCGGAGCTCTCGGAGGTATCCAACACTACATCAATCGAGGATGCAGCTTGACGGTATCCTAAGTTCACTATCTAGTGGTTCCCACTTCCTTTGAAGAATTTTCCCACAATATCAAAGATTGACACGTCGGATTTTCGTAATGTATTGGGGGAGTTAATTTTATTAAGATGAAGTTACTTAATTAAATGTGAGAAATTTAACCAATGCGCACTCCTGCTTTTGGTTATCCCAAAGCTCAGGGCGAACCTGCAATGGGAAAGAGCATACACTGGAGTGGCAAATGTTTGTTCCAATTAAAACTTGTGAAAGCTAAAAAATGGTGAGACTAATTACTACAGCCAAGAGTCTCTTTCAGGCCTGAAGGCCGTACTTGGGAGAGAAAGGCTGGGTTAGTATTTGTTACTTTATCCAAAATGAAAGAAAGAAAATTGAAAGATTAGTCAAAGTATACAACCTTTCTAGAAGACGGATTGTGTGCATGTGTTGTCAAAACAAAACGTTAGAAAAAAGCAAACCATAAAAAGACACTGCGAGTGTCCCTCGGGGGGGATGGAGTGTGGGCACTGTGTAGCTCACTTGCTTTTTATTATGATTATTTACAATGCTTAAAAGAAATACCACTTGGTCCTTCTAAACTTGGATCCAAGGGTTTACAATGCCAGAAATTGAAAATATGAAGAAAGGAGATGTCTGGAGCCCAAGATGGCCTAATTTCACTGAAAATTTGCCAGAGCGCCTCTCTATTCTTTCGTTAAGCCTCCAAAACCAGCAAGAAAACAAAGTTAAACGATGGTGGTATGAACAAATAAACAATAAAAAAAAAGGTTGGTTTTTGTACATAGATTTTTTTTGGAAAAATGCCAATTGTAAATACCAAAAATAACTAGCCTAGATCTAGTAGGATAATGAAGCTTTGAAGTACTTATAGATCTAGCTTTTTAACATGCTAAGACAAGTAGATTTAAAGGATGAATTTTGAAAAAACTAGATCTACTTAATTAACACTTTAGAACAATGTAACTGGAAGAAAGAAGTTTAAGTTTGAGGAGATGGGAAGAAAACTTCAAGCTGTTGCTTTATCTTTTCATGAAAACTCTTGGAAACCTTGCAAACAATGGAGTTAGCCTTAAAAATTGTTGAAGAGAAGATAAGAGACAACCTAGTTCGAATCCTCCTTCAAATCTGTGACCTGCAAAACTTATGAGACAACCCTTGCATAAAAAGAAGATCAGATATAGTGTGTTTGAAAACAAGAAACAAAAACGAGCGTCAATACAACTGAGCATAGTTGGATACTCTCCTATCTCTCAAAAGCAAAGCACAAGCAAGAAAGTAAACAACTGTAAATGATTACTCTATGTGTTTTAGAATAACCCTCTAAGCTAGATCCATCAACAAATTCAACAAAGGAAATCAAAGCTTTACAATATCACCTCATAAAACAAGCATTCATCCAATGGCACAAGGTAGACCCTCAAAGTATTCACCTTTTATTCAAAATTAACAACATTGCAATAGGCAGAGATTCCTTCCATCCCTCTGGAATGAGGAAGAAGGCCTTCCTTTTATAGAGTTTACTAGCCCCATGAGGGCATAACCACCACTTGAGAAGAGCATGAGTTAATTGAGAGTCATAGAGATATCCAAGGGATTGATTAGATTGAGTTTCTATGGAGAGGTGCCACATACACTATTTGATCATCACATGAAGGGTGGCACATCTCTCTAATGTTGTTCACAAGATAAATGTGGGAGTGGTTTGGAGTTGAATTCAATGGAGCTTAAGAGGTAGGTGCCACCTCTCAAGAGGTGTACCACCTCTCCCACATAGCCCCCACCAAACCAAAGCTCAAACACCACATCAACAAAGCGCGAGTCTTCATGTGAAGGTGGCGCTCTTTATCTTTGGATACTCTCGCCATACTCCAAGTCAACTTCAAACATGAATCTCTAATCCTAAGTTTAATTCGCCTTTAATCATGGAAGAGATTGCCACCCTTTCCATGTCATACAATTGAGACTCTATTTGACTTGTTGACTTTTGTCTTTTGTGAATTTGTCTTTTTTTTTGCATTTTTTGGGCATTTTGTCATATCGTAAAAAAAAAACGACTCTAAGTGACAATTTGATCACCGTATACATAGGAAAAGTAGGTCTCAGGGTAAGGAGGATGATTTGAGTTTGAAAACGAGCATCCCCACGCCAAAATCGGACTCCAGACCACACTTTTATTAAAATTTGGAATTTTCCATTTAAACCATTAAAAATGGCCTAATGTTTTGGGAATTTTTTTTATTTTGAAAAAAAAACCGAGGTTGACCTAGTACATGTTCATAATGACTCAAAACAATGTCTAGCATGCTTATCATTACATTGAAACATGAACTTTAATAACCTCCCAGGGTTTAACCACCAAGACAACCATTCCAACTTTGGAGGAGCGGTGAAAAACTCGAAAATTATACATCGCTTATTTAGCATTGCATAATTGACAAGGGAAAAAACACCTTGGAATGATCGCCTTGACGTCTAAGTCCTAGGAAGACAAGTCCTTTACAAACAGTTTGTCATGCTAGAACATTTATTACAATCTTCCCGTAGGGTACAAACATGTAGTTATAAATAAAGGGGTCCAAAAATGGCCTTGATGAACCATGGAACTTCTGAGCATTGATAACGAACAAGGCACTTGTTCTTGAATTCGACAGCTCACTCGAAATCCACTTAAGTGCAACTTTAGTGGATAACACTCTATTTCAAATTCGATGACATGCATTCATAAGTGCTCAAACTCATGCATTCAACCAAGAATAAATCTCTGCGGCCTCGTTCAATACTCTTGAGTAAGAGAAATAAATCCCATGATGGTTTGTGTAGCTGAACCTGAATAAGCACAACGTTTAATAATTAATTACTTTAAATACCAAATAAAACTTTCAAAATTTCCAGCATTTTCCATTCATACAAAAATTTACATCTCATTCACAAAGATTTGAGATAACAAGAGAAAGATCTCTAAATATATGATTCTTCACACAATAAAACTTCTTTGTATTCTATTACACAAAACTCTTTCCAACTCTCTCAAAATGAAGGTTCAATGCATACAAAAACAGAGGGAGCCCCTCTCTTCCTCGAATGAGGTATTCAAGATCTAAAATTAGAAATCACATCCCTAATTTATCTCTAACAGATTGACAACTCTAGAATTCCGAATTTATCTTGTACAACTAATACAACCCTAATCAAATTAAACTACTATTATATCCCTGATTTCAAACAACAAACTTTGATCTACGCCTATTTCCAAGGATCCAACTGTTGATGTATTTGTAACTTCAGAATGTATTCACTTGTATATCTTATATTGTACCCCGATGTTCCTGTCAAGAGAATCAGTTGTATTTCATTGTACCCCGATGTTCCTATCGGGAGAGTCATTAATATAATAAAGTCATGTAAAGTCATTGAGGTTAACCCTTCGTTGTAAGTCGGGGCAATAGTCCCCACAATTGAGTTAAGGTTAACCCTCCTTGTTGATCGGAGGGCAAAGTCCCCACAGTTGAGGGGCACTAGGGTTATTAGATTCTCCTAGAGATGTCGGCCTTGGTAAGTAATTGTCAAGTCAAAAATTAGTATAAATAGAGAGTGAGCCTCTCTATTTTACACACACTCACTCAACTGGGGCGCATGAGTGAGAGAGGAAGTGCTCACACAAGTGAGAGAGAGAACAACTGTTGGAGATCATCTTTCTGTCTTTGGGTTTTACTGCTGCCACTGGTGCTCATTCTATCTCTGAGGAAGTTGCAGGGTTTTCTCCTTTATGGTTTCCCTGAGGAAAATCTTTGTGTCTCTTGTCTCTTGTGATTATTGCTGTGCATGTTATTCTCTCAGACAAGATCCTAGATCATATTGCTTAAATGATAAAAATCTAACACCAACCCCTTGATCAATACCTAATCAAAGTTCTAGAAACTATTCATCTCGGTAGGAGTGATGCTCTTGCATCAATAAGTCACTAGCCTAGGGGGATTTGAAAGGGACAAATTAAGGATACACAAGATACTGATTTTAATTGATAATTAAGCCTTCTGCTAATGATTTTAATTGATAATTAAGATAATGCCTAACTATCTAGGAAGGGTGAACTGCCTAGGTTACTAGTGCCTTCGATATAGGGAAGATAAAGTCCTCAAATGATGACGTCTTCGGAGGGATTTTGTGGCCTAGGGTGTAAAGATTAAAACCAAAAACAAATTGCGAAAATTTAGAGTTATGTGACCCTGAGAATTTTTTATATTTTAATGAGGGTTTTGATGTGTAATTTTAATGAGTGACTAGAGGAATGGAAAATGAAATAAGAGAAAATAGAGAAGAGAGAACCTAGATAATATTGTAGATGCCAAGTGCAATGATGTTCTTCTTATGTCGTATTAATTCCAAGTTGATTTGATGGAGTTTCAAGTGAAAATCAGTTTTTCCAAATGAGCTTGTGTGCCCTCTCCTCTTGCAAATACAAACTACCTAAGTCAGATTTGCTTCACATGAGAAGAAAACTAAAGATGCAAGATATATCAAGAAGCATAATAGTAATCAAAGATATAATTATGAAATAACTCCTTGATTGTACAACGTTTCCAAGAGAAACAATTTTGGGAGCCCTCACAAAATCACCCAAGTGAATCACTACCCTGCAAGCAAACACTATCTCTACAAAATATAATATGGATCCCTCACAATCCAACTAGAATGCCAAAGAGAATCAATCTACAATCAAACATGAGAACAATCTTTAGCATAGAAAACACAGATCTCTTCAAAATTTTCTTTATTGCCAATAATCCGAGAGCCAAAAGTCACTTTACAATCAGGGGTCCTCTCTCTTAAATAGATTTGAGAGAGACCAAATCCCTAATCAACTTTTAAATGAGTGGTTGAGATTAAAAGATACATAAGTGACAATTGATGGTAGAGATTATATCTCTCACATATACATGGATCAACTAGAGTAAGTGAGGGGGGGAAGTTACCTCATAATGCCCAAATATAAGATAAAAAGTGATAATACATGATATAACATGAAAGGGGGACACTTAGGGGCCAAATGTGCCTCCTAGGGACATAACACAATATCCCACAAGGTGTATGATACTCAATACATAATACACCATCTCAAAAGTCGCCCTCCCTAGGAAGTGTGATTTTCCTAAGAGAGGCAAAACATGAAGTGTTGATGTCGGAGATAATGAAACCAAGTGGAAATGTGCCTAGATACCGTCTGGAGCACAAGGGAAACATCCCAAGTCAAATTGTTGTTATTCACTAGCCCATCGTTTTATTTACTAAGCCATGGTCACTTTGATCATTTATAGTTAAACTGCCTGAAATGCTCTGTAAATATCCAATATGCCTATAACTCCGTCTTCCGTTGCCCGAAATAAAAATCTGATTGTGCCCAAAATTCCAAAAAATAGCAATCTGGTAATACTCATTACTCATACCCCAAAAACGATTTTGGAGGAAGGCCTTCAAATAATTTTTTCAAAATTTAATAAAATCTGGTTCATTTCATAAAAAATTCACCCAATCACTGCATTGAACCATTTTTTGCATTTCTGAAGTACTGAAATGGCCTTGATGGTCTCCAAAGGCACCAAAATACAACAATCGAAAACTTGTAGCCATATCTATCTACGGGCCCTGCCTGTTGACCAAGTCAAAACTAATCAAAATAATGATTGATCCAAAAAAACTAATTGTCTCTGCATGCAATAGGTGTAAGTAATACATTCTTAATCGTATTAGTAGCATACTAAAGGCCTTAGTAGCATGAAACAATGGTGATCGATACACAATTTCATTAAATAAGAGTTGTAATTAAAACAATTGCATGATTAATAATGAAGTCCCTACCATATGCTCACTTACAAACTTAACCATATTGTTAAGATGGGTGAGGTGGAGGAAACAAGGCTAGGCTAAGGGGAGTTGGCTTGTTTGACCTCGATATTGTGATCTCTCAGAGATAAAGGGAAAGAGGAATCCACTTAAACATATGCATGATAGATAACACTAGGGGAAGGGGGTGTCTCACATATGGATAATGTGCCTAGAATATTCCCATTAGACTCTAACAAGTATCCTTTAGCTCACTTCCAAGCCTTATTTAGGCTCCATGAGGAATAATCATTACATCTAAATTTGATATAGTGGCCAATAGTCATTTTGATTTAGCATTTGTTCCACATCTGCTTTTATTGGGCCTAGTTGCATTTCATTTCACATTTAGCCTTTTTGGCTAGCATTTCAATATATATATAGTACGAGTCACAATAATGTATGTAATGATGAAAGGATTACTTGCGTCGAAGACTAATGGAAAAACTTTAAGGACACATGCCATCCTATGCTGCACTCAAACATCCTAGGTGCAAGATGAATGAGATCCCAAGTGTGATATCATAGCCATACACAACTTCAGAGCTGAGACATAAACAACTTGGGATCTATCCAATACAGAGGTCTAAGTGGGGGAAAGTCTTTGTTATCACAAGTCCAAGTCTAAGTCAAGGGTAAATTCTCAAAAATGAAAGTGACCAATGAGTGAGGACAATTAAAAGTGGTGGCAAGCGTAGCATGGGTATGGTTAAGTCTACATAAGGTAGGAAATACTATTGAGCCTATACCAAAGTCTAGCATCAAAACTATTAAAACTTTCAAATCCATAGACATCCAATAAACAATGATCACCAATGCCAACTACACATGCCAAGTCACCTCTACTAAGATGACTAAGAAATACTATAAGCACAAACCTCATGCCATATACCTGCTCAGTCAACTGCACCTAGATCTGAAATACCTTTGACAAAGTGGAAGGAAAGGAAGATATATCAGCTAGTTCTTTTACTGCTCTGATAAGTGAACCAATGGCCTAACAAATGGTCCACCGGGATCATGAAGTGGGCTCATAAACGACAAAGATACTCTGATAATATTGCTTCGAATAGTCTAGCTACCTCTGAATTTACTCTGCCAATGATCATCACCGTGGCACTAAAAGCTTAACTTGTGTAAAGGACTGGCTTTGGTATAGGACAACTAGTCTGGAAAATGGTAGTATCCCAACTACTATAAATGTGATAACAATGCCCTCTTGAACACGTCTTGTTGACTAATAACAACTCTAGCATAGTAAGTATGGTCCTCACGTGGAATGGACAGTCTCCACAATGAAACAGGCTGCCACAAGGAAGAAATCGCTAGTCTCTATCCCGATTTGACATTTATAAAGTTGTCCACAACCCCAAACTCAACACCCATGCCCATATCTGATTATATGGCTTTTCTAACTCGTGAACCAGACCAAGTCTTTGCCTTGGTTGGTAATTACATATTTCAACAATGAACACCCCTCCCAATACTGAGTCAACAACCTCTGAAAATAGAACATATGCCCCTTTCCAATCTATGAATTAATTTTGAGAAGATGAGGTCATGGCTTGCTTAAGGGAATCGTTGCCTTTTGATGGTCCTTGACTTGTCTACCATTTGCTGTCTTTTATGATAGATTCAAGTTGCCTAATAACTTGAACTTTGCCCTATGAATACACATTCTTTTCAGTAAATATCTCCCTGCCTGGTATATCAGTTAGGGCACACGCTCTCAATTTGGGAGATCGCTGCCCCAATCCCTGGGGGGAGACGCCCCTATCATAATAAATGATGATACCTTTGTTAGGAGTGCCCTTGTACTCAGACTTCCAAGGGGTGATGCGCCCTCCTTGTCAAGCTTCTTCAATAACCAACCACAATATAATAATTCGCTCAGTTGCCTTGAACTTGATCTATTATCCTAACAACTCAAACAAACTCAAACTCTTACTCACAACTCAACAACTTCTTCGCAATGAAGCACAATCGATAGACCTGGTGATCTATCCTTTGGATCGGTTATGATGGATAGATTTTGCCATCGAATCCAATCTGGTCAAGGGTTTCCGACCTCAACACCAAAGAAGATCAGAGAGCTCTCAAATCAATTCTCAATGATGAATAATGACAATGGATACCTAGCCATTTGCTTTTTCTTCCATGCAACTTAACTTTTGCATGCATGCAATTTTAATTACGCTTGCCGCATGCATTTTAAATTACACACTGCATGCTGCGCATGTCACTTGATACTGCTTTATTGACCACCTTTTCCACTAAATGACTTCATATCATTGCTAATAATGTGCTTTTATCCCCATCCGGCATTAGTCATTAGTTAATTCCCCAGCTTGTCAAAAATGGGACATTACAAAGTACAACCTAGATTTTAATCACAAAACCGTAGCTTCAATGTGTGCTCTTCTCCTCAAATCTCTAACACAAGATGATCAAGATGAATCAGTATGGAAGGACTCTCTCCTTCCTCTATATATATGAGAGGTAAGGGAGGCCAACAAAACATATGTGGGCCTAAGCCCTTACAAACAACCTACAAAGCCACAAGTAGGCTCACACATGTGAAGCACTAGACGCCAATGGTATACATGTCAAGCTCCAAGGTGATGTCGTACACAAGCAAGGCTTCAATGGAAGGGCATTCCACAAGATGTGTCCAATGCTCCTCCTACAAGCCTCCAAGGACTCCAGTACTCCTCCTAATCCATGTGCTCCACTAGGTCCACTCCCCATGCATAAACACTATTGCAACCCAAGAATCCCCATCTCAACTCCATACCTCCATGCAAATATTTAAGCTACCCCATGTTGTCTAGGGCTCAACAACCTCCTCTAGAATGCCAAACACTTTGATGTATGGTGTTCTCCAAGCAAACAACCTCTTCCATGTGGCCAACATGTACAATATCGCCAAGTTGTCTAAAGATCTCAAACGCACTAAGGAAGAATGTCATGCAAGCACGCAATTAGGGTGAAGCAACCATTAAGTAAGCTACCTCCTGTTACACTGCACTTGTACCCTACGCACCTTCAGATTCAGATATGCCCCAGGGGGAGAGAGGTCATTTTTTTGACCAATATGGGTGTTATTTAGCGGTGGTGGTCATGGTCAGGCCCTTTGGTCCTTCCTGTAGGAGTACTATGGCTTAATGGCATTGCTCATTGCCCTTTGTTGGGGTTTTTAACCCCGGGGTTGGTGTCTGGGGCTCCTAGGGGTTGATCACTAGGTCACATGACCCCACACCTTGTTTGCTTGCTCTAGTGGCCTTTGATTCATCTATGAGACCTTGGTCTCCCTTCACAGCCACCTCGAACGCCCTCCTGGCCCTTCAGTTAGCTGGTGTTCCCTCTCCTTGGGATCCTTCCTTAGAGGACGCCATCTTTACTCCCAGGCCGTACTGTTTCTTTAAGGGGGGGTGTTGAGGGATTTACAACATTTTCGGGGTTAGATGGGGCATGACTCCCTCCCTCCAGCTCACTCCAGCCTTTTGTTCGGAGTGATTCACTTATTTTAGCAGTTTTAGACACCTTGGAGAAAAATACCCCAGGTAGCCTACTATAAGCCTACCTTAAGCCTACTTTAGGCCATTTTTATATTATTTTATGTGATAACTTTAAGTTGACATTGTATACTTCTAAATTGACATTTTAAGGCATGTAGGCCTGGATATATTTGTAAAGTGAGTGTGAGAAGCTATTTGTAAGCCTCTCCTCACTTCATTTTAACATAAGACAAGTGGGATAAAACACTATGCACTTATTTTACCCTACTAGGGCTCTTTGAAGTGAGGCGCCTCCTCTCGAGGAAGATGTTTTCTGGGTTTTGATGGCAAATTCTTGATGTTTCTTTGGTTTAATGCTCTTGCAAAGATGATGCTATAATTTGTTGGTTAGACATGTGTACCAGTGTTACGAAAATCGCAATTTTCTGATTTAAATCGAAATCGCAGGCTACTCGAGCCGATTTGAAGCTTTCGATTAATACTCATGTTGACCGATTTAAATTTGGTTAACATGACTTTAAATCGCGATTTTCTATTCACAATCGCGAATCGCGAGTTTTTGGTTTGGGCATTTTCCTGCGAACAAATCATCCCCACGCTCAAATTTTGATAAAAATAAAATTTTATTTATTTGGCAAGCATCCTCTGTTTGCTATCATTCTCCGTGGGTGGGTGTGCATGTGTTGTGCTCTCACGCGTCAAGCTTGGAGCAGTCATGGCCTGTTTGTGAGTGGTGTTTCCACTGTCTGCGAGTGGTGAATCGCGTCGAGGTTTGAGCAGAGACCATTGCATCGTGTTGAGGTCAGGAGGCTGTGCAGTGGCCGCGTGCAGGGAGGTCGGGCTGTGCAGTGGCCGTGGGCAGGGAGGTCGAGAGTTTGAGACTTTGAGCATTGACTGCGGGCAAGAGGTCGAGAGTCTGAGCATTGACTGAAGGGGCAAAAGTTGGAAGGGGCAGCCGAGAGCATCTTTAAGGTAACATGCTCAAAACTTGTTTTTAATTATTTAATTTCTAAAGATTTAGATTCTAGAATTTTACTACTTATTGAATCTTTGATAAATTTTAAATTTTAATTTTAAATATGACAATGTTGTAAATTTTAAAATTTTATTTAACATTGTTTTGCAGGCAGCCAAGTGGCACCACAGCCTTGGCCTTTACTACTGAACAATTACCAACTTACCATAGAGTTACCATCATAAATACCAAGGCCTTTTATCTTTAGTGAAACTAAAAATGCCAAGGGAGAAAGATTTTGCATGGGCTTACCGTGAAAAGATTCCTGGTTCAGTTAATTTGTTATGTAAATTTTGCAAGGATCAATGCAGTGGGGCATCTTCAAATTCAAATACCACCTTGCATGTATTCCTGGTCATGACATTGGCCCTTGTAGGAGTGTTCCCTTAGATGTTAAACACCAAGCCAACTTGGCCATTGACTCCATGAATGAGCTTAAGAGTAAAAAGCACGGATAAATGCTGAAATCTCAAGTGCTCCGGGTGCTCAAACATCTTCCAACATCCCCTTGTCACCTTTCACAAATGAATCAACAATGCCACCTGGCCCAAGCCATTTTCCAAATCCATTTAATCATATTCCTTCCATTCCAACAAATTTGAATACCAGAGGTGGAAATGTACATTCTTTTTTTGCTCCCCGCACACAACTTGGTGCCCAACCTATCTTGGATGGCACGGTTGGAAAAGGAATGTTCATATCCAAGCTAGGAAAGCCATTGCCACTTTTTGGTACTACTGTGACCTTCCATTCAACTATGCAAGAAGTCATTATTGGCAGGCCATGATTGATGCAATGGCCATTGCTGGTCCGGGGTTCAAAGCCCCTACTTATGATAGCCTTAGGACTAATTTGTTGTTAGAAACTGTTGATGATGTCAACCTCACACTTGCTGATTTTCGTTCATCATGGGTAGAAACTGGGTGTACTATCATGAGTGATGGATGGACACATCAACGAAACAGAACGTTGATCAATTTCCTTGTTTCCTGTCCAAAGGGAACAATGTTTCTCAAATCAGTGGATGCCTCAGATAAAATCAAGACTGCTCAACTGATTTGTGAAATGATGGAAGAAATTGTTAATGAAGTGGGAGAAGAACATGTTGTGCAAATTGTTGCCGGCAATGCAACTAATTATATGGGTGCGGGTAGATTGTTTGAGACTAGGCATCCCACTATATTTTGGATTTCTTGTGCTGCACACTGCATAGACTTGATGCTCGAGGACATTGATAAACTTCAGTGGATACAAGAGGTTGTGGAAAAGGAAAAATACATTACCAAATTCATCTACAACCACACAAATTTCCTTTCCACCATGAGAGTATACACAGAAGGCAAGGAACTTGTTCGTCTTGGGGTGACGAGATTTGCAACAAACTTCATCTCCTTGCCATATGTAGTAGAGCAAATGGTTAGTTTGAAGAGAATGTTTTTGGGACCTGAATGGATGGCTCTAGACATGGAAGAACACTTGAGGGCATTGAAATTTGTGCTCGTCTTTAATGATTCTTTTTGGAGAGATGCTGAAGAGATCATTGCTGTGACATAACCACTTGTCAAAGTGCTTAGGTACTTAATTTCTAAACCTTTTTGAAATTTTCAATGTTAATAATAATCAGTAATAACTTCATTAATTTTATTCGAAGTCAAACTTTTTTTTTTGCGAATATCATTTAAAGTTTAAAATTTTAAAATGATATAAAAAAGCAAATGTTTGACAATTTACTTTAATGATTGGTCTTTTAGGATGGTTGATGGTGAGAAACCTGTCATGGGTTACGTTTACGAATCAATGGATCTCGCCAAAGAGGCCATCAAAGCAAAATATCAAAATGATGAGACCAAATATATGCCTCTTTGGGACATCATTGATGAGTGGTGGGATAGGCAGCTACTCTCGCCTTTACATGCTGCTGGATACTTTTTAAATCCAACATATTTTTATGATAAGACCAAGCTTAGTGAGGATGGGGAGGTTGGTCGAGGGCTTATGACTTGCATTGAGAGGATGAACGCTCATCAAGAAGTCCAAAGTCGCATCATTTTTCAGTTGCAAGATTATAGGACGCCTTTACCAATGCTATAAGGGAAAGGGCAAGAATGTTGCCAGGCGTTTTTTATTATGTTTTATAATTTATTACCTTGATTCTTTTAAATGTTTTTCATCTTCAATTATCAATCTTGATTCTTCAATCTCATGCCACTTCGTAGGTCTTTGGTGGCAAAATTTCGGCAATGATACGCCAGATCTAAAGAAATTTGCCACTAGAATCTTAAATCAAACATGCAGTGCTTCAGGTTGTGAGCGAAATTGGAGCATGTTTGAGAAGATTCATTCCAAGAAGCGCTATCGCCTGACACAAAAGTGCTTGAATAACCTTGTTTTTGTCCACTACAACCTTCGGTTTCTTAACAAGCAGTTACTTGGTGAGACACTTAAGTTTTAAAAGTTAATGGCTTAATCATTTGTAGTCTGAATTTCAGGGGTTGGTATAAATTTTCAACACATTTAATTTACATTTTCAATGTATCTTGATGTTGATAGGTTTGGATCATTCAGCCATTTCCTTGGGCATGGAAGACACAGAGCTAGGATTAGATCAAGATGGGGATCCTACATTTACTTGGATCCAATCAGGGGCTCCTCTTTTTAGACCTGAGGTTTTAGAGACCCTTGAGGGTCAAGCTCAAGTAGTTGGAGACATAGGAGCATCTACTTCTTAGCTTCTTTTTACTATTTAGTATTTACTTTTAGACTTTTAGAATATGGATCCTTACTTTTATGTATTTTGGAGTTTGGAGTTTGGACTCATCTTATGGATGAGATTGATATATTTGGACATCTATCGATATCTATTGAACAACTATTGAGAACTTGCAGTATTTGGACATGGCTATTTGAAATTTGAATATCTATGATTTTAAATTCAAAATATGTGTATATTTAATTTTTTGTATTCCCGATTTTTTCCCGATCCAATTCAAACTCTTCGCTCTTTTGCGTTGCCGATTTATTGCCGATTCCGATTTTGGCAACATTGATGTGTACAAGGAGGTATCTAGGTTTTTTCTTGATATCTCTTTGTTAATTGTTGATGAATGATGTATGTTTATGGATTGAATGGTAGCCATTAGGGTTGCATTTTGTCTTGGCTAGATCTTTCGTCCACTTTTAATCACCTTGGTTGTAGTACGTCCTTTTAGGAGCCCTTCTAGGGTTAGAACCTTAGGGCTTTAGGGTTACTTGTAAAACATAGGCTAAGCTTCTCATGAGGGGGGTTAGTCACTCCTTAGATGCCCTAGGTTAGGGTAGGGTTTTCTCCCTTTGTCCCAAAACCTCCCTTCTCTTTGAAAACTAGCATCTAGGGTTAGTTTATCTTGCATTTGCATGTGTAAATTTGCATTTTGATGGTAGAATTAGGGCTAGGAGTAGGTCTGCAATTTTATGTTAAAAACCCTAGAAAATCAAAAATTATTTTTTCAAATTTTTGATTCTCTCCTACAATTCCTCCCTGCCCTATTTGTCCCTAGAAACCCTAGGGAGAAATTTTTGGAAGCCCTAAAAGTTCAAAAAATTCCAAAAAACCTATAATCTACCCTAAAACCCCCAAAACAGCTCTCTAACCTAAAGCCCTAACCTATCCCTAGTGTGCTACAACAACCCACGACTCCTCTCTCTCCCTCTCTAACATCTTCAGGCAGGTTCCTTACCTCAGGTTCCTTACCTCTTTCCACCTCACGGCCTGCTCCTCCTCCTTTCCAGCCCGCGGCCTCTTCTCTAGGTCTGGAACAGACCTGTGTCTACTCTATTTAGGCCTCATCCAAGCCCTTACCAACCCACAGGGCAGCCCTTTCAATGCCTGCCCACTCTATGCTTGGTCTGCATTTCATGTCAGCCCTCTAGGGTGCTCCAACAGTCCTCTTATTCCTGCAAAAACTTCCACATGACAAACAAAATCTGGTTAGCAGGTTAGTTGTTTATTGGTGTAATTTGTTATTAAATAAAGGACTGATTTCAACCTTTTTGCACTCATATATCAGACTGTATATGCAGCATTGTTTGGGATATCATATAACATAGTTTGAACTCCAATTATTGTTATATAAACTTGCAACTGTTCTATGGATAGTAAATGAACACTCTAAAGCCCCTGTCTCTTATGTAAATGTTTCTCTTTCCTTGAATGCACAGACTTCATAATTAGCCTATGTTCGTAATACATATTGCTGCATAAACGAATTAGTGGGTGTTTGAAATGTTAACATCGATGTATGAACATATGCTTGGGTGGTGAATGATTACTGTTGTCTTAACGAATGATATAGGACAGATATATTATTGGATTCATATTGCTACATCTGCTATACTGTTGTAATTTGGGATGCTATACTTGGAACTTATTGCATCTACCTTCTTTCTATTGGATATATGACATTTCATACTTGTTACCTAGTTATGTACTTTTCAAAGAATGAAATTGGTTATTTGTCTCTCCTTGGATGAATGTGCTAATTATACTTACATGACTCATATTCACACATTATATTTTCTTCACCCCTTGAATTGACTCCAACAAGGCACTGGTCACTAACGTTCTTCGAAGAAGATATTATTTGGTGTCTTAGTGTCCTTACAGACTTACATTAGGGCTCTCCCCTAGGAGGTTTCGACTTCCAAAGTAGTTTGGGGAAGTGACTAAGGTGACATGGTCACTTACTCCTTATATGCTTGCCGGTGACCAGCCCTGCTAGTTCATCCAGTAACACCTCCAATGTGTAAATCCATCACCGACCATCCACAGGATAACCATACACCATGTACCCGAAATGTCATTAAGCACCCCCAAACATGGTGTAAACACTTTCTTAATAACACGGTAACACCAAAAGCTAACACTACCTCTTTATGAGGAAAGTGTTTTCACCAACACGAGTTGATTGCTTCTGCAACTCTAAAAAACCTGCCATCTGCAAATCTGTACCTGCTACAATATCATAATTAACCTAAATGTCATATTCCAGTAAGGTGTCACATCTCTCCTTTGTGAATTAACTGGAAGGTTCCCAGATGGAAGAAACCAATGAAATGTGTCTAGAATATCTCCTAGGAGGTGTCATCCCCCATATTGCATGGGAATCCACCATAGTTACCAAGTTCGAGTTTGAATTTGAATTTGAATTCAGTGCTATACGAAAATAGTTCATGTATATAATTTCCAATTTGGAAAAAATGTCGGCAAATAATTCAAGAATATATTTAAAATTTAACAGTATCTGTTTAATTCTCACTGTGGTATCTTGATGAGGCTGAGATTATCCCCACGGTTGTATAGCATGATCTTACTTTTCACAGTCGTTTAAGATCCAATCACCCATCCCAACATTGAGCATTTAATAAAAAAACATTTCTCTGCCCTATTAGTTTAGTTGGGGGCTTAGTGATCCTCATAACAGTTGCCATTCCTCTCTATTCATCTCCATAATCTCTGTTTTTCACATAAAAGGAAGTGAATTTACTTCATATTAATCGACATGAGGTTTTTGTGTTTTTGAAAAACTATTGGATTTATTTCCATAACATCACTGGGATATCACTTTTTTAATGTTTCTTGTGCCTCCAGACCCATAGCCACAAAAAACTATCTGCAAGTGACCCCTAGGCTGTCACTGAATCGAATTTGAACAAAAAATTCAACCGGATCAAACTAATTGCTGAATTTTCAAATTAATTTAGCTGATTTGGCCGAATTTGGTAACTATGATATCCACTTGTGAGTTTTAGCTGGGGATGACATGAGAACGGGAAAATCTGGCTTGTTTAAGGAAGTTTTGAATAATACATGGCACGAGATGGATTTTGTTGGCTATTGAAGACAAAAAAAAGGGACAATTTTCATGATTGTTATGCTGGTCAAAGGTCATAAATTCTGCACCCTCCTTTTAGATCTTGTTCTAAATCTAAGCATGTCCAGATCTCATATTCAGAAAAGAGGCAGCTTCAATGTTGTCCTTTATGGCAGATGCTATGTTGTGGTCAGCGCCAGACTCTAGGAGGAAGAAGATTGGCTTTCACTCCAGATGTCAAGGTTTAATCTGGGTTGCAAGATAGCAATGTATTCCTGGTCATTATTAAGAGTATCACTGTGTACCTACAAAGGGACACCCAACAGTTCTGTGACGTGGAAAAATCGGTAGCATTACCAGCAGATTGGGAGATCATCTTCAGTGTTCCTGTAGCAACTGATATAAGGGAGGACAGTTTGAGGCTAAAGGTCTTTGTTACATCCTACGTCACCTGGTTCGAGTTCGTGTTGAATTTTTAGCAATAGCATAAACTTTTAAATTTGCAGATCTACTTAAACAAATCAGCAGTGTAGTAAAAACACATTCATCACATCAGCACACATGGACACAATATTTTTCACTGGGGAAACCTTCAAAGGACAAAAACCCTAAAAGCATTAATAGCTCATCTCGTAAATGAGATGTCTTTAAGAAATTCTTCAAAAAGTTCCTCAAATTTCAGATCTGGAATTTAACCACAGTTTACAGTAAAAGTTTTATCTGTAAAAAAAAACAGACTGATAACTTAAGCCACATATCCACAAAATTCCAGATCTATCAAAAATGATCAACGCTGCTCAAAAAACAGTCTGTCAGAAATGATCAATTCTACCCAAAGTACAAAATAGGCTGCCCAGAAGTCTTCTTACCTGCCCGATTACCTTTCTTCTCTGCCCAGATGTGACGGTCCCTTGTGCTGCCCCTGCCCAGTGGTCTGATGGCTGCCTGGCAGCTTTTGGGCAGTCCTATTGCTGCCCGAAAGGGCTGGCAGAAAAGGCCCGTGGCCTAAGGGAATGTCCCGAGGGTCTGTGGAATACCCAGCAACCTTACGACTGCCACAGGAAAGAAAATGGACAGCCTGTGAAAGAGAAGAGAGAGGCTGCCCACAAAAAAAAAATCGGAAGAAAGGCTGCCCACAAATAAATCTCAGCTGCCCGATCTGCCCAAAAGAATGAAGAAGGCTGCCAGAGAAGACAAAAACGGAAGGCTGAAGGTGGCTGTCCAAAAATGCTGAAAATGGACTTTGCTGATAAAACCCTAGCTGAGGGTTTGAACATGAAATTGTCTTCTTCACACGTGAGAGCAAAATCTTGTGTGTTGTAAATGAGAAGACTTGATCTTTTATAGCCTTTGTTCACCTGTAAGTGGACAAGATTAGGAAAAATTAAAATAATAATATTTTTATTCTTTTCCTAATTTCCTAATTTCACTCACTATTACCAAAAAAAAAAGGTACTTTTATTTTTCCTTTGACTTTTACCAAAAGTCCTTATTTAGTTTTTGATTCCACCTGTGGTCCTTTTCCTGTGGTACAAAAGTCTTTATTGAAATTGACTTTTCACTTTGACCTTTTTCCAAGTGCCCCTGTGGTACCTTTTTGATTTCAAAAGTACATCATCATAAACCAAGAGAGTTATTAATGCTTTTACCTCACACACTGTGTGACACCTAGATCTGGTACTAGGGTAACTTAACCAAGGGTAGCTAATCCTTGGAGAAGCACACCAAGCCCATAGATCAAGGGTCAAAGTGCCACACACATGCCTAGACCCAGTCTAGGGCTTACAGTGTCTTCATTCTCCAAGATAATGGCTACTCAAAACTAAGCTGAGTCTAGCAGTCCTAGACTGGTCTATATCGTGGTCCTGAACCAGATGTCTACTCAACACAAGGTTGAGTCTACCCAGGGCAGATCTGGGTCTATGTCATGGTCCCAGACCAAATATCTACCATTCAACATAATGGTCACTTAACACTGGGTTGAGTCTTCACTGTGGTCCCAGACCAGGTGGTCCCATTCTCCGAAGAGAAGGGCTCTCGATGCTGCTCATAAAAATCAACACTCCCTCTCAGCGAGAAAGGCATTCTCTGCCATACCAAGCTTGTCACGAAAGTACATGAACTTTGATGCTGTCAGAGGCTTGGTCAAGATATCTGCAATCTGTTCATTTGTCCGAATGTACTGCTAATTCAGAGCACCTCTCTGCACTAGGTCTCTAATGAAATGATACATCATTTCAATGTGTTTCAATCTGTCATGAAACACTGGATTCTCTGAAAGCTTTATGCAACTCTGATTATCGCAATGGATGATCGTTGAGTCAAGCTTTCCCTCAAACATAACATATAATAACTTTCTAAGCCAAACTGCTTCCTTGCAGGCATCGCTTGCAACAATATACTCTGCCTCAGCTCTACTCTGAGCGATGGAACCCTGCTTCCTGCTGGACCAAGAGATCATGGCTGATCCCATACTGAAGCAATAACTAGAGGTACTTTTTTGGTCGACTGCACTGCCAGCCTAATCTGAATCTAAATATCCAGATAACAATACTCCATTGCTGAAAGTATACCCGAGCCCATAAGTGATAGTCCCTCGCACATATCTGAGTACATGTTTGGCGGCTACCAAGTGTATGTGGTTCGGATCTGACATGAACTGATTCAGTGCATTCATTGTGTAGCAGATGTTTGGTCTCGTATGCACGAGATACATCAGGGAACCAATGAGCTGTCTGTATAGAGTAGAGTCCACATTTTGTGAACTAGAGGCTGAGTCCCGCAACTTTGTCAAGTTGGTAGTCATTGGTACGCTCATGGACTTGCAGTTCTGCGTCCCGAATCTTTGCAAGATGTCCACTGCATACTTTCCTTGTGTCAGGAAGATCTCACCTGGCTTTTGCCAGACTTCTAAGCCAAGGAAGTAATGCATCGATCCGAGATCTTTCATCTCGAATTCAGAGGTAAGCTCCCTCTTACATTGGTCTATCAACTGTTCATCACCTGTAAGAAACAAGTCATCTACATATAGAACAAGTATCAAGACATGATTATGAACAACTTTAAAGTACAAGTTAGAATCAACTGTACTTTTGGAGAACCCCAAGCTATGGAGAAATCCATCCATTATGGCATACCAGACTCTCGGAGCTTGTTTCAGTCCATACAAGGATTTCTTCAGTTTACATACATGGGTTTTCTTCCCATGAGTAACAAAGCTTTCGGGTTGTTCAATATAAACCTCTTCCTCAATCTTACCATTGAGAAAGGTTGTCCTTACATCCATCTCATGTAACTTCCATCCAAATACTGCAGCAAGTGAAATGATGGTTCTGATGGTAGTGTACGTGGCAACAGGTGCAAATGTCTCGTCATAGTCAATGCCTTCTTTCTGAGTGAAGCCACGAGCTATGAATTTGGCTTTATACTTCTCCCCACTGCCATCTGCAGCATGCTTGATCTTATAAAGCCATTTGTAAGTCACTACTGACTTTCCTGTAGGTCTGTGAACAACTTCCCAAATATCATTCTTCATGATTGAATTATACTCTTCAATCATGGCATCAACCCATACCTGTTTACTTGCTACTTCTTTGTACGATGAAGGTTTTGAACTGATAAGCCGACTCATAAGACTGGAGTACTTCTGTGGTCTTATGCTTTTTCTAAAAGTCCTTAGAGGAACTTTATGCTTCTCGGCTTCTTGTACCGTTTCTCGGTACCAAGCAAGTCTCCTTTTGGAAGGAGGAACTTTAAGTAGTTCTTCTAGTGGACTTTCAATCTTCTCAGGAACATCTGGAGTTTGATCATCAAACTCTTCCTCCCTCTGAATTTCTGAATCTGGTGAAAGCTCTAGTGTTTTACGGAACACCGCTTCCTCATGGAAGATCACATCTCTGCTGACCTCAATGTACCTCTGTCGAGGTATATATACTCGATAAGCCTTCGAGTAATCACTGTACCCAACAAATAAGCCTTTCTTACCGGAAGGCTCTAGCTTGGCCTTCTTTTCTTTTGGCACATGAACATACACAGGAGTGCCAAATATCCTCATGTGATCAACTGTAGGTTTTTTCTTGGTGAAGACTTCTTCTGAAGTCTTCTCATCCAAGATAGCATGAGGGCTTCTATTCTGGATGTACACTGCAGTTCCGGTAGCTTCAGCCCATAAAGACAAAGGAAGATCTAGATCAGTGATTATGGCTTTAGCAGCCTCATAGATCATTCTATTCTTCCTTTCTGCAACCCCATTCTGCTGGGGGTTGCAAGGCACTGTCAGCTCTTTCTTGATTCCTGCTTCTCGACAAAAATCATCAAACTCATTAGATTCATACTCACCTCCGTTATCTGATCTCAAGATACAGATGTGCCTGCCATTCTGATTTTCAATCAGTGTCTTGAACTCTTTGAACTTGTCAAAGGTTTCACTCTTGGCCTTGAGGAAGTAAATCCAAGACTTCCGAGAGTAGTCATCAATAAACAAGACATAATATAAACACCCACTCAAGGAGGGTGAAGACATGGGCCCACAAATGTTAGAATGAATCAAACCCAAAATGCCTTTAGATCTACTCTTGCTTCTGGGAAAGGATTTCTTAGTGTTCTTACCTAGAGCACATCCTTTGCAAATTCCTTCATGCTTTAAAGAAACTTTTGGCATACCTGTTGTTAGCACTCAGAATGTACCCAGGTTGTAAAAGGTAAACTCCAAGGTAACAGCAAAACCACTTTAGAAAGAAACTGGTATTTTCTTCCAGAGAGGGATCTCTCAATAAAGATTTAACAGGACCAGATATAAAATAACATTTAAAGATTTGTATGTATGGCTGAAACAATCACATAACCATTGGGCATGGAGTCATATACAATATAAATGTATCACAAAGACATATACACGAGATTTATCAAAGGCAAGATAATCACATCATCACAGTCATTCAAATTAATCTAGATGAAACAGAAGAGATGAGGAAACAACCCATTAATACAGAGCATCAGCAATGATGAATTCTATATCAACTTTAGCAGAAAAAATCATATAATATCTGAAATGATGACTAGAGCATAAACACATGAATTCTAATCATCTAACGCTATATTCCAGATACGAGGAAGAAACAAAATGGAGTGTTACACAAGGGAAATACAATCACATAAAAAAAGAAGCACAGACTGTAATATCAATGACGCAGGAATCTCTGACAAAACTCTCATGCATTCACTTTGTTATTCAAAAATAGATATGTTCTCCAAAAATTCTTCCTCCCGATGGGTTCCAACCCCCATCTCCTAAAATAGAAGCAAATTTATACATAAAATAATAGGCCTTCCAAGAAGATCAATAACTGAATGATCGGCTTAATTTAGAGTTTTGTAACTGAATTCTTAACTCCTAGGAAGTTTGTTACAACTCCACTCCTAACAGATCATAAAGTAAAAATCAACTTGATAACAAACTTTCGCCCAGCCAGCTCCACGTCTTTACCCCATCAGCTCCACGTCTTTGCCCCATCAGCTCCTCAGTGCATAATGCCTGTTTCTAGGAATGAAGAATATACTGTCTTTCCAAACCGCTCCACAGCTTTCCACTGCTCCGAATTTGGGGTGTCACATTCTGTCATTTCCCGAATTGATACTTCGAGCTCCATATATGCTTCATAGGACTTCTTGGGCAATCTGCTTCTGATAATTGCGAACTTTTGTAGAATTTCGAAATCTTCTGTTAATATATCCACAATGGTTTTTCCTGTTAGGCTTTTCTCCAAATCATTAAATTTGGAGTGGTCCATGCGGCACTGGACAAGCAGGTTATGATAATGTTCCTGTGAGAACATCCGTCCTTCCTTGTCCCAGAAGGAAGGCAATCCGTCTTCGAACAGCTCTTTAAAATCCTGTTTGAAATTATTAACCTGCAAAAGCAATCCTTCTGATTTATCTTGGACCGTCTTGATTAAGTGATGCTTGTGGATGAATTTCTTTGCCCACAGCACTATTGATACTCTGTCTTTTATGCCCATATCGTGCAATTTCTGATATGTCAGTGAATTCAGAAAATTCAGTGTGTTCTGAGTTGTAGTAAGAGGTCTCTTCTCCATATGTTCATTTACCAGTTTTAATCTCTGGTGAGCCAAATTTATCAGTATATTCAAATCATCAATAAAATTTAGATAGTGCCGGAACTTGGTAATCTCTATCGACAAGGTATCCCAAATGATATGTTTTTGCCAGCTGTTAACACCATTATTTATCAAAGGGGATGAAAAATCATGATGATGAAGAAATAGTAGGTTGCTTGTCGAACCTTGGTTAAAAGATAGATTGTAAGAGTATGATGATACCCCAAAGAGTGATCCCATTATCAAGGATTTGATGGTGCGAGTTGAAAGGATAGAAATCAATGGCCATGATTGTCTTCGCACTCTCAGAAATGCGAGGAAGATAAAGTATGTCCGGGCGTTTATCGGGTGCACAGATCAACGACTATCAATCTGGCTCGGGCAGATCCATGGTCCATATTTAATCCGCCTTATGAAATCGCATGTTGGTTAAAGAAATAGAGTTCGGCGGAATTGAGTACATAATACTCGATCCAACGGTGGAGAGGTAAAATTAAATCACATCCATGGTCGGGATTGATTCCGGAGCCAAAATCTGCACGACAGATAAATCCAAAGCACCCAGCGGAATGAGTAGGTGGCCGTTGATCTGACGGTTGAGGATTAAAGGGTGAAGTGGATCAACGACGGTTGACGATTCCGGAACATAAACTTGCGCGGTGGTTAAAATGACGGAGCCCAGCGGAATTTGATAGGTGCCACCTAATCCAACGGCTCACAAATAAAGGTTGATCGCATCTACGGCTGTGGGCGATTCCGGAACATGGAGTTGCACGAAGGATAAGGTCGGGAACTCAGCGGAATCGAATATTTCCTTCCCGATCTAACGACGGAGTAATGAGAGGCTATTTCATCAACGGTTGGAGATGTTTTCGGGGTGGAGACTTGCACGTTGTTTATTACCAAGACGCCCGGCGGAAAGAGGTACGTGGCACGTGATCCAAGGGTTAGAAATTAAAGAAGAATCAGATCGATGGTCTTGAATGAATCTGGAGAATGGAAGTGCGCAGCGGATAGGAATAGATGGTGGTTGCGGAAAATAAATTGTTGTCCACGTGGTGAATTGTGGTAGGCTCCGGAGACAAAAGTGGTTTATGGAAGGCTGGAGTGGGGGCCTATAAAAGCAAGGTTGACTTCTATCATTGTTATTTTATTTGCTCGAGAAGGGTGAAAAGGACTGGCCGATTCAGCAGCTTCCGTTTGTCAGTTTCGGGCACGCTCCAAGCACGCGCCTCTACAGTCGACCAGGTAAGGCTTAAACCCTGTAGTTCCTCCGTCCAAATTACCTTTGTAAATTAAGTAATGGACCAAGGGAAAGAAATTCAAGTGTCTGGTCAGGTTGTAGACGACAGGGAAGAGTTTTTAGTGGATAGAGATAAGAGCGTGTGCGACCCCTTCCTATCCGTAGGGAGCGTGTCTGTTGGTAAGGAGAAATTGTGGTATTATAACTCACAGGGGAACGATGTATTAAATGTCTGTAAGTCTTTCCTGTATTACTTCGCTCTTAAGCAAACCCTCCATTTCCCGGAATTTGCAGAGTGGTGTGCTGTAAACTACTCTCCCTCCCAGAGAATAATTGTGAGTTGGTCTGCGTCCAGAATACTTTGTAAAATTGATGCCACAGTCATCAAAGAAAATCTCAGTTTGCCTGAAAATTACCCTGTTGATCGTGAGTCGATAAATGAGTCGGTCCTTGTTGATTTTTACAAGAATTGTGAAACTGAGAATCGCTGTCATTTCCTGTCTAATATTTTAAAAGAAGGTCAATCCCTTAATGGTTTTTTCCTGCCCTACCCCGTGCACATTTTCAAAAATGAAGTCCAAATGGTCGTATCTTTGGTCTGTCAAGTATTAGGTCTGAGTGATGATTGTTGTGTAGGCGATGTCATCCTTGGTTTTTTATTAAGAATAAGTTCCTTAAGCCCTGAATCCCAGTCAATTCCTGTGTTTAATTTTGATGAGTATCTCGCTGAAACAATCCATCTGCAGTTAATTGAGTTCCCAAAAGTTTGGTTCTTTAGGTTTCAGACCTATTTGCTCAACATTCTGTTATGCTCCAATGTCACTGAGTTGAAATTTTTAAGTACTCTATGCTCTTCTGATTTGCCCAAGCAAATCAACATGTTCGAATTTGCTAATTCGATCATGTCGGAAATGTACAAAATGTTGTTTGATGAGGATTTGCCCCGTGTTCTGGATGAGATGAAATGTTTAATGCAGTCTTCACCCGAAGATCGGGTTGGAGACTGGTTTCTGTACAGGGACTACACTATGTTAAGAATATACGGGTTTACCGGTCAGCCTTACAGGTTACCTGCCTTTTTAACCCCGAGGATTTTCGCACTTGAGTTTATGAGGCAGAGGTTGTTATCTGAAGAAGAGCATTTTGGGGCTTTCAAAAAGTCTTCAAACATTAAATTTCCACTTAAAGTCGGCTCTTTCATTTTTAAAAGTAAAGGCGCCTTAATATTCATAGAGAAATTGTTAGAGAATATGGATTTCCAAAAGGAATCAAAAGTGAATTATGATCCATATCATGTTATATCCCTAGGGAAACAAGCCAACAAGAATAAGCCATTTGAGCACCAGTCTGTTGAAAATTTGGCTGAAACAGCCAATTTGTTACAGTTCAAGGAAGATCCACATATTGCACCCATTACAGTATTAGAAAATACTAACATTATAGTTAAGAGAAGTCTCTTTGAGATTGAGAGTATGGAAGTAGACGAAGATGGGTCCCATAAAAGGGCAAAGCTGCTTGAAGGTGGTGAAATGGTAAATGAGGAAGTTTCTGATGGTTTCAAAAGAGTTGCCCTAATTTCCATGAAAACAGTACAAGTAAATCAATTATCTTTTAAAAATGTAGGGGGTGATGTAGACAGTTCAGAATCAAGCCCGGTATTTAAGTCGAAGGAAGAGCTCAAAGCCAGCTATATGGAAAAGAGGAAATAGTCTCTGGAGGAGACAAGAAATTTGCTCTCGAGAGTGAGAACTTTATGCAGTTCAAAAACCTCTCTAGTTTCTGCTAGAGATGCCGAGAGAAATACATTTAAGATGGCTATAGTAAACGACAAGAAGATGTCTGAAATGGAGATCCGACTGGACAAAATCAGTACTCCGGATAAGATTCAACTTCACAAACAGACCAGTGACATCATTTACTCAGACTTATTGCAAGCCATGGTAAGGATTAATAAATTGCAAGTTTTGACAGACAAATTAGAAATTCAATTGAAGCATGAGAGAGTTGAGAATAAAGCAAATGTCATTTAGATTAGAAAGCTGCAAACAGACATTGTTAGTTCAGATAACACCCAGGCAGTCAAGAGGATGCTAGAGGAAAAAGACAATGCACTCCAGGTCTTAAAGAAAAGGCCGAAGATCCCAGGTTCAGAGCACGTCCAATCAACGTAATTAATGGCTTTGCAAGAGGAAAATGATAAAGTCCATCAAGAGATGATGGAGTATAAGGGAAAAGCTGTCGAGCTACAGGAAGAAAAGGACAGGTGGGAGGCCAAGCGGAATGAACTATTATCTCAGATTTCCTTAATGAAAAAAGACCAAAGTGACGAGAAGGAAATTATGGAAGAGCTAATGAGTCAAACCCCCGCTGATGAAGACCTGTCCATTGTGAATATCCACAAGCCATTAGATGATTTTTCTGCAGATGATTTGTTGGTGCCTATGTCCCAGGTGAGCTTGAAAGATGAAGCAATTAAAGAATTGAAGGCAGAGAATGAAAAGATAAAAGCTGAATTGGCCAAAGTAAGTGAAAGTAAAAAGCAAATATTACAGGACAGAAATCAGTTGCAGAAAAAATTCAACGAGCTAAAGGAGAAAAGCATCGGTAAAGGCCCTCTTCAGGGGGCAAAACATATCATTTGGCATACCTTGTCGATAGAGATTACCAAGTTCCGGCACTATCTAAATTTTATTGATGATTTGAATATACTGATAAATTTGGCTCACCAGAGATTAAAACTCGTAAACGAACATATGGAGAAGAGACCTCTTACTATAGCTCAGAACACACTGAATTTTCTGAATTCACTGACATATCAGAAATTGCATGACATGGGCATAAAAGACAGAGTATCAATAGTGCTGTGGGCAAAGAAATTCATCCACAAGCATCACTTAATCAAGACGGTCCAAGATAAATCAGAAGGATTGCTTTTGCAGGTTAATAATTTCAAATAGGATTTTAAAGAGCTGTTCGAAGACGGATTGCCTTCCTTCTGGGACGAGGAAGGACGGATGTTCTCACAGGAACATTATCATAACCTGCTTGTCCAGTGCCGCATGGACCACTCCAAATTTAATGATTTGGAGAAAAGCCTAACAGGGAAAACCATTGTGGATATGTTAACAGAAGATTTCGAAATTTTACAGAAGTTCGCAATTATCAGAAGCAGATTGCCCAAGAAGTCCTATGAAGCATATATGGAGCTCGAAGTATCAATTCGGGAAATGACGGAATGTGACACCCAAAGTTCGGAGCAGTGGAAAGCTGTGGAGCGGTTTGGAAAGACAGTATATTCTTCATTCCTAGAAATAGGCATTATGCACTGAGGAGCTGATGGGGCAGAGACGTGGAGCTGATGGGGCAAAGACGTGGAGTTGGCTGGGCGAAAGTTTGTTATCAAGTTGATTTTTACTTTATGATCTGTTAGGAGTGGAGTTGTAACAAACTTCCTAGGAGTTAGGAATTCAGTTACAAAACTCTAAATTAAGCCGATCATTCAGTTATTGATCTTCTTGGAAGGCCTATTATTTTATGTATAAATTTGCATCTTTTTTAGGAGATGGGGGTTGGAACCCATCGGGAGGAAGAATTTTTGGAGAACATATCTATTTTTGAATAACAAAGTGAATGCATGAGAGTTTTGTCAGAGATTCCCGCGTCATTGATATTACAGTCTGTGCTTCTTTCTTTATGTGATTGTATTTCCCTTGTGTAACACTCCATTTTGTTTCTTCCTCGTATCTGGAATATAGCGTTAGATGATTAGAATTCATGTGTTTATGCTCTAGTCATCATTTCAGATATTATATGATTTTTTCTACTAAAGTTGATATAGAATTCATCCTTGCTGATGCTCTGTATTAATGGGTTGTTTCCTCATCTCTTATGTTTCATCTGGATTAATTTGAATGACTGTGATGATGTGATTATCTTGCCTTTGATAAATCTCGTGTATATGTCTTTGTGATACATTTATATTGTATATGACTCCATGCCCAATGGTTATGTGATTGTTTCAGCCATACATACAAATCTTTAAATGTTATTTTATATCTGGTCCTGTTAAATCTTTATTGAGAGATCCCTCTCTGGAAAAAAATACCAGTTTCTTTTTAAAGTGGTTTTGCTGTTACCTTGGAGTTTACCTTTTACAACCTGGGTACATTCTGAGTGCTAACACCTGTAACCATATTTTGCAATCCTGGGAGAGCCATGTAGTGAAGGGTCCAAACCTTCAATGCTAAAGTTCACAGGGATCAACTGAGTGATGTACCAAAGCATGAGTGGAAACTTTTGAAGCCTTGTAGAGATCTCCCTCTCGAACCCAATCTGTACTGCTGAGTCTAGATATGTGTCTGTTGCCCATAAAAAATACCTTCTTGTCCATAAAGAGGACTCTGTGGCCCTTGTCTTCTAAACCAACAACAGATAAAATGTTCTTCTTTAAACCAGGAACATAAAGAATATCATCAATATGAAGAACCGTACCTGAATCAAGTTGAAGTGAAGTTGAGCCAACTCCTTCAATCTTGTAAGTGGAGTCATCTCCAAGTTCTACTTGAGTGGTGAACTTCTTCTTTCTGTAACTGGTAATGGTACCACGGTTACCTGTCATGTGCTTGGAGGCACTACTGTCCACCAACCAAGAAGTGGAGCAAGTTGAGAAAGAACCAGTTAGAGCAGAAATCAAATAGTACTCTCTTCTAGGCTCATCAGTTTTATTAGCCTTGATTTTCTTCTTCTTCTTTGGTTCTTCATCTTCTTCCTTTGCTTCTGCAACAGATGCCTGAAATCTTCTCTTGGGTTTCTTCTTGTTCTGCTTGCAGTCTCAAACATAATGTCCAAATTTGTGACAAGTATAACATTCAATCTTAGACATATTAGAAAACTTACCTTGAGGTTTCTTCCCTTTCTGTTGCCAAGGGAAAGGTTTCTTGAACCTTTTGGTCTTTGTTGCAAGTGCAAGGTTTTCCTGCTTGATTACCTCGTCAGTGTTCCTTCCTTTTTCTTGTATGCAATCATGCCAAAGCCTTTCAAAGGTTGGCTGATTTTCTCGTCCACAGACGGATGCCATGAAGGTTTCCCAAGAGCTTGGGAGACCATCAACCATTGTTTGTACAAGATCATCATCATCAACAGTAACACCAATAGCAAGGAGTTGATCTCTTACCTTTTTGATTTTGGTGAAGAAGGAACCAACACTTTCATCTTTGCTCAACTTCAAAGTTCGTAGCCTCTTCTTCAAGACTCTCTTTTGACTGAGAGCCTTCTTTTCATTGAGGTTTACCAACGTATCATAGCATTCTTTAGCAGTCTTCAAGGATGTGATGTTAGGCATCAATTCTTCTTTGATGGAATCATAAATAACTCTTCTAGCCTTACCTTGTTTCCTCTTGTAGGCAAGCCTACCAGCATTTGTAGTTGGCTCTTCTGTGACATTAAGAACAATGTCATCCAAGTCATTCTCATTAAGAATGGCTGTCAACCTGGCCTTTTAGGAATTGAAGTTTGCTGAACCAGAGAGCTTCTCTTCCGGTTTGAAACCAACGGTAGCCATCTCTATCACTTATCCAGATGTTAGATCTGCAAAGCTTATTCCAAGATCTAGTGAGAAACAACATCAGTGTCCCTTTATTGTGTTTTCACATGCTAAGCTCTGATACCGTGTTGAATTTTTAGCAATAGCACAAACTTTAAAATTTGCAGATCTACTTAAACAAATCAGCAATGTAGTAGAAACACATTCATCACATCAGCACACATGGACCTCATATTTTTCATTGGGGAAACCTTCAAATGACAAAAACCCCAAAAGCATTAATAGCTCATCTCGTAAATGAGATGGCTTTAATAAATTCTTCAAAAAGTTCCTCAAATTCCAGATCTGGAATTTAACCATAGTTTACAGTAAAAGTTTTATCAGTTAAAAAAAAATAGATTGATAACTTAAGCCACAGATCCACAAAATTCCAAATCTATAAAAAATGATCAACGCTGCTCAAAAAACAGTCTGCCAGAAATGATCAACTCTGCTTGAAGTACAAAACAGGCTGGCCAAAAAATAGTGATAGGCTGCTCAGAATAATTTACAAGCTGCCCAGAAGTCTTCTTACCTACCCGATTACCTTTCTTCTCTGCCCATATGTGATGGTCCCTTGTGCTGCCCCTGCCCAGTGGTTTGATGGCTGCCTGACAGCTTTTGGGCAGTCCTATTGCTGCCCGAAAGGACTGGCAGAAAAGGCCCGTGGCCTAAGGGACTGTCCCGAGGGTCTGTGGAAGACCCAACAACCTTACGACTGCCACAGGAAAGAAAATGGACAGCCTGTGAGAGAGAAGAGGGACGCTGCCCACAAAAAAAAATGGAAGAAAGGCTGCCCACAAATAAATCTCAGCTGCCTGATTTGCCCAAAAGAATGAAGAAGGTTGCTAGAGAAGACAAAAACGTAACGCTGAAGGTGGCTGTCCAAAAATGCTGAAAATGGACTTTGCTGATAAAACCCTAGCTGAGGGTTTGAACATGAAATTGTCTTCTTCACTTGTGAGAGCAAAAACTTGTGTGTTGTAAATGAGAAGACTTGATCTTCTTTTATAGCCTTTTTTCACCTGTAAGTGGACAAGATTAAGAAAAATAAAAATAATAAAAATAATATTTTTATTCTTTTCGTAATTTCACTTTCACTTTTACCCAAAAAAGGTACTTTTATTTATCCTTTGACTTTTACCAAAAGTCCTTATTTAATTTTTTATTCTACCTATGGCCCTTTTCCTGTGGTACAAAAGTCTTTATTTAAATTGACTTTTGACTTTGACCTTTTTCCAAGTGCCCCTGTGGTACCTTTTTTATTTCAAAAGTACATCATCATAAACCAAGAGAGTTATTAATGCTTTTACCTCACACATTGTGTGACACCTAGATCTAGTACTAGGGTAACTTAACCAAGGGTAGCTAATCCTTGGAGAAGCACACCAAGCCCATAGATCAAGGGTCAAAGTGCCACACACATGCGCAGACCTAGTCTAGGGCTTACAGTGTCTTCATTCTCCAAGAGAATGGCTACTCAAAACTAAGTTGAGTCTACGAGTCCCAGACTGGTCTATATCGTGGTCCCGGACCGGATGTCTACTCAACACAAGGTTGAGTCTACCTTGGGCAGATCTGGGTCTATATCATGGTCCCAGACCAGATATCTACCATTCAACAGAATGGTCACTCAACACTGGGTTGAGTCTTCACTGTGGTCCCGGATCAGGTGGTCCCATTCTCCGAAGAGAAGGGCTCTCGATGCTGCTCAAAAAAATCAACAATTCAAAGAGTTTGAAATTCGACAAAAAAATCGACCATAAAAATTTTGGCGTTAAAATTCGACATAAATTCGGCATTAAGTGCGGGATGCTATAAAATTTGGAAATGAAAAAATATATACAAGTTTTCAATAATATTCACTACGGTCATTAAACCATGTCAAATCAACATGATAGTCATAGAGCCGCGGCCGGCGGTCCTGCTACATGTGTTATTTCCTTATCATGCAACTGTCATGTCCGTCTTTTGACTTGTGGGTTGTGGCTATTGCCTGCCTACTAGTGCCCACTCACACTGCGAAGTGCCTCAAATTCACACGATGGTAGCCAACACTCTCATGGCGGTATCCCACATTCGCACTACGGAGTGCCTCACGCTCACACGATGGCAACCCACACTCTGCAGCCTTGGTGACTCATGACAGCGGCCTCACACAAGCATGATTCACAACAAGGTTTATCCGTGGGACCGTCCAAACCCAAAAACCTCGATTTTTATCAAATTTACATTGAATTTCGAACAATTTGAGCCGATTTCGTGTCTAGTTTCCTCATTGCGTAGCAGTTCTATGACCGTGGCTTGAAAATTGGCGGTTTTGAACGAATAAAATTGACTATCAATAAAATCTAGCAAATTTCTAATTTCAAGGCGAAAAATCGCCAAATCCAGTGACTTAGGTTACATCATCATTGAGCAATCCTGTGGTGATATTTGGTTGGGGAAGTCGCAATCTCATATTGAAGAACAATCAAACATTACATAGTAGTACAACTCTTCTGAAAAAAGCAGAAAGAAGGTGCTGATGGATCTTTGTTGGCAATGATTTATAGACAAAACAATGAGCCCAAGCATATGGACTGAAGGTGCTTCCTGTAGCAATGTGTGGACAGTTTTGTTGGAGCTTTGGGGATTGAATTAACCTAACCCCAAGGTGCTTTTTGTATGGTTGAAATTGTAGCATGAGCAGATTGGAAGTTTTGAGATCAGTCATAGCCAAAGGTTAAGCAGTGAAGACAGTCATCATACCTCTGAAAAATGTAACATGCAGCCCTATTTTTGACCTAACAACAGTAAGCAACATCATTTCAAGATCTGGGCAAACCTTTGCATAACAACAGCAATAAAAAGTCATTATTTCCAAGTCTGGGCACATTCTGAGCACCCCGTGTAGTGGCTCCCTTTAGCAGCAGTCCTAAAAGGGGTCTTCCTGTGTGGTAAAAGGTGCCAAACAGCTAGATAAATGAGAAATATGGTCATGTCCCACAACAACTTGACAAATGATAAGGGTTTTTGCATGATTTACAGTCCATTTGAGCAACGACCAGTCTTTAAGAGGATTTATTTGTGAATACATTTAGCCCCGTGGTATCTCTTACAGAGGATATGACTTGTTCTCAGCTAGTGCTCAGCTCTCTTGGATGTTTGGTAGGGCATTGTTTGGAGGTAACCTTGCATGCTTTTTAGGGCATTTTGGAGGGGTAATTTTGCAGGGTTTGGAGTCTTTTAGTGGAGTCGTCCCACTTTGATAATATTGTATACCATACTTGGAGGGGCCATTTTTCTTTGGAGGTTCTTTTTGCACCAAGAGTTTCCTTGGAGGTTGCTTTCATGGCTCTCTTTGAGGTTGTGACGAGCATTAGAAGGCTTTATGTCTTAGATTTAGAGGAGTTTTGGAGGTTGTTCCACATTTGGAAGGGCATATTTGTGATTGTTGGAGCATCTTTTTGCGCTTGGTCCGCGGAGTGACCACCTTTGGAGGTGCCCTATTCATTACTTGTGCCAGTTAGGGAGATAGCGTTCACCATTGAAGTGACCCTTCTACACATGACATGTCTTCTTTGGCCTAGCATCCACTCTCGGAGGTGATCCATGTGTATTTTGAGGGGTTCGTTTGGCCATGGAGTAGATCTAGGGATCAAAATCCTAGATTTAGGGTTCTTTCATTGCTTGGAGACCACATTTCCTTGGAGTGCTAGACTTTGGAGGCTATTTTGGCACCTTTTCTTAGCTTGTTTACTTCATTTGATGGAGGCAACCCTCATCCTTTGGGGTCTTATGTATCTCAAACATTATACTTGTGGCTTTGACCACCATTTTTATGGATTTTGTTAAGAGTTTGTTTGGGTTAGTCAAGTGTTTATTTACTCCAACCTATGCTAGATTTAGGAATTTATGATTATTTTATTGTAAAGGAAGTTGAGCTACTCTCCTATATAAAGAGGGGCTCTTCCTCATTTGAACGCATAGTTGGATTTTGAGATCTCTGTCTCTCTCTGTCTCTCTCTGTCTCTTGCAGCCTAATTGACATATCTTTCATGGCGCAACTTGAAGTGAAAGGGTTTCTTTTCAATTCAAAGTGCGGCTTCCTTGTTCCTATTTCTAATGTTGCTAATGGTAGTGGAATAATGTAGAACTTGTTAATAGGGCTATAAGAAGGGCAAATTTGTCTCATTGGAAGGGTTTTATGTGAGATCTCTATTCCTCTATTTCCCTTTAATGTTTTATGCATAAATGTTACATTGTTCCAATTCATCTTTGTAGAGTAAGAACTTGTGGTACTTCATTGTATAAGGCACACCCTAGTTGACGTTGGTTTGATGTGGCACTAATCTTGGGACATCCTAACTGATTTCTACATTCATTTTCAGCATGTTAGGGTTTATTAGTGGCATGTGTAAACAAATTTAATTTTCCCCAACCTTTCATTAACTAACCCCTTTGTTGGACTAGATTCCTTTGATTCCATTGCCCTGGGAAATGGCACTAGTCTTCATGGTCCTCCCATCACCCCTTTTCTTACTATACTACAAAACGACCTAAAGTTTTATTAAGGTTAACTCTTCAAATCACCTTGTGTTTTATTGCCATAACCTAGTAATCCTAACTCTAGAGAAGCCACCCTTGAGTTGGAGAAGAGGCAACCTAAAGAGTAGAGAGGTGGTTATCAAGGTGAAAGTGGGTAACACCTCTAGGTTATAGTTGGGCTAGCTTTGTTCTTTGTGTTAGAAAATCATAACTCTGGAGGTCTTCCTCATGAGTTTTTGGGTGTGTTAGTCACGGGGGGGCAAAGTGTTGTCCCTAGTGTTTATTTATGTATAAAGTGATGTTATGTAAATAAATAAAGTTTGCACTTCATAGTTTAAGTTGTGGATCCCATTATGAGATGTGCATTTAATTATTACTTTTTTATTAATTAATGTGCATTTACTGAGAGCCATTGAACCAAATAATAAATTTTATCATTTGATGAGTTAGTTATAAGAAAGTGAAGTATAGAAAGAGTGAATGGGACAAAGAAAGACACACCAAGGTTGAGAGATCAAATTAAGAGAGAAAGATCACAGTTCCCAAGTAAAGACAAAGACACAGTTTTCAAAGCAGCTATAACCAAAATTTGACATTTAGGGGTGCAAATTCTGAAGCAACAACTGAGTATAGGCTCGAATCCCAAGGCATATTGACAAAGATATTTTTTGCACAAGAATATGTACCAGTGCGTACAACTACTAGCATGTTTCCCAAGGAAGAAAGGCTTAAAATATGTAGCTATAAATTTATGACAGGCCGTACAACTGCTAGAAGGTCATATCGTGGCATGATTTCCTAGACAACAATTTGTTGCTATGGTTCTAGCACGCGTGGATAGTCTAAAAGTTTCCTCCTCTTTCACACGAATTCGTAGGAATGGACAACCAGGGATTAAGATAAGTCTGAGTCTTTCTTTGTAATTTGGAAATGAACTTCTGAGTTGTGAAATTCTAGCATTTGTTATTCTTAACAAAATCTCTCAAGGGTTTTTCTAGTATGGGTTTTTCCCTGGTCAGTTTGACCTAAATCTATGTGTATGATGGTTAATGTTCAAAATTTGTATTTTTGAAGTACTTGGGATGTGGGTTTTAAGTCTTTAAATCTGAAAGTATTTATAAGTTTAAAACCTATAAGATGCTAAGTGTTTGGCAAAATACTTCAATGAGGTTTTTGATTATTTTGTCATAAAAACTTCATGGCATCATAGCATATCATAACAAGGTTGTAAGTAGAATTGTTACATAGTGATTTCAGAGTAGGGCAGAAAATTTGTGACAATCCTTTAGTTATTGTTGGTTGTGAGTAGGGGTTGATTGCCATGATGAGCATCGGGTATGAGGACAGGGTGGACGAGGTGTCCAACTACCTGCCATGGAAGGTGAGAATCACTTTAATGCTTAAAAAATGGAAGATTTGGAAATTTGCCTACACCACTGTGACTAAACCCACTGACAAAGATGAGCTTAAGGAGCATGAGGTGCTCGAAGCTAGGGCTGAAAGGGTGATATTAGATTGGGTTAAAGATCATTTGATCCCTCATTTGGTTGAGAAGAAGACAACCAAAGAAATGTAGACAACTTAAACCAGTTGTTTGAACGCCAAGAACGGAAACGACAATATGGTACTTAGAGACAATATGGAAGGTGAGAATCACTGTAATGCTTAAAAAATGGAAGATTTGGAAATTTGCCTACACCACTGTGACTAAACCCACTGACAAAGATGAGCTTAAGGAGCATGAGGTGCTCGAAGCTAGGGCTGAAAGGGTGATATTAGATGGGGTTAAAGATCATTTGATCCCTCATTTTGTTGAGAAGAAGACAACCAAAGAAATGTAGACAACTTAAACCAGTTGTTTGAACGCCAAGAACGGAAACGACAATATGGTACTTAGAGACAAACTACATAATGTTAAAATGATGAAAGATTTAAATGTGGCCTCCTATTTGACTAGGGTAGCTTAGGTGAAGGATGAGCTAACTGTTGTAGGAGAAGTGGTCCCATATTCAAAGTTGGTGAGGATAGCCTTAAAGTGCTTCACTAAAAACTGGGATGTGTTTATCAAGTGCATTGTGGGACGGGAGAAGTTTCCTAGTTGGAGTAGGATGTGGGATGATTTCACTGAGGAGGAGATCCGAGAAGGTTTTTAGAGTGGTCAAACCAACGTTGACATAGAGGAGAACATTGCACTCACCACTAAATCCAAGAACAAGAAAAATAAGGTCTTGAGCAAGATCAGGTGTTTCTCATGCAACTAGTTTGGAGTGGACACTATGCATCAAACTGTGCAGAGAATAAAGAGAAGAAGAAGGATGTAGCAACATCTACCTCAGTGGAAGAGTATGCTGTTAAGTTTGAGCATGAGTTCTCTTTGGAATCTTTTAATTCCAACATGGGCAGTTTGAGCTTTCATGACACATGGATAGTTGACAGTGGGGCAGTTTGAACTTTCATGACACATGGATAGTTGACAGTGGGTCAACTAGGCACATGACTGGTTTGTATGGTGTCTTTCAAAGTATTATTGAATTAGGCCTTGGACACTTTGTGGAGATTGATGCATCATGCAGGTAGTTCTCAGGCAGTAGTGTAGGGAGTTGGAACAATGCAGTTCCAACTGAAGATTGGAGAGTTTATGGAGGTAGGTTGTAATATCCCAAATCTCAATATTTTCTAATTCTAAGCAAATACGCTAATACAACTGGGCATGCAAATTGCCATGCGAAAATCCCTATTTTATAGAAAAAATTAGGGTTAGGGTTAGTGCGATAGAATGAACACTTACCATTGATAAGCTGGCTGGACTACTCCTGAGAGAGTATGCATGCATCAAGAGCTGAATTGGAGATGAACTGATATCTTCTGCTTCCGGTGAAACCCCAGCAGCACGAACCCCATATTAGCTAAGGGTGACGTTTTCAGTGAAGGAGGTGTCCGATGAAGCTGCTGATTTGCCGGGTTGATAGCCTTCCCATGCCAGAGAGAATGCCTGGCACATGCGGAAGTTTTGAGATCTCTAGGCAGGCTAGCGAATTGTTCCAGAGGTGTCGCTGCTCACGCCCCCCTGATTCCGAAATGGTTGATAACTGCTCAGGATGAGCACGATCGGATTTGATAATCACCGGGTACTGGAGTAAGATGCCGATGATGAGAATGGTGCCTGGGTTGCGAAGTAAAACTGAGATCTGAAGACCCAACGAATGATTAGGGCTTTCTGGCTGAAAACCCCTTACGGCTGCACATGTACCCCTGCAACAATCTCTGTAGTATACTGGATAACTATGAATGAATGGAAGAGCAAATGGTGAACCTGTATGGCTTACCCTGAATGAGACTAGGGCAGATATCTCACTGCCGAAACCCCACTAGCTGAAGACGTCGTCTCCAACCCCAACTGTTGTGCTACATACTGTGCTGCTATTCAAGAGCTCCAAAATCAATAATCATCAAAAGTAAAGTCTCCATTCACTTTATCTTTCTTTTATAACTTTCAACTACGAAAACCCTAACTTTTGACCTAATTAGGTCACTTTAACTTCTAATTTGTAGTTGACTTGCATGCATGCGCATGGAGACTTAATTGGGTGCATGCATCATTAAATAATTGCTTAGATGTCATGCATCTCACTTTTAGGGTTTGCATGCATGTCCCTTTTAGGGTTGCATGCATGTCATTTTTAGGGTTTGCATGCATGTCACTTTTGGGAACATTATAGTCCTCCCTCGCCAAAGATTGCTTGCCCACAAGCAACGCCAACGCAAATCCACAATCATTCAACTGAACCAACTGAATCCGGGGATGATTCCAGGGTCCCAAATTATCCTAGGAGATCTGTAGCACCCTCTGCTCAAAACACTGCACTGTACAGTACCATCACCAGAGACCTCCTGAAAGCACCCTCTAGCAATCACTAAACTGCCAGTCACTGTAATCCTAGGGTCCCAAATCAATCTGAGAATTGCAGAGGTCAAAATGCATCCACCGCTACCTTGCGTAGTATCGACACAAGGAGCATCATGTAGACTCCCAAGTAACACCATCAGTAAACAATGTATCCATCCCTCATAAGGTCTTCCACCTGGATCCCAATGCAAACTTGTGCATATTTCATCCCAAATATCTGAAGGCTCTTGTGGGACTATACCCTTGGCTAGGAATGTCTTCCCAAGAATCGCCCACTCAATAGGACACCAACTCTTAATCTCTCTCCGATCCAACCCCTGAAAAATACCTTGTCCATAAGCACCATCACAAGGAATAATCCCACCAAGCTGACATTCTACCTATGTTGCACGGGGACCCGTCCCCCCTAAAATTTCAACCGTTCCCTACGTTTCGGCGTTCCGGGGACTTTGGAACTCTTCGGAAACGTCCCCAAATGGTCGGGGACTCCATTGGGGACTCGGGTACTTTTTTGTCGTACCCTAAACGTACCCCAAAAAATAGGGGACTTTTCGGGGACGTCCTCGAAGTCCCTAGACCAATCGGGGACTCTCACGCGTCCCCTTTCTTGTACATTAAAAAAAAAGTTAAAAAAATTTAATTAAAATTTAAAAATTTAAAAACTTAAAACCCCACCCTTCATTTATGCTTAGATAGACTCTTCTTTTTGCATATGAATTTCAAGTTTTAAACTTTAAAGACTAAAATATTTTTGTGATTACATTTGTAGACTTTAATCTTTTATGTTTCATGAATGATTAATAACTCTTAACTTTTAAATTGAAATTGAAATTTTTCAGTTTTTTTATGAAGTTTACATGGCAGATATTTTAATTTCATGCTTCAGTCATGTTCTGATTTTTCATTTTTATGACTCATTTATCTCAATCAAAGGCTGCAAACATGTATTTTTGGATGTTTCAATGTTTTGTGATAAAAATTTATGGAAGCTATTTTAATATTCTGCTGCAAAGATTTTTTATTTTATGATTTATCTCAATGTAAATAATTTTTATTTTAATTATATATATATATATTATTTTTAAATCTTATATTATATAATTGTTGTCCCCAACTTGCCGTCCCCTCAAAAATTGGGGGTGCGCCCTAGCCGTCCCGGAAACTCGTTCCCGCGTCCCCTGCATCCCCCCGTCCTCGAGGCCAGTGCAACATAGCATTCTACCCTTCTGATTTCAACTAGAATGCTTATGTACTGCTGGTCAATTTCTCGATCCTGGCCAACCTGTAAAAACCATCCACCATTATGCAAATGTGGACTCAAGCTACTGCAAGCCCTGTCTATGTACTCCTTAAGAGGACTGCTTTGAAATGCAATAGTATGTTTCTTCTGCTGCCCCATCAAGGAATCCAACTGCTCTTCAATACCAGACAGCCTGACCTCTGACTCGGTACATACAACTCGAAGAACTGTAAGCTCAACATCTTGTTGTACTATGGTGTCTCGGAGTATCTTGGTCCTCTCTTTCATCGCTAGAATGCTTTCTTTAACCCATTCAATCTTCTTTCGGTGACTATCATCTGGAAGCTCTATCTCATGTATGTATAAACTCTCTCTAACCTCCATGTGTGACTGCTCATTGTCTCGACTGTTGTGCTCATTGCCTTGCACCTCATGTATTTCACTTGTCATAACTATCTGGATTCCTGCTGTAGGTGATGAAGTGTGTACCAACTCCAACTCATCACATGGTTTGTCCACAATTTGACTAGCAAATGTGCTTGTGTCGCTAGACTCATAGGATGGTTCTAATGCTATCTCCTCATGCACATCCGCATCATGTACTGTTAACTCCAAATGAAGCTCACCAACAACTTGAACTTCATGCTCATCTTTCTTCACTCCCCCAACTATGCCTTTAAGGAGATCCTCATCCAAATGCAAAGTAGCCAATTTAATGGCATTTGTCTCAATCATGGGGTTGAGCTGGAAGTATGTATCCAACTTCTGCACCCAATTCCTGGCTGGGCCATCCCGGGTGCCCTCAAAGGTAGGGATAGTTAGTTTTCCGACGGTGCATTGTAACTCATAGTTATGGGTGAATGGCCTATTGTAAGCTTTGGGTTTGTTCTTACTTTTAAAGTGGCAGAAGTCGGTGAAGGTCATGGCTGAATGGAAGTCCTCTCCTAAAGCTCTATATTCTCTCAGGTAGGCACTCATGGATTCTTCTGGTTCTGTTTGTGCTGGAGGCACTGCAGCTGGACTATCTAAGAATTGAGGCATGGTAGGTCGGAAAGGCTTGTATATATGGGGCTGGCTTTGCATGTTGGTATGTAAGTGCTCCCTACTACTGTTGGTGGATACCCTATCACTGCTGGGAAATAAGGGACTGTGTGGGGTGGGCCCATTCTTCTCAGTCATTTGCCTGAATGTGTTCATCATTTCTTTTTTCCCATTACTGAGTTCTTTTATGGCTGATATGAGACTATCGAAAGTTGTTTTATCATCATCGACCATTGTTTCTTTGCCTTTTCCAAACTGATATTCTCTGTTCCCAAAATCTACGTCCTCTAACTCCTCTTCTCTGTCTCTATACCTCTGTCTCCTGTGAGTAATGTTGTATGGGCCTTCTGAATTCATTTATATTTTTGCATGCCCACAGCTGGCAAGGAAAATAGCTCTGATACCACTGTAATATCCCAAATCCCGATATTTTCTAATTCTAAGCAAATACGCTGATACAACCGGGCATGCAAACTGCCATGCAAAAATCCATATTTTATAGCAAAAATTAGGGTTAGGGTTTGTGGGATAGAATGAACACTTACCACTGATAAGCTGGCTGGACTACTCCTGAGAGAGTATGCATGCATCAAGAGCTGAATTGGAGATGAACTGATATCTTCTGCTTCCGGTGAAACCCCAGCAACACGAACCCCAGATTAGCTAAGGGTGACGTTTTCAGTGAAAGAGGTGTTCGATGAAGCTACTGATTTGCCGCGCTGATAGCCTTCCCGTGCTGGAGAGAATGCCTGGCACATGTGGAAGTTCTGAGATCTCTAGGTAGGCTAGCGAATTGTTCCAGAGGTGCAGCTGCTCACGCCCCCCTGATCCCGAAATGGCTGATAACTGCTCAGGATGAGCACGATCGGATCTGATAATCACCGGGTACTGGAGTAAGATACCGATGATGAGAATGGTGCATAGGTTGCGAAGTAAAACTAAGATCTGAAGACCCAACGAATGATTAGGGCTTTCTGGCTGAAAACCCCTTACGGCTGCACACGTACCCCTGCAACAATCTCTGTAGTATATTGGATAACTATGAATGAATGGAAGAGCAAATTGTGAACCTGTACGGCTTACCCTGAATGAGACTAGGGAAGATATCTCACTGCCGAAACCTCGCTAGCTGAAGACGCCGTCTCCAACCCCAACTGCTGTGCTACATACTGTGCTGCTATTCAAGAGCTCCAAAATCAATAATCATCAAAAGTAAAGTCTCCATTCATTTTATCTTTCTTTTATAACTTTCAACTGCAAAAACCCTAACTTTTGACTTAATTAGGTCACTTTAACTTCTAATTTGCAGTTGACTTGCATGCATGCGCATGGAGACTTAATTGGGTGCATGCATCATTAAATAATGCTTAGATGTCATGCATCTCACTTTTAGGGTTTGCATACATGTCCCTTTTAGGGTTTGCATGCATGTCACTTTTGGGAACATTACATAGGTGAGGTCCTGTTTGTCCCAGGGATTAGAGTTAGCAGACTCTCAGTTTCATCCCCGAAGGATGATGGTCATGTCTAGACATGTAATCCTCTATTGAGTGGGAAATCCAATTGACACAACTATTCTTCTCGAAGACATGAGAGACAAACTCTGTGTTATTAGGCGAGGTTTTATTATCAGGATCATGTGGTTGATTGTTTGAGACAGAGTCCATGGATGGAGCAGAAGCTGCAGGTGGCCAGTTGATGCTTTCAGATGAAGAGAGTTAGTCTCTTCAGAGTACTGGTAGGAGGCTCAACTAGTACGATGATTATGAGAAAGTACAAGATACTCACGCTGAGTCTCAGAGTTCAGAGTTCCAATTTGGTTTCAGACACATCTTCATGCCATATTCTAGAGCATTTTGGAGCTGCAACAGGGAACAAGGACCCAGGCAGAGAAGATATAGAAAGTGTCAAGAGGACCTCCCTTGTTAGGAGGGAGTGTTAGAAAATCATAACTCTGGAGGTCTTCCTCATGAGTTTTTGGGTGTGTTAGTCATGGGGGGGACAAGGTGTTGTCCTTAGTGTTTATTTATGTATAAAGTGATGTTATGTAAATAAATAAAGTCTGCACTTCATAGTTTAAGTTGTGGCTCCCATTATGAGATGTGCATTTAATTATTACTTTATATTAATTAATGTGCATTTAATGAGAGCCATTGATCAATAGAATTAATCCTAGCCTTTGATGAGTTAGTTAGGGTTAGTTATAGGAAAGTGAAGTATAAAAGGAGTGAATGGGACAAAGGGAGGACATGCCAAGGTTGATAGATCAGATTAAGAGAGAAAGAGCACAGTTCCCAAGTAAAGACAAAGACACAGTTTTCAGAGCACCTATACCCAAAATTTAATAACCGACAAGGGTACAAATTTTGAAGCAACAACTATGTATAAGCTCGAATACCAAGGCAAATTGACAGAGATATTTTCTGCACAAGACTCTATACCAGTTCGTACAACTATTGGCACGTTTCCTAAGGCAAAAAGGGTTCAAATATACAACTATGAATTTCTGACAGAGCATACAATAGGCCGTACTTTGGCATGATTTCCTAGACAACAGTTTGCTGCTCTATTTTTGGCATGTGTGGATAGTCTAAAAGTTTTCCTCTTGTTTGGCACAATATCCTAGGAATGGACAACCAAGGATGAAGATAAGTTTGAGTCTATCTTTGTAATTTGGAAACAAATTTATGAGTTATGAAATTCCAGCATTTGCTCTTCTTAATAAAATCTCTCAATGGTTTTCCCAGTATGGGTTATTCCCTAGTCGGCATGACCTAAATCTTTGTGTATGACGGTTAATGTTCAGAATTTGTATATTTGAAGTACTTAGCATGTGTGTTTTAAGTCTTTAATTCCGAAAGCATGTATAAGTTTAAAACCTATAAGATGCTAAGTGTTTGACAAAAGTTAGGGTTAGGTCACTTTTGATTTTAATGATTTTTTCATAAAACCTTCCCTTTGGGGCTTTAATCACACATGGTAGTTCAAACTGTAACATGAGGTGTACTCACCCTCAATGAATATTTGGGTGCTTCTACATGCTCTCAAGTTGCCTACAATGTTTGGGTAAGCCATCTCGGATTTTTGTATTCTAGAGCATAAGGTGAAGGTATATCCATCCCTAATCTCACGTCGTCCAACCTTGAATCTGCCTCATCTCAACTCTTTGGAACAACAGCCTGCTCTTTTTCCTCGATCTCCAAAGGAGAATCCTAAACCTATTTATTGTCGAGTCTCTAGCCCCATTCAACATGCACAATACAAACATTGCACACATAATGCATTCTTCTCTTTGGGATCTTCTTATGAAGATGTGCTTCGTTATGTAAATGTGTTTATGAACACCACCTATTGCACTTGGTTACCATTAGACTCATCTTAAAACCCTAACATGGTATCAGTGCCACAGTTTCTAGAGGTGTCAAATGTGATTTGTGATTATAGCTTGGATTATCTTATCAATGTTGTTTTGTTAGTGAACCTTTGTTATAATTGGGAAAATCTATTCAGGGTGAGTCTTTGAAGTGCTTGTGTTGAAAGTAGTGAACTTTAACTTGTGATTCTTATGGAAATAGTTTTTACAAATATTGGAAAAATATTCAACATTTTTGTTTTGTGGATTTGGAGAGAATAGTAGAGAAAGCATTCATCCAACTATTCAGAACGTTGTTGTCCCTTTTGCTAAGCTAAGGAATTTGTTACTGCATACATTGATCTATTGTCGGAAGCACACCAAGACTTCATGTTGACTGGGTTTATGTCTATAACTAGACCCTGAACCTAAGCACTTCAATTGTATTTCAACATGTTACTGTGAACCTTTATGTATTTTGTTTGGTGTGTACAGTTTGTACCCTAGAATCTTGTCATTGGAGTGACCATTCCACATTCACTCTCTTACATTGGTCCTTGCGTATGGTACGTGTATGGTACGTTGTAGATAAAACATATCGTTGTGGTCGAATTTCTGGACTCGAGTATTCGTGCTCATTAGAAAAGTTGAATTTCTAATTGCATGTGAAATTGAGCGTTGATCATTAATGTGTGTCAAATATTGTGACAATGTCATGGGCTCTTAAGGACGAGGAGCTAGCTGCCCATAGGATAATAATTGTTGAGGAGAGTTTTCCTTCAGGAAGCCTTCTAGGATAATCATTACATCAAAGACATGGGATTGAGGAAGGAACTCTACAATGGTTTCCCTGAAAATCCCCAGAAACTAATTGTACTAGTGTTTTTAATAGTGCTTTGTCAACTTTGATTGTTGATGTTTGGATATGCTATCGATGGACGTAGGATGTATATATAGTTTGAGTCGATGGGGGTTCAAGATCAATCGCCTTTACCGTGAATTAACATTGGTATAGATCAATCCCAAGTGTGACACCTATCGAACGTAATGGAAGCACCTATTTAGAAGTAGACGAGTGACTGTGGAGGTCAATTTTAAGATTTGGTGGATGCATGTAGCATTTAAACCAATTGTGGCCTACACTTTTCCCTGCTACACTGAATCAATAGTGCGTTGATTCTAAAATCCACATCCTCTGAAGGAAGATCAAACCAAGGTTCTACCCTTGTTGGCTATCCTTTTGAATGAAATATTGGAGGCCTTGCTGCAAAATCACTATCTTGTTGGCTATACATGGATGCATCATTTTAAGCTATGTAATTATAATTTGAATGTGGTGATGATGATTCATTTCTTTTCGTGACCAAGGTCATGAAAAGGGATGTTTGGTAAAGCCAATTGTTTGGAGAAAAGAGAAGAAAAAGAGATATTTTGTTTTGCCTACAATTCATTTCTTTTGGGCCAAGTTATATTTTGTAAACTAAAGGAAGGATTTATCCTACATTTAAAAAAATGTGGATATTAATGCTTTAAAAATGAGGAGATTAACAGGTCAAGATTGAATATTATCTTCTTTCTTGAGTGAATTAGAAGGACAAGATGATAAAGGATTTGTGTGACCTCAATCAAGGTTTGGTTTAGGAAATCACCTAGTTAAGAAACAATGAAGGTAATATGAAAGATTCCATCAGTAAGTTAGAAATGTTTGCTTATAAGAAATATTTCGACCTTGTTGAGAGCTCAACATCTTGTATTAACGAGCTAACCCAAAAACAATAAGCATCTATGTCAAGACCTCATAATTGACTATTGTGATAAGCAAGAGCTACTTGATGTTTGGAAGTAGAGCTTAAATGTCTTTCTCAACAACATATTGATGATGATGATGATGCTTCTCAAGATGTTTATGATGATATTGTTAATAGTGATGATGTTTGTAAGAAGGATGGTATTGATGATGTGCCTTCTTTCATGCTACTAATGCATTGCTTTCCCTCAAGATTGAGAAACATACTAAAGGTATTGATTCTTAGTTGTTGTGCCAGATGGGATCTACAGGGGGTGGACTTGGGAAGAATGGATACGGTATTGTTGTTCTAATTGAGCTTGAGATGAAATTGATTAGAGCAAGGGCTTGCATATGGTGAGACTCCATTGAGATGGAGGTCCTTCTACCATTGATTTGTAGGAAAGTTACTTTGTATCTGGTGTTGTTTTGTTTGTTGTTAAAGGAATGTTTATTGAGTTGTAAGGGAGTGCAACTTACAGTGACTAATGATGATGGCATGCTTGAGTTGGAGACAAATGACAGTTCTATTGATTTTTAGGGATACCCTACACCTTTGTTTGAGGAGGCATCACCTTGTGCATCTTCTATTTAGTAGGAGCAAGACTCTTTGCTATATCAACATCATCATCGTAGAGATTGGAAGAGTTAATCCAAAAGTAAAAAATCTTGGTATGGTTGCAGTGATGCTTACAAATCTCTGGTAAAGAGGCATAAGAGGTAGGATTTTGGACCAATGCTGACTACCAAGATTGATTGTGGTTGGGTTGATGATTGTTGTGGCAACATTTGAACATGTGCTTGAGGACTTCATATAGATGTGTATCATTCATTGTACACTTGTACAATGCCCTTTTTATTCTTGTTGATTCATTAATTGAATGTTGTTGTGGCCATTATTGGACTATTTTGTTGAGCATTCTTCTTAGCATGTTGAGGATGTTATGCATTCAAGACAACTTTGATCAAGGCCTTGAAAGTGAGCCTTATTGACTATTGCGATTTATCAACCCATGCTTTTAAGGAGGAATGTTGTTGAGCTTGTTGGGATGTATAAACGTAGATGTTGTTGAGACACCATTAATGGTTTTGATTGGTTGTTAGAAATTGACAGCGTTGTTTGATGATGAGATAGTGAGGGGAAGTTGAATAAGAAGTAAGTGAAGGATAGGGATTTCTAAGATCAACATGGAACGAAGGCACTACTTTTCAGTACACAACAAGAAAGCAAAATGACTTTTTGAGCAAAGAAAGCTAAGTTCATCTTGTTTTTTATTTTTAATTATTCTTGACAACTCTAAATTTGGTTGATGCTCTTATTGCATGATTGGAGATTGTTTATGTTTATTGCTTCAATGGTTGAGATTGCTTATGTTTATCGCTTCAATGGTTGAGATTGTTTGGTTGGCAATACTATGATTTTGGAGACTACTCTTGATCGTGCTTTTTGGGAAACTTGTTCTAACTATTTGTGCATAAGCTTTGTTATTGCTAATAGTTTTTGGAGCTTTTGGGTGAGGGACAGGATATTCCCCCAATGCTGTTGCCATGACATTCCATGGGTTCTTGGTTGTTTGGGGACCAAATTACCTTTGTTGTGCATTTTTATGCTAGGTTTCAATGCCACACACATCAACTTAGTTGGGCCCAACAATTGCCAACTATGATGGAAGTACCCTTATGAGTCTTTGCATTTCCTTGGTTTACACTCATCAAGTCCTAGATGTGTCATTCATTTGTAGGTTTTATGGCAACTATTTTATTTTCTAGAGTTGTATGAAGTCCTTTGTTTTAATGGTTTTCATGTCCAAGTCTAGATAATACTTTTGTTATTCATCTTTTATTTTTGATTCGTTCTCAATGGCCCCATGTTGGTTTACGTTTTCAAAGAATATAGAGCGGTTTGGAAATTCATCGAGTATTGATCAATTAGGCCTTTCCTTGTCTATTTGGTCAACATTCAAATCCTTTTACAATAAAATATATTGACAACTATTACAAGTGTAGGGAAAAACTTAAAAAGGTAGTGATTGTTTAGTCAAATTGTATGTGAGAATATTAATTTTACGTACAATTTTATGTTAATAATAGTTTCATGTATATTAATATTAGATCCTTATTATTATTGATAGGTATTAATTGTCACGTGTGTTTTAATGAGCATTGAGATCTAGCTCCCTAATACATATAATTCCCCAGTTTCTTTATTTTTAATTTTTTTAATATTTAAAATTTATCAAAAATATTTTTGCAAATGTATACTTATCAATATAGGTTTTTTTTTATATCATACCTTAATACATATAATTACCCCAGTTTCCCTATTTTTAGTTTTTTAATATTTAAAATTTATCAAAAATATATTTGCAATGGTGGAGATGTATACTTATCCATATAGGTTTTTTATATCATACCTTATCGATGTTCCAACTTGAATTTGAACATGGTCACTATCATTCATAGTATAAGTCACAAATAACAAGATCTTTCCTGCATTTGCTTTCATTTGAGGATTTGGTTTGGTTCTAGCCAAAGCTTGTCCACCAATTCAAGGATGACGGGTTCTCAAAAAAGGGATTTAGACTTGATAGGGAATTTAGATTAATTTGGTAAGTACATTATTTCTTCATGGTATTTGATAGCAATGCATTAGTTTTATTTTAACTTTAGAAATTTGCAAATAACTACTAGATTTTGGATCTATTAGAGACAAAGTAAGATTCCATAGATGAGTTGTTATCATGGTATGATGTATCCATAGCTTGGTTCTTCTATGGCACAACTTTTATATTTTACCTTTTTTTTGTGGAAGCTTATAGAACGTCTATGGCAAATAAATTTGTTATGCAAATGATAGATGATATAGTTACTTAATATATTCCTTGTTTCTTTACCTAATAAAACAAAATAAGCAATTTGTTGTGAATCAAATATTTGGTATTGCTTTATTGGTGAATTGATATGTTTATACTAAAGGCATGTAATTAGGGTAGGATATCCCTCAAAACTCAGTTGTCCAATGCCACCTTTCAAAAATCCTTTTTGGTCCCCTTGCCCTTGGACCTCTAAAGATGTTGCCATCGCTTACACCTCCACTGATGCTACAACCAACATCTCCACGTTGATCAATATAGTAGTGATGGGGACTTGAATATGCATTATCCAGACGCAATGATACATACATTGTAGTGATCTTGTGCTTTTAGAAAGTGAGGATTCGATATCGAATCTAACTTGCAACCATTGGAGAGATGCATGGTATGCATCGTAACCCACGAGTTCATGTTTGATATCATGTGCTCCCTTGGGGAAGTGAAGGCTATATTTGACAAATACTTGAAGAGTAATAGGCACATGAACAAGAGACATCTCTCATTGTTCCTTGTTGAAGTTCATAGGTAGATTGGCATTGTCAAGAAAGATGAGCGACTTCCAACATCAAGGCCTCAATCTTGATGGATTCTTCCATTTCTAATCAATTAAAACCGTAATCCATCCTTTGATTCTAAGTTGCCTTTAAGGATTTTGATTATAGGCATCAATGAGGTTAAAAATTTCCAAAAGTATAACTTCATGCCCCCTTTTTTCTTTATTGAGGCATTAGGCCACTAGGTCATCTTCCTTTATGACTCTCTTGAAGTTGGACATTGGTCATTGTGTGACATTGGGAAGCTACAATGGTTGTGTGTTACTTGTCGCCATGCTTTATTCATTGAACAAGTACATTGGCTTGTTAGATTTTTGGGGAAGGAAAATAGTACAATGGCCTAAAATGATACAATACAACTCTTTAATCAATTGCATTCACAAATTTGAAACTTGGAAAAGGTCATTGCAACATGACGCCCTTGCATATCCAATTGAATTAATTTTTTTTCTTATAGGTATTGGTGTGTTTGAGTTTGTTGTTGGTGATAAAATGGTTGCTACCATCCATTTAGACCAACTTTGCTCTATCAGATGTTAAGATAAATGGTAAGGAGATAATGACATGGCATTGGAAACCACTATTAGCACAACAATGAAGACTAACTGGATATGCAACTACAATTGCCTTTCATGACAATTGAAAATCTAGATCCACCCATTGGCCCTTGCAAGTACCTTGGTCACTCAATCGATGCCCCACATATAAATTCCAAATTCAATTGATGTTTTTTATGCTATATTCTCAAGTATGGATAGGATTTAAATGATAGTTTATTAAACCCTTTTTATATCGTGTAGTCATCAACATGGTTTGACAATATGAAGGATTTAAATGATATATGGTCAACGTGAATACTACAACATCCACATTTAAGTCATCCCATGTCAAAGTGATTAAATTTTAAGATATTTGCTTGCATGTGCACCAATCACTTGGTCATGATCTTTTACTTGAAGGAAGACTCTAAATTGGAGATGATACAAGGTCTTTCTCATCTTGGCCTCCATGTCTATCCCTTATTCACTTCGGCATTCACATTTTCCTGTTTCGAGTATCCTAATAATATTATACATTGTATTTGACTAGTAATATTTCAAAGTGAAATGTCACTATGTTATCCTTGTACTACCAATGAATTGTTATGGTTGTGAACTGGTTAGGGCTTAGTGATGTTGCATTCTCACATAATGTAATTTTTAGTGTAATGATTGTTGTTGCAAAGGATGGTTAGCTACATTTTGATGGATATGTGGGAATTAAGGGATAAATCGGTGCATGTGTTTGCTTGGTGTTTCTTTGTATTAAACATGTCTTCAAAGGTGCATATCAAGGAAAGAGATAGGATTCTTACATTGCAGTGGGGCAATTAGGTTGCCCATTATTGTGGGCAATTTTTTAATTGCGTCGGTATCCTAACAAAATGCTAGATTAGTTCATTTACATAACTTGTCAAGATTTATATTCAAATGAAAAGTTTGCATGTTTTCAGATTTGTTTCATAGGTTTGAGCCATAATTGCCAGGAAACTCAAATTTTTGTCCATCACTGATTTCAATCTATAGCTTCTTAACTCAGTTTTTATTGCTTTTTAATTTTATGATTAGAAATTTCTTGTTACAATACTTGGGTTCCAAAATATGAGATTTGCAACTAATAGTTTTTTCCATCATTCTATTACAAAATCTAGATAAACGTATGAGAGAGATGCACACAATAATATTATGATATTGTCAGTAATTGGTGCAGTTATTACACGAGTTTACTTCCTTGTATGTGATCACTCATGGAGTAAATCATTTCCATTTATGAATGTGGGATAGATTTGCTTTACACACACACACACACACACTAAAAGAAGGCTAAGTCATAATATTTTTAATTATAACATGTAAGCTTTATATCCTAACCAAACATTCTTCATAAGCTTTTTCTTTAAAAAGCAATTCATGGACCAAGTAGAGTTCCATCAAGCTACCTCGAAACCCTTCTAAAGGTGTAGCTCCCAAGTTGAATTCTCGAGTTCCCAAACTCTAGTCAGGAATCTCTCAAATTAATGGACAACTATCTATGTTGAGCTACATCTAAAGTGCTCCATCAAGTTGTTTCATGACCCTTGCAAGGGTATAATGCCAAAGATTCATAAACTCCCAAAATATGCGAGCAAAACCATCCATGTTGAGTTTCATCTATCTTAGATCACTTCTTGTCTTCAAGGTGTGGGCATCTTAAAACACAAATCTACTCTTTGTCAATAAGATCATCATCTTTGTCAATATCTACTAGATCTCAAGAATGGCGACATCTTCTTTGTTAACCCCAAGATCACGAGTTGTGTAACTCTTCTTGCAACTTGTCAACATTGTAATACAAATTGAGCTAGATTATTGAATGATGAAACCCTAGATTGTCCTATTGAAAAATAAGCAAACACCCTTGAACCTAAATTGAACTACTGGAAAGTCATTGAGAAACCTTCAACTATAGGAATAAAGACAAATTGTGATTTTGTTTAATCTGAAAACTCAAATTGATAACATAATTTTATTGAACTATAAATGTTTGAACATAAATTAACTTCTATAAACACCAATGTTTAGATTTGCCCCTCCTTGAGATTGAAAAAAAATATTCTTGATTTGTTGCATGTATCCATGTTGTAAGAAGAAATGCTAAGAAGAAATTCTAAGACAATTAATAGTTACAATGAATCGAAGAGTTAAACCTGCATTGGTCGTTGTCTTGACAATGCAATTCCTTCCTTAATAGATCACGATCGTTGTCTTGATAATGCGAGTCTTTCCCTTTGGTGCTTGATATATCGTGGTTTAAGATGCTGGTAATATTCACAATTAAGCTTTAATTCTCTACATATAAAAGACTCTAGTATATAGTATTAAGAGTAGTGTGTCTTGGGCCTTGGCCTTATAATATGGAACATGGCTTAAGATAACTATTATTATTATTATTTTAAGTTGTTGATATTATTGACTTTGTAATTAATAATAATTCAAATTTTTATGATAAGATTTTTTATTACTATTTTTAAAAATTATAATGTTTATATTATTGTTTTAATTTAATATTATTTTAATTATGTATTTAAAATGATTGTATTTATTTTTATATTGAAATATGGTTCATTTATTTTAATTCTTTAATTGTTATTGAATACTATAATAGTTATAAAATATGTTAATAATTATAATATATGTTATTGTATGATAAAATATGAATTATTAAAAAACGTATATTATTTTATAATTATGAAATATGATAAAATAGTTTATAAGTAGAAGTATGTATTGAATAAATATTTGTAGTAAATTCGCTAAATTAGTAATCTTTATAACTTTTTAAGGAAATTAAATGTCCACTAATATCATTATTTCTTTTTATACTGGTTATATTAAACATATTGATAAATTTAATTTTAAACAAAATCAAGCTAGTAAAGTGTTATAACTACTTTTGTTATATGATGAAATTATAAATTAAACATCAAGATAAATTTAAATTAGAAATAAAATTTATTATTCTTGATTTTTTTTAAAGATGAATATGTATTTAGTTTTTATAATAATAAAAATTTCTTTTATACTTGTTATATTAAACAAAGCTAATAAAATGTCATAACTACTCTTTGTTATATGATGAAATTATAAACAAAACATATAGATAAATTTGAATTGAAAATAAAATTTATTAGAATCTTGATTTTTTTTAAAGATTAATATGTATTTAGTTTTTATAATAATAAAAAATATGGCAATGACCATGCTCAATGTATAGATGCCTTAAGAAAGATAACCACAGTGGATTATTAATAAGCAATTCTATGTTAAGTGGAGTAACATACTACAAGTTCTGGAAATGACAGTTATAGATAGAAGACACTTTACATAAATACCCCTGTAATAGGTGGGTGATAGCAATGACCTTAATTTGAAGTAATGTAGTTGATTTTAAATTTGACATAAATAAGATATTAATTGATAGATAATAAGAGTTAATTGAAAAAAAACTAATCTAATGAAATAATAGAAAATTTATCGTAAACTATTATTGTATATGACAATTCATCTTCAAATCAGATAAAATTAATCTAATCATATAAATTAACCAATTAAGAAATAAATATTTATATTTTTTTATATTTTCAAAAGTATTTCTATTTTCAAACTTTTCATTCTAATGTATAATTTTTTCAAAACTTTAAAAACTCTATTATAAAATTTGAATAGATATTAAACCAATTAAGAGTAAAAATAATTTGATTATAATCATTTATAAAAGTACATTAACCAAAATTAAAAATTAACAATTATATAACAATAATCTTCTATGTCCATTTGAGCTTTAATAATAATCATTTAAATATATTTGATGTTAAATATGGATTATGACATAAATAAGATAAAACCAGCATAGATCCATCTTAAACCTGGATCTAGAAAGCACCAAGAGGGATCCAATTTATTTAGGTGTAAGCTATTTTTATCCTAAATTTTTAAATGTTCATAAAAAAATTACACCTCAAACATTTTGATCTGTTTAACATGGATCTTTTAATTTGTTTTCATTTAGTTTTATTATTTGATAAATTAGGCGACATGTTTTTCTCTATATTATTTTTTGCTTACATTATATAAATATATGAATTCACAATATGATTTTTTTTTAAATTTTTTTATTTGTATCAGTTAACATAATGTTTTTTTTATGTCGGTTAGCATAACGTGACTAACGTAACAGGATCTCCCTCTCCCCCATACAGGACTGAGAGCACCGAGAGAATACTAGGCTGAGAAAACTGAGAGAATACTAGGCTGAGAGAAGCGAGGGTGCAATAAATAATTGAAAAAAAACTCATTTAATGAAACAATAGTACATTTGTCATTTCATACAATTTTACAATATTACTCTGCCACATATAAATATAATGTTTTTTTTATATTTTATATTTTTAAAATTATTTTTGAATCTGTCAATTAATTTTCAACCTATATAAAAATAGTCTAATCATATAAATTAACTAATCAGAAAATAAAATTTTATATATTTAATATTTTAAAATTTATTTTTTATTTTAAAAATATTCATTTTAATAGGTAAAATTTTCAAAACTTTAATAAACTTTGCAATTTTGAATTGATGCTAAACTAATTAAAAGACTATATAGTTTGATGATAAAAATATTACCATACGCTTGCTTAGGCATGTATAAATATTGTATTTTAAAATATAAATAGATAACAATAAATACATAATGTATAAATATTGTATTTTAAAATATAAATAAATAACAATAAATACATAATTTATACAAACAAATCCATTCTTAAAAAAATGGTATTTATAAAAATCGATAAAATGGTTTATGAAAAGAAGTCCAAAAGAACGTTTTGATATTTATATTGAATTATCAAAATCGAATTTATAAAAATCTATAAAATGGTTTATGAAAAGAAGTCTAAAAGAAGGTTTTGATATTTATATTGAAGTATCAAAATCATAGCGGGTTTCATTAGTTAAGAGTAAGGGAATATTCACTCCAAGATAATTCAATTTGTTCTAAGAGCGTAACATATTTTGTCTTGTAAAATAATGGGGTAGTCATTGTTTTGAAGTTGGGTAAGCATGACATTAACGATACAATGTGACATGGTGTTTTATCTCTTGATAGATGATGCATGCTTGAAACTTAAGTTTAGGAGAGCATCTTGTGATACTTTCCCTATATTGACATAACAAAAGGAATTGGATTTTGATAGTTGTACAATCATTTTTAGAGAAAATTTGCTAAGTTATCTCAAATTATACATTCATTTTTTGTCCTTTCATTTGTGTTGGCCATTGGTGCCTATGCATAGTGTTGTTTATCCCATGAGTTGTTTAGCCCACCATGGCTCAAATTGCCTTTGATAAATATGTTTTTATTGCATGTAGCAATGAAGATGGTGGTATCGCTAAAGTGTTACTTGAAGTGTGTACCAATTTAAGGTTTATAGTAAAGAAACTAATTAAAACTCGTCTTTTGTTTCAAAGTATGAATATATCTTAACATCTTGATAAAGGCTTAGATAAAAGTAGCAACAACACCTTGTTGGTGGCATTGTCAACAAGCTTATAATTTAACCAAAGGATTCTTTGTGTTTTAATCCTCTAAATGGAAATGTTGTTCATAAACATTTTTATGTTTGCTAGTTTGTTTGTGACTTGTGGGACTAGCCTGTGGTTTAAGAAACCACAACCCAGGGGTAGCTAAGCCGACAAAATCACTTGGGGATCATACCTGTCGTGGGCCACACCAACCCTTAGCATGGCTAGAATTTAAGTGTTTCCTCTCAGCTACCTTGCAAGTTCGAATTCGGGTCGCCATGCAAAACGGGGCCTATCAAAACCAACCGTGCTAGTGGTATTTGACCATTGCTCATAGACCGTGACTCTACAACAACACCCTTGTATTTTTTCATCAGATTATACAGTAGCTTATGTAATGATTGTATGAGGTTTAAATTTTTTAGAAGTGAGGAAAATTGGTATGGGGTATCCTGGAAAATACCTATCACTTGTGAGGGTAGTGGAAGCTCAACCCCACATTTAAGTGCATGGGAGAATAAACCAGGATGTTGGTTGTGAGCTCACATGTTGCAATGATATAGGTTTGGAGAAGTTTTTTTTTCTATCCTAGGGTCAAATCTTAGTACCCAATTCCTCAATGCATGAAGGTTCAAACCCCAAGACCACTTACCCTCTAAAATTATTTTTGCATCTTCTTACGTATGGGTTTCAAATGTAAGCCATCCCTTGGTTAGAACATGAAACACAGGACAAAATCTTGGAATTCTACTCCACAACTTGCCAATATATCTATATAATTATTTCTTCAAAAGTCCCATGCCAAAGAAATGTTCAATGAAGGATTTTTTGCTTAGAGACAATGCATCCTCCATCATTATGTCTTCACATAGCAAACATTTTACCATCTCCTTTTTCACTCACACATTTGTTCTTTCAATTGGATTGTATCTCTAATTTCCTTGACTCTTCCTTTGAATATCACTCTCGGATTACCAAGCTTAACCTTGAACTTTGGAATAAAACAATTTTGAAGAGCATTACTAATAGTATCGGGGGGGGGGTTGTCGACCTAGAAAATAATACCCAAACTAAGGTATCTAGGTCTGTTATAAATATGGTGGGGATAGATATGAGGGAAGGCCCCTTAGAAATAATGAAAAAAGAAGGAATTAGAAATATATCCAAATTTTGGACTGTTAGAAAGTCCCATTTTGGTGTTTGATGTCATGGGAATCACCACTGATAATTGATTTTTCTTGAACTGAAAGAAAATGGGTGTGGATGAAGATTAAGAAGGAGAAAGGTAGAAATGAAATCCAAGCCAAATAATACAAGTACTAGAGAGGAGGGAAGGAAGATATCCAAGAATGAGGTAAAAAAGATATTGGCATTTTAGAAAAGGACAATGAAGTAGTGTGGATTTGAGATATCATCTGGGAGGAACTATACAAAGCCTTACGTGTTGAATCACAAGGTATGGATCCATATGTATGACCCTCCTCTCCTTTACTTGAGAATTGTAAAATCTCAAAAGAAAATATGAAGCTAATCAAGTGAAGGACCAAAAGGAAAAAGGATAAACCCTCGGTTTCATCATTTGCAAGAACCTTGGGAAAGGCGATTTGACTCATCTCCCAACCAAAACTCCCTTAAAATAATCATTTTGCTCGTTAAAAGAAGATGAAAATTTTGTTTTCTTGGTGAGAGAAACTTTAGAAAATAGTCCATCCTGTACTAAGCATGAAACTTGTAAAGAAGGTATTATTGTAAAGAAACATAATATAAGCTAATACCTAGAAAAGGAGAACTAAAAGTGAGGGAAAGGGGAATAGACGAAGGGCTAGCAAGGGAAGGGGGAATAAAAGAAGGACTGGTAATAGATTTTATTCAACATAGTGGGGTAGGTTCTAGAAGAAGGACTAGCAATAGATCTTATTCAACATAGTATTCCTTCTTTCCACAACATAAATTAAACATTGAAAAAATAACCCATGATGATTCTATCCCTAAAAAAGTAAGAGGGGTAGGGGGATCCAACAAACATCTATCCTTTCAAAAAAATGGTATCTCAACAAAAACTAGATAGATTGTTGATACAAGATAAAAAGTAAGAAGGGGGAATTTCAAAAATATTTTACAAAACATAGCTCTTATAGCAAACAAATTGAACTAAGGGTTGGATAGGAATGTAAATTCGATAACAAATGGAATAACAAAGTTCATTTGTTGAATATCCAATGCATAAAGAATAGTAGGTTGAAATTCATCATAAGAAAAATATTTAATAATTGAATAAGATAAATGATTTGAATGTAGATAAATTGATTGATACAATTCCATGTGACAATATACTTATAGAATTGACTAGTCACACTGGTTGAGAAGTAATGTGTCTCTTCATTTCTTATTATTCTTATTCTTATTCTTATTCTTATTATATAAGGGACACGTCCTAACTAAGTGACATGAAAACTGAGGGACATGAATTCTCAACCATAAGTTCATTACATTATATAGATTTGTGTTCTTTACGCGCCACCTTTCTTTTTCTCCATTTCTTTGATTTCTCTTTTCTTAGTGCAACCTCATGCTTCACTATTGTTATCTTTGCCACATTTGAAAATCTCCCCTTCTTCTCGACACTCTTCCTTACGCACTTGCAACATGCTTGCGAGGAATTTTCATTGTTCTTCTTATGCACTCCCTTTGGTAAACTATTGTAAACTCCTTAATGGTTTTGCTCCTCAATCTTCATCTTCTTTTTTTCCTTCACGCTACACTTATCAAATTTTGTTTTTTTTTGTTGTATCACAACAATGCACCCACTTTTCAACATCTCTTCTTCTTTCGCACATCCTGAAATTGGACATAACAACACTCTTCAGTGTCCTCTTCTTCATTCATAGGATGCAACCTATATTTCTTGCCCTGCTTCTCCCAATGCTAAATATTGCTTCTACCATCAGGAACAACACATATATCATAATGGTATATTCTCCCTAACAAATTATGATAGGCATATGTGGTAAAAACATCACACAACACTCTATTACTATAACCTCCGACATGGAATTCAATCTCACACTAGTCATATATAGTGACCTTATTCACTTTCTACAATTGGGATACCTTGTATGTATTTTAGTGAGATGTACATTTTAAATTTAACTTCCAAACTACTTCAGTGGAAATGAATTTCACAATACCACCTCCATCTACAGTCATAAACTTGTTGCTTATCTCCTACTTTACACCCAATTTTGAAAATACTCTTCCCATGATCAAGTTCTTTTTCAGTGTTCATTTCATGTTGCAACAACACCCTTCGCAGCATCAAGTTATCTCCTACTCTAAGTGCAATGGTGTAATTTCTTTCTCGACCATTGATTCAACTACTTCATCAACATGCACTCTTACACCTTGTCTCTATCCACCACTATGATTCTTTGGAAATCAATATACTCTATGTCCATATGCTCCACATTGAACACATATCCTATTAAATCCACCACCTTTTTTTGTACCTCTAGCTGAGCCTCTTCCCCTATCAACATCATCCCTTCTTCTAGCAAACTAATATATAGTGCTAGTACTAGCCTCTCAACCTATATTTTTTCTTAGTTGTCATCTTTGTGGCTCCTTGACTTATTCTTTCCTTCAAAGTCTCTTGCTTCCTATCCAACCTATCCTCAACTCTTAAGTCTAATTGATAAACCTCTACTCTTGAGAAAACGCATACAATTTATTTTGGATGGAAAAATGAAGAGCATTTACATACCTTGCAATTGATTCGTGGTTTCTTCATTTTTTCCGAACCTAATAGAATGTCTATTGAATGATTATGTATACCTTCACTAAAATCTCCATTAACTTCGGGTTCTACAATTCTCTTAACAAATTCAAAGAGCAAATTATATAAAAAAAACTTTACCTTTTAATTTTTCCACCATTTTGTCCCAACTCTAATCATCTCTTCCCCGCTACTATATTTATCCAATTGCAAGCTATCCCACCACAATGATGCGTGACTCTTCAATTTTGTGCAAGAAAACCTCACTCTTAGAGGGTATTCACTTTGGTTAAATTATTTTTCCATCTCTCTAATCCAATTAATTAGCTCTTTCAAATGCATACTTCCTCCATACACAAGGGTATCAAGTTTGGGTTGCATCCCAAACTCACCTCTTAACACTTTCTCTTGTAGGGAAAGCTCCTCTTTTGTCTCTTTCTTCATAGCCTCCATTTCTCCTTCATATTCATTCTCATCATTCATCGATGGCACAATGACTCTCTAATGGCCCACTTCTATGGTGTTCAACGTTGTAGTCATCACCCTCAATGTTTTTGCAACGTTTTGAACTGCAACTACATCGGTTTTTTCTAGGCCTTACACAACCTCTTCCAACTTGAATGCCTCCTTTCTTTTCCATCCTGCAAAGTCACACAATTCTTGCATAACACTTATACCATCAACTTCACTTTTACTAGAATTTCCTCCACATGCAAGATTCCCTTGATTTTCTACTAAATTATGCAAACACGAGGCCCACAGTATAAAAGTACACACATCAAATAAAAACAATAGGTTATTGCAATTGAAATTTAACAATGCAAAAGTACACACAACATATCTAATTAGTATCGTTATTAAAATTGCAAAGGATATAAAGTGCATCTAGAAACTTATTTCAATACTTAGTCGAGCCAAACATGCACTTTTATGTGCTCACACACTTCTCGAGGGATAGGAGCCTCTTTTTCCTTACATAGACTACAACATTTAGAGGCCAAAATTTCTTTCTCTTTCCAGGAATTGTGATTTATATCTCAACCTTAGAAATTAGATTGCTGCATGGAGCCATTGTTTAACTCCCATAGTATAAACCAAACCATATGCAATTAATGTGGAATGTATGCCAACTCCATTTCGAGACATGGTTTGAGGTCATGTGTCCCTTCATGAGTTTAAATACTTATATCGGTTAAGATTGAAGTGGATGGGTCTATGTTTGCCCCTCGAAATCTCAAGCCCGATTCTCTATGACACATGTCTACAATTAATTGGCACAAGTTTAAAAGGTGTACATGATCCTAACATGGGCTTGATAACCCACAAAATTGAAGTCCATTGATCACGAAAGTATCAACATGGAAAGATTGGTCTAATGCTTTCAAGGTTGTCTAATGGTAGGGCGGGGTTCACCTCTCTTGTATAGAAATATTTTATTTTCTCCCAGCCTTCACATCACTAAGAATTTGACTAGTGATGCAAAGGATGAAATGTGGGAGTATATATTTGCATCATTTGTGGTTTCCTTGCTACGCCCTTTGCTCACTGTGCCGCATGTTCCATCCTCCACACTCTACACTTATTCCAAGTGGTTATTCAAAGTGTTAAGTGTGATATAAGCAATTAGAAGGAAATGTATGTCTGACCCTCCTCGATCTCCTATAACCAAAACAGAATTGGAAATCAAACTAAAGCTAAGACACAAAACAAGAAGTCTTTTTGGTTGATCTGAGGTTTCTCTCAAGTCATTTCAACCACTTCTCTTCAACCTACATCCTCTTATGGATCTAGACCTTTTGCACATGGTATGCAATGTCTTGGTCCTTTGCACATTGTATGCTCTTTCAAACTTCTTTCGTTTAAAAAATCCACAACTTTCACTAATATCCTTCATTTTTCATACGCCTTTATGGTGATTGGCATCGAATCCCTGAAGTGTCAATCTTCCTCTTGTAGCAACACATTTGCATTATCTTTCTCACAACCTTGGTGTGCATTCTTGTTGAAACCTTGTTTACAAACAATTCCAAGTTTTCTTGAGGACCCATCACTTCCTTCTTGAGATCCAATACGAGACTAACCCAATCTCTCCCTGGTTGCATGCCTTTAATGAGATATATTTCAACTTCTCAATTTCTTGGCTTAACCTCATTGGCACATGAGTGCCTCTTCAACTTCATGGCCTAACCTTTCATCCTCCTCTACATGCACATGATATTTTCCCATGCATGCCACATTTGTTATGCAGCTTTTGTTTCTTTTGCATGTCACCAATTCCCTTGCCCCTCCGAGCATGCTCCTAATTACATGTTCACACATTCGTACTTGACACGTAAATACTCCTACCTCAATATGTAATATTTGTATATTTATATAAGATATGTATGTTTTTCACTCCTCAATGTTTGGCACCTAAACACATACCTTGTGTGTGTGTGTGTATTTACTTATTTATGTTTAATTTTTTCTAGTCATGGGAAATTGGTCCTTACCTAAGGAGCTTTCAATAAGTATGAAAACCTATTGTACACACACGCATATTGAGCCATGGGAAAATGACCCTTGCATAAGGAGGTCCCATAGATATGAAAAACTATAATTTGTTGAACTCATATCACATAATAATACCTAAAATCCACCATGTGTTGTTGAAAGTATTCCATAAGGAGTTGTTCTACCTAGACTTCCACTTCTACCTTGAGAGTTTCAAGTACATGTCCCAAACCAAAGAGTTCATCTTCTCAAGAAAAACTGGACCAAATCAAAAGTAGAGAGTTGGAATTATATGGAATCACTAATGTTGGCTAATGACGATGAGTAGAATGAGGTAAATCAACAACCACAAGGGCCAAATGGGGATCCTCCCTAACGGGATAGAGTAGATGATATGGAGACTAGGCTTTCCTTTTCAACGAAGCCTCACTAGATGGAATAAAGAGACTTAACAAAACTGACACCTCTTATTCATATAAGGATTTGGTTTCTTCTATAAAATTTAATCTCAAGAGAGAAAAATGGAAGGGTTGATGATTGTTTTTTAAAGGGAAAATAACATGTACATTAATTATGCAATTTTAATCATGCCTATATTTGTACTTTTTTTAATCTTGTATCATGCTTTGAGTACTTCAAGAATGTGATTTTCATTCTCTAATGAAATAAAAAATGTTATTTTCTTTCTTGGAAAAAAACGTCATTCTCCGTGTGATACTTAAATATAAAAAAAAACCATAAGAATGTTATTGTCCATATTTGATTAAAATTTGTTCATATTTGGTTAAAATAAATGATACCCAATGTAAATGCCTCTTTATCCAATTTGTCTATAAAGGGATTGGAAGATTTTCCAGAGGGATTAGATGCATTGGCAAAAACCATAAGAATGTTATTGTCTATATTTCGTTAAAATAAATGATACCCAATGTAAATATATATTTCTTCAGTTTGACTAAAGAGATTAGAAGATTCTTCCAAAGGAGTTAGATCCATGGTGAGGAGTGATGAGTTTTTAATTTGTGGGCAAACTTTTATGACCAAATGTATAAATGAATTCAATACCCTTAAATATCCTTGTTGTACTTGGATTGTACAATCTCAACGGTTTATATTTGCAATTCCAGCCAGATGTTATGACCTGCATAAAAAAATCTAAAAATATTATCAATAAAAACTATCCTGATAACCTTGAATATGACAAGCTGTTACCTGCTTTGAATGTTAGATATTCATTAATAAAATCAAAAGTAACTTGTTACAACACGATGATAACAAATATCATATTATAGCTGCTTTGAATGTTTGATATTCATTAATAAAATCAAAAGTAACTTGTTACAACAGGATGATATCAAATATCATATTAGAGCAGAAGCACAAGGCACTTCTGAGAGCCTGTACAATACAAGGAGGAGGGCCTGTACCTGCTTTGGATGTATATATATGCACCCACCCTAGCTGCATTTCCTTTTAAAAATATTGTCAAATAAAACTAGGCTGATACTTGCTTTGCTGCATTTCCTTTTAAAAATATTGTCAAATAAAACTAGGCTGATACTTGCTTTGGATGTATATATATGCATGCCACCCACCCTGCATTTCCTTTTTCTTGGGCCATAAAAAACTGTTTCCGTTTGACTTGGAACTCCTCTGTCAAGCATCGGATATATATTCCTCCACCCAGGCTGGACAGCACTTCCCTTTTTCTTGGAGCATAAAAAACTGTGCTCGTTCAACTTGTAACTCCTCTGTCAAACAGCAGAGAAAAGCACACGTTAAAGGAAAGAAGATTTCAGAGCAAGCTTCTGTGAATTTGTACTCTGTATGAGCTTGAGTAGTAGCTCAATTATCCGAGGTATTAGTAGCTCAGTAACCACAGCACATTAGTTACCTGAGAATAGGGTGGCAGGTTACGTTATAGCAGTTGACTCGTAGACCTGTACATATATATATGGCCTGGACTGGACTTGTAGCTAACTTGTTTGTCGATATACCTAATACAAAATATACAGTAGGATGTACGAAACTCATCATTCGTAATACTCACTGTAATCACCTCTGCAAAATCATGGAGCTTAGATAGGAAACTGTATGAATGTACAGACTGTCATGGTGATATTAGGGTTTGGAGGCAGTGTAATACCCTTTGTGTAATTTTCGCTGAATATAGAATATATTATTTGAAGGGCACTTGTAATTCGTTGGTCACGTCACAGCAACAGCCATTGTAAGCCGTGCCAGGTACTATTCATACTGGTGCTGGTGCTTCTGCTTCTTGTTGTTTCGGGGGTGGAGGTGTATTGTTGTTTGGGAGCATTCTATTCGTGTAGCAGATGTCTCTCTCCTTCTCTGGCAAGTAAGTTGGTGGACTCTGATAATGAAAATTCATAGTTTTATAATGAAATTTGTTATTTTGAAATTTTGATATGGATTTCTAAATTCTATTGATGTTGAAACAACTTTTTACTACAGTTTCAACAATTTTTTCCAACAATCAGAACTTGTAATTTCAACAATCCCTCAAAATCATGCCAGAATGACCTATTCCTTTTACCAATTGGGTGTGGTTGTACTATATAATATTGGCCATCAATGGCTCCTGCAATGCAGTCTGATAGTTATTTTTTAATATTTTGTGGATAATGGAAACTGGAAAAAGGCTATTGCCAGCTCCAAGTTTTAGGTCTGCAGGCAGGCACGGATTTATCTACCATGAGACAGCAAGGAATCCGGGATTGTGTAGAGATTGAGGGGCAGGTCAAATGCGATCAGTACATGCATGTACAAACAGAAGCCATTTTGTTCTATAGTTGCCTAATAATTAGAGGTCAATGACAAAGTTTTCAAACTGGCTAAGATGTCTGATACTTTTGCATCATGCTGGTGGGGAAAAGGACTTTACAGGAGTGGCATGTCATCGAAAGGTTTGTTTTTATAGAAAGCTTTTCAAAAAAAATTGGGCTCGAGTGGGGTCAATCTCGTTTCTGTGATTCCCTGGTACAATAATAAAAAGTATGCTAAGTTCAAAAAGTTGTCACAAACTTTCTTTTGCATTGCAACCAACTAAATATCAATTTGACTTCCACCATTTCTCTTAAACGAGAACCTTAAAAGACCCAGACATTCAAGTATTGGAATTGGACCTACAAGTGGTGCAATTAGATTACAATGGACACTGGGATGTAGATACCTAAGTCCCACTCTTAGGCATGGACTCTGTTGCCTTCTGTACGGCCTCTGATCTTCTGAGATTCCTTCTATGAGGTTGGTATGATCTATAAGTTTGGTATGATTTAGCTTACCATGGTTTCTGGGATGTAGACAGCCAAGACTTACAAGTTTGGTATGATGTAGCTTACCATGGTTTCTGGGATGTAGACAGCCAAGACTTACTTCCAAGCATGGACTCTGTTGCCTTTTGTACTCTTTCTAATCTCTCGAGATTATTTCATCTTATCCTTCCACATGTTTGATATGATCTCAAGTCTTCTTGGGTCATAGAAGTCTGTCATTTAAGTCTTGTATGATGTCTAGTTTTTCTAGGTCATGCTTATAGAGGTTTGTCTTCATGTTTGATATGATCTCAAGTCTACTTGGGTCATAGAAGTCTGTCATGTAAGTCTTGTATGATGTCTAAGGTCATGCTTATAGAGGTTTGTTTTCATGTAAGTTTGGTGAGATTAAGTTGGTATGAGAGGTTTGTCTTCATGTAAGTTTGTATGATTAAGTTGGTTTATTTAATATAATAATGATATTATTTATTATTTGTTGTCTCTGTCAAAGAAGAAATCAATAACAGTCTTATTAGGCTTTTGGGGGTTGCAGATTAGCTCTTCATCTCGTGGTACCAATAACCTAGTTGTAGGGTTTCTTGGTTATCAAGCCAAATCTACCAGTTCTCCTCATTGCGTGAAGGTCATAAACATAATCAACGTTTTTCAAAGGTTGCTTGCCTGACAAAGGAGGGGAAGGACCCGGAGGTCCGACGGAAGGAGGTCTCGACTAAAAGGAGAGGGACTTTCCTGAGGTTAATAGAAGGACCCGAAGGTCCGGAGGGCTCGACTAAAAGGAGAGGGGCGGAGCTGCTCGACCATATGGGAGAGGGACTTTCCTGACAAAGGAAGGGAAGGACCCGGAGGGACTTTCCCGAGGCATGAGGGGAAGGGGTGGAGCCGCTCGACCATAAGGGAGAGGGGTCTTATATTGATGATATAAATAAAATAAAATCTATTATATCACATTTTTATAATTGAATATGATGTAAATGAAAATACCAAAATCTTTTGAGGTGAAATGTATCAAAGTCATTATGATTTTAGTAGCCATAGAGTAATTATTAACTAAATTGTTATGTTCTTGATGTCTTTTGAGGATGATTTTGGTCAAAATCCAACAACTGAAATGATAATATTTGCAAAATTCTAACTTCATCAACTCAAAACTGCAATCTAAGTAATTTTCATGGTCTTTGATTGACCAAGATTTTCAGAACTCAAATTTGGATAACATATTGATGAGATTGGAGAGTTTTGTGTTTGACAGATTGTACTAAAAAATGGAGTGATTTAGTTAATTGATAGACAACTTCCTTTTTGTAAGGGATGAAATCCTGAAAGTAATTGGGTTAGGTTAGGAAATCCAGTAAAATTATGTCTTGTATTATTAAGGATAGGAGAGGCTAAAAAGAAACTATTTTCATCAACTTCCTTTATATTACAAAATTTATGAATTCCTTCATTCTAAGGTGTTATTGGGTTAGTTCAATGACTAATTTAGCTATGAAAAATTTTATTAAGATTTTGACAATATTCATTTTATCTTTTAACTACTCATAACATTGAAAAATAAGTTTGATGGTCCAAACTATGATGGATACAAATATTGTAGTATTTCACTTCCTATTATTAATAATTTTATTCATGTTCAAATTTTTATATTAAACTTTTTAAGGATATAAAATTTAATATTATCCATTATTAATTTGAATGTCTTGTTTCTATTAATAAAGCCTTACAATTTCAATGGAGGCCTCTTTAGACTCTATGGTGGCTAATGCTTTTCAAACAATAAGTGATAACAATGAGTCTATAGTTACTTAATTTGGGATTTTTATATCTATTGTAAATATAAATGACTTGAGGCTTCCCCAAAGTATATCCAATTTTAGTCATAATAAGAAAATAAAAAGTGGTACATTTAGTTTTTAAATTATAAATCATAAAAAAAAATTGGATTAACTCAATAACAATCTAAGTATCATCAAGATATCATTGGAGATACAAACTCTACAACCATAAAAAAAAATAACTATGAAACTTAGAGTTGAGCATATATACTTTTAAAATCATTGATGCCTAAATAGTTTTAAAATTATACTACTTCAAGGATATTATCAAAAAAGATAAATTCAAATTCTATTATTTATATTCTTGATTTTATCAATATCAAAAGTATGTTAAGAATTTCGCTTATAAAAGAGGGATGATATATATGGTATAAAAAAGTGAGATGAAAGCATGGGACATAGGTAAAGTCGAGTGTGATTTGATCTCCAATTTACAACAAGTGACTTCATATCAAGTGAATCATTATTGAGCCATACCCATGTAGGCATTCATTTTTTTTAATTTAAAAACAATCATTTTACCATTTTAATTATGAATATAATAATATTTCCTATAATGTTAATTTATATTAAAATATTTGTAAATACAATATATTAGAAAATTTGGAAAATAAAAGTTAACAATTAAATATTAATTATGATAAAACAATCCTAAAGAGTAAATTTGAAAAAAAAATTCACAATTCCAAATCATAAAGTTTTGAAATTATGATTATGAAGAAATTTTAAAGACAATAAAAAAACTTAAAATTATTATTAAGATGAAATTATAAAGATATTTTTAGAGAGAATTAAAAAACTTAAGACTATTTTTTAAGATGAATGTTCTAAAATATGTCGTAAAAAAATGGAGTAGTCTTTTGCATTTTTTTCGTTATCATTATTGCCTTTTGGCTATACAACAAATTATAATTTTTCATTACTAAAATAGCATTTTTGGATGTATAATTGAGTGTAATTTCAATAACTTTTATTGAAATTCTAGTAATTCTTTTCAAGTTTTGACTAAAAAATGATTAAAAGAATAGGACTAAATAAAATACAATGTTTAACATGTTAGACTAAATAAAATACAAATCACAACATGTTTAGAGTAATGTGTAAGAAAATATATAATATGTAATTTAATTAATATTTTTAATATATAGCTCGTAAGGATGTAGATCGACTAGCAATAGAGTGTATTGTTAAGGCACTCATTGTGACGTCACAGGTTCAAGCCTCATATTAATTGTGCCCCATGCATGCGGGTTGTGTGGGTGCACCTATTGGTATAGTGGTAGCGAGAATGGATCCTTGGACCCTGTGTCACACAAATACCAACCCTGCCCCTAGTTTTTTATTCCCCTAGTACAAAAAAAAAAAAAATTTAATATATATTTTTATTTTTGAAAAAAATATATTTATAATAATGGTATTTTATTTTAATATATTGAATGAGAACCAAGTCATAGTTGGGGTGGATACTTTTATAAGAGGGGGAAGTTTCTATAAATTATCACATGCACTTGTTTTATTTTTAAATAGTCTCAACCACCCTCACTGTGCTAGACTTATGCAGATTCAATGGAGCGTCAACTTTTACCTCCACACTGACCATTTTACCCCCTAGCCAAATTCGAAGAGACAGGATGATTCTGTGAGGTTGAAATAAGTGATCGTTGAAGGCTTTAAGCATGGTAGAACGAGGAACAATGTCAGGTCATACAATGGATTTCCAACACGATAATGACATTACACATGTGGATTCCCCCTTATATACAATAGTTTGATAAATGTTCGACCCACTGATCGATGCTTAGATCTAAAAAGTTGCATGGTGAGGTAGACAAGGCTTCTAATTTTCCAAATAAAATGTCAATAACTGACTATCCAAGGTATCCATAGCTCCTATAGCCGATAGTCACAGTCTTTCGTTGAGTAGAACAACTCTGGAGGATTTCGAGTGTGGACATTGCACAAGGATTTTGCGCCAGATATTCAACTAAGTTACAATTCTGGGTAGCATGTGTGTTTTGGTTTTACGTGCCCTTCTTTAGGACACCTTTTGTATTCTAGGAAAACTGTCATTTGTCGATCTCTATATGTGTAATGGGTTGGTTATTTCGGACTCAGGGACTTTCTTTCTCTTGGATCCAGACGTAGTTGAATCATAGCTTTGAGTTCTGGTATGGAGGTTCGTCTCTCGATGACACATGAAAACTTCATTCTTGCCTAGTGTTAGCACTCAGAATTACACCCAAGGTTGTAGAAGGTAAATCCCAAAGCAACAACAGAACCACTTTAAGAAAGGAAGCCAGATTCCTCCTTCCTAGAGAGGGATCTCTCACTGATTTTTAGCAGGGCCATATATAAAATGAAATAGAGTTTTAGATTGAATTGGTGGTTGAAACAGGGCAAGCATACATTGGGTTATAGAGTCACAAATATTCATGGATCACATAACAATTTGCAGGCGAAATTCTACAAATCCAAGGTAGCACTCGGTTACAGTCAAAATGTTGTTGGTCTAGTGCTAAAGAAGAAAGAATGGCAGTCCAACAATACAGAGCACAGAGAAAATGAAGTATGCATCAACTTTGGTAAGAAATATGGGTGAATATTTGAAACAATAGCCAGAGCATAACAATATGAATTCTGAAACTATCACACACTCATTCTAGATATGAAACAAAACATAATGGCAAGTTTAACAGGAAGACATGCACATAAGAAGGGAAATTACAGACTGTAACTACGAAATACACATGAATCTTTGTAGCAACAAGCCAGCATTCAGCTCTGTCATTTTTTATTAAGAGCGTATCTCAAAATACATAACCCAGAACCTCACAAGTTCCAACCCTGTATTCCTCTATTAAGGGTATATTTATAGTATCATCAGGCTCCCAAGACCAACCTCGAAAATATTAGGGTCCAAGTCCAACAAACAAAGGTTCGAATGAGACAATTACTTGAACCTTCACGCAACAATCACTACGGGTGCAAGTACTTGACTTCGATGAATACCCTCGCAAGGAGTTGAGATGGAGATTCTGCATCTACCTTAGGTACCACAAGATGGTCCCCTTGTAGTTTCCTGTGAGGATCCTAGGAAAATCAACTATGGTCACCACTTCACGCTTGGTAGTCAAGTGGAACAGTCGTTGATAATGGATTCTACTAATGGGAAGGGAATGTAGGACACAAGTCTTAGAACCAAAGCTATTAGTGAGTAGTGGTATCACCTTGAGGACATTCCACACCTAAAAAAAACCCAAACACACATAACCCCACTAATCCAAGCAATAGAGGACAATCTTCCCACTTGGACTAGATTTACCTATCACTTGACGTCTGTGTTAGAGGCACTTTCCTGACAAATACTTCACTCTACTAATGGGTTTACCACTCTTTAATTGTTTTTAGTCTGAATCTTATGTGTCCCTAGAGTATTTAACTCTCCACACCTATCACCGAGGCCCTAGAACCTAGACTATTAGGTGAGCTTCTAGAAAAGAAAATCTTTCAAGTTCCTTTTCATTGCTTCTACTTTTCAAAAGAAGAAGAAATTAAGTGCAACTAAAGATATTCAGATGCAAATTCATACATTCACACTTTTTAAAATGAAAGATGAATCATTTTTAAAACCATACAATCAATATTTTCAATGCAAATGCAATTTATCAATGTTTTTGTTTTACAAACCAAATACAATTTGTATGATCCAAAAATTTTATTTTTTATGAAAATGCAATTTTAAACAACTACTTAAATATTGCAAACAACAAAACAAAAGTTGATAGGAGTCTCATTATGGTGAAAACAAATTCTAATAGTAGCCTCTTCGACCACAAATACAATCCAATTTTGAGAAGAAACTAGTCAATCAGTTGTTTGTAGACTCAAACGAGTTACTAGGTATACTAGGTGACAAGATTTCTTAAGCCAGTTTTTATTTCAAGAGAGGGTAAGTAGGAGCACAAACAACTTGATTATACTCTAGGTTTTCACACTCAAGGCTTATCAAACTTGCAAACAATGAAAAGAAAACGAAGCAAAAAACTCTCCCAAAACTTTCACAACTCTTGACTCAATATCAGGACAAACACACTCAAACGCCACTTAGATTGTTCCAGAAAGGACACAAAATCTCCTATTATGCTCAAATAGTCCAAACAACCCAAGTATTTAAGAGAAAAGAAGAAAGAATTGTGAAAAAATTCCAAATCTCTATGAATTCGCAACTATTCAGAAGAATAAGTGTGAATATTCACACCTATCTACACTAGAAAGTGTGAATACCCCCTACCATCAATGCTTATAACTAACTACATGAAATCACGAATGGCACCTAAGAGAGACTAAAAAAAAACTTAGAAAACTTAAAAAATTATAGGAATTTTAAGGTGTCTATGGTATGATTAAGCCTACAAGAGACTAAAACACACAAAAAAACTGAAAAATCAATCAATAAGTCCCTACAGAGCTTGGTTTATCCATACTGGAGTCGCTAGTTCTGTTTTTCATAACCAAATACTATGACTAGGGAAGGATCACCAACGTATTGATTAAGGTGAGATAGACCTAAATGACTATGTTTCCAGACAATCTAGACTCTGAAATGCATGAGACCACATAGAAACTCTAATAATAAAATCTAAACTAGTGAAGAGGTTAGGAAGAAGAGTAGTGTGTACCCTTTTCAAAGGTTGTCCTAGTTTCTCCTTTGCCTCTTTTCTAGATCTACTCCTTATCGCCCAACTTCAACCTGCAAAACCAATAAACCCAACCCTCCTCAAGCCAATTTGACCATAATAAAGAATGACAACAACTTCAAATATGAAAAAAAAGATTACCTATCTAAACAATTTTAACATGAGTTGGAGAACCTCTTCACCAAGAACCATAGAACAAAAAATAAAATAGCAAAAGGGAACATTATTCCAAGAAGACAGGTGGTGTCTAAAGAATCTGATACAACACTTAAGCACGGTGCATTGTGATCAGAACATCATAATGCTTTATTCAATATGAACACAAATAAATATCAACACAACCCATAGGGTTTTTCTTTTATAGTCTCCAAATCTAACAAACTCCCTTAAAGTGAGGAAGATCTAGTCCACGAATAGGGATTGTTGGTTCTAACTATTTCCAAAAAACCTGCAATGCCCCATAGTTTAGTTGGTTGTTTTATTCCTCCATATAGACCACCTTGGAACACCCCACACAACATGAATACTCGCTCTAATATCATGAAGATTGATGCCCTCTCCAAGTTGATCCACCATTCAACTGCTTTGTTATTCGATTGTTGAATATCGATTGACTATCTCCAAAAGATCTAGGAGTCTGATGAACTTGCATAACCTTAGGTTCCAACAACATAAATAATGAAAAATAATTCAATTCAATGATCAATCATAAAACACAAATGATTTGGGGAGGAAAAGATGTCAACTCTCAATTATGGAAATGAAAGAATTACAAGCAATACTTTTTCACTATTTGACACCTTATCGAAACTGAAGATAATTTGGTCTCTATGATCTTACACTTTGATGATCCCACTCTGATGGACTAGATGTATACAAGGGATGAAGTTACTTGAGGGTAGCAACTTCGATACTCAAGGATATAAAGGCCAGTTACAAGGGTTACTAATGGATAGGGATGAAGAAATAGGACTCCAGCATCACTTTGGTATATTGGGTGTCTCCACTTGGTCCATCTCATTTCCTTTGTATGTTTCGAAGAAATAGTACTTAGAAATGGTTACCAAGTGGTTTAGGAAATTGCAATCGAGAAATTGGTTTAAAAAAATTCCTTAACTCCCCTTTTTTCAAAATTTTTATAATTATTGTCATGGATTATGGGGAATTCGTGCCCTAGCCAAAGTCAACATGCAAATTATTCACTCCTTGCTACTGTGCAAGATTATATTTTTCATTTTTTAAGGTATTCACACCTTGGCCAAGGAAAATCTACAAATGATTCGCACCTTGCTCGTGTGAAAGGTGTGAATTGGCTCTTTTGTGGGTACAACTTCTCAATATGAAGGGGATGGAGTTGGGATTTCACTCTGAATTCTTAGGGACATCATTAGGGATCAAATCATGGGATATTCCTTCCATAAGTTTCATTTTTATGAGAAAACAGTGACACTTAGAGTATTGTTTATTGAATTGTCATCACAGATGTAAAGTGTCGATTTGAGTTATAACACTAACCCCCTTACTTTATCAATGTACAAATCCATAAGGTCCATTAGTTAGTTAGTGGGTAATGTCTTATTGTAAAAGGTCCTTTCTTATCAAATAAAGACCCCTATGTGGTTGACCCTAATTAATACTGGGACCACCAGTATTTAGGACTTGAGGTTTTTGAAGAACAATTTATAGAGTAGTAAGATATGTAATGTTGAGTCAAGATTTGTCATTGTATTTGGAGATTTTCTCTTGGAGTTTTCCCCCTTGAAGAGACAAGTGAACATAGCTATCTATTTTATCTATTATATCTTGTGTTTTCTATGTTTTCTTTTAATTTATGGGTTTAATTATATTACAGTTGATATTAGAACTCTTTCTTGGGCTAAAAGGGAAGAATTTTTAAAACTAGGGTTTGACTCTTTCAAATGAGTCATCTTGGCATTTTCACTCCAAACTGGTTTCTTCCAAGTTTCAGGGTGTGAAATTTCCAGGGTACACAAAGGGAATATGAAAGTAACTATCAAAATTTAAACATCTACATTTCTATACATTTGAAGATGCACTCTTTGTATGTTCAGGTTTGTCACTAATCCAGAAGGTTTGGCTCCTTCAAACAAGTCATCTTGGAATTTTCGCTCCAAATTTATTTATTCAAATTTTTAGGGTCCAAAATTTTTAGGTTACAAAGAGGATGCATGTAAGCAACATGTTTAAAAATTTCAGCTTCTTGGTCACTACTTTCAGAGATACACTCTATGTAATTTAGGCTTTTTTACTAGCCCAAAAACTAGCCTTAAACAAGAGTTCTAGGTAAAAAAATTATATCGGAAGTTTTGAAAATCCAAATAAGTGACACCAATTTTATTGGTCAAAATAAGATGGACCATATTATTTACAGTAAAAATTTCATTTTGGACCTAAAAAAATAGGCACATGACAGGATTTATAAGTTCTCCCTTTTGAGAAGGCCAAAATCAACAAGTTTTGAGAAAATTACCCTAATTTTTCCTTGGGACATCAGAATTCAATAAAACATATAGAATTACTAAGTAGACATATAAAAATACTACCAAAAAAATACTTAGAGGTGCATCAATTTTAGAGTTACGGAAGCCTCCAAATCGTCTCCAAATCAGGGTTTACAAGGAGTTGTGTGTATTTCTAAATTTTGGACTTAAACCCTACCTTGAAAAGTAAGTTATTTTTCAATAATTTTAGAGCTCTTTGTAAGGTTAGTGAGCTCAATATTTAAGTCCTTTTTAGTGACATGTTCAAACATATTTAAATAACACGAAGATACATTGTTCAGTAGGTAAACATGTGGTTGGGGAAGCATACACACCTGTAAATACAAGGGTACTTAAGCCACATTATTGTGCACACTTGTAACCTCTATTGGTACCCCTTCAAGTAGTATTGTATCAAACATCACATGTATATGAAATTTCACTTCCATGTACCCTTGGATATGACGAAATTCCCGTAGGTGTACCTGGAACTAACCTTAGATAAACTAATTGATCATCTTGTTGCCATAATACACCAAGAACAACACCCATTGAGATCACTCTCCAGTAACTCGGTAGTCAAGTAGTATGACTAATGGAATGGTCTAGACTCCTTAGTTCACTGAGATCTTAGGTGGAGTACTACTATTGGACCCTACATGTATATCAAAGAGCTATTGGACCTTACACGTATATCATAGAGTTATGGAACCTGACACTCCCTCATATTCAAGCCCCTATAAACCTTACTCTCTCCCAACCATCCCAAGATGGATGCTCCTCCTCCTTATAGACCACCTTGCAACACCCCACTCAACATGAAAACCCACTCTCATATCATGAATATTGACACCCTCTATGAACATTACAAGAATCTTCATGCCAAAATCTAGGAAAATGATGATCGACGTATGAGAGAGACTTGAAACATTAGGAGGAAGTAAGTAGATTAGACCAAAATTTGGATAATAATTTGGGTCAAAAGTTGGTAGGTATATATGAAATTCCAGGTCGGATGTCACCTCATGAATAAATCCTTTGTAATACACAATAGAGTGATCCGCACTAGGAAGAAACATATCGCTTAAGACTATATAGCCATCAACAAAACCCTAGAGATCCTCATATCCATGAACCACCCTCCATGGATAATAACTCCTAGAACCATTTTCCTAAAGTGGACTTGAGCAAATTTTATGGTTCTAACCCATCAGGATGGGTCACCCAAATGGAACATTACTTGACCCTTCATGGAATTATTAATGACATGACCAAACTTAAGGTGGGGATCTTGTATCTAGACCCAAAATGATGGCAATGGTGGGAGTGGCATAAAAAATCCTATGGGAAATTCATCATTTGGAGTATATTTGCTAAGGATCTCCACGTTCATTATGAGTGAGATACTCATTATTTTGCGTGGATTACCATGGGACACTAAACAGGATTGGTCGCATACTTTATCTCAACCTTTGAGTAATTCGCAATCTATACGTATAACTTAGCATATTCTTTCTATAAATAAAGTTTAATTAGTAGCCTCGAGGAGGTCATTAAAGAACATGTCAAAGTGTAGCATCCTTCTACCTCATTAGATACATCGCAAAGGGCTATATAATCAAAGACGGTGATTAATGCACAAACCAACAAACCCTACACAGGTCAATTCCTTGTTGAGGCCCTACACAAGTCAATTCATCAAGCACAATTCCTTCTCCCCCCTTGAAAGTAGATAGGTTTTCTACATAAAAAATGGTAGACTTACAAAGATGGAGACTCTACTACAATTGTGATGAAAATTATGCTCCATTTCATAAATACAAAGAACATAGGTATTTTTAAATTGATGTTACTACCTACCCAAGTTACGAAGACATCATATGGAAGATACCCCTAAGATGGAAATTGCTAACCAAATTTCTCCCTTGCAAAAAGAAGTGGAAATTGAAGTTCATCAAGAATTTGACCAGTATTTCATCCATGTAAACCTTGAAACTTTTGGGTTACATCAAGCACTAGCACAAGTGTTAGTATTGGTTGACAATGACCACACCCACAATTTTATTCACTGATGAGTGCTTAAAGAAATCCAATGTTATGTCCACCCGGTGCCAACTTTAATATTATGATAGTCAATGGTGGTTTGATGAAATGTGGGGGGAGTTGTGAAAATGTGAGGCTCCAGTTGGGTTAATATCATCTCAAAAATCATATGTTGCCCATCGATATGGGTGGTTGTGTCGATGAATTTTTTGTGGCATAATGGCTATGCATCTTGGGGCCAATTAGCATGGACTTCAAGGAATTATACTTGAGATTTAATCAGGAATCTCATACTCACACCCTCAAAGGGATACAAGTAAGCTCCTATGAAATCATGAGTTCTCATAAAATGGAAAAATTATTAAAGAAAGGCCAGTTTGTAATTATTGCTCACTTCCATACCATACCAATTCTAGAAAACACCAGACCCAAAATCCATCCTGACTTACAATAAGCTTATGAAAAATATCATCGGATTTTTTGAGACACTAAATGGTTTACCCACGTATAGAGGTGAGCTTCATCATGATATACCCTTGATTTTGGGAAGTCAACCACCAAATGTACACTAGTATATGGACCCATTTGTACAAAAGAATGAATTGGAAAGATCACTTAGGAGCTACTAGAGGCAAGAGTCATGCATCCCAACACTAGCCCATATTTATCCCTACTAATTATGGTTTTAAAACAAGAAAGGAATGGGTGCATGTGTCCTAATTTTTTTCCTTTGTATGAAATGGAGCAACAAAGAAATCCCTTTTAGTTTTAAAACATGTCATGTGCACCACTCCAATGTTAGTCATGAATGATTTTCCTAAGACCTTTGTATTGAAATGTGGTGCTTCCAGAAAAGGTTTCGGTACAATCTTAAGGAAATAAGGATGAACCTTAGCATTCACCACTAGGCATGGGGTAATAAGGATTTGGACAAGTTTACCTACAAGGAATAAATTGTGTCCATCCTACATGCAGTCAACATATATGGTGATAATATCTCCTAGGAAAAAAATTCTAGATAGATCACCGCAACTTGAAGTATTTTTTGGAACAAAGGTTGTCATTATCGAAGCAACACAAATGGGTCATCAAGATGCTTGGTTGTTTGAAATTTCTTCTTAAGGTTGGATTTCGCATGGATTAAAATTTTAGGGTCGCTACCAATAATAATAAAATCATCAACATAAAGCACAAGTATTATGAGATGGTTTCATACTTTCTTGGTATATACATTGGGTTTAGAATGACATCTATAATCTATCCATTTTGGCATACCAATCCAAAGGAGCTTATTAAATCCATATAGAGATTCCTTAATGTGACAAATAAGTTTGGAGTCTTTCAAAACATTTCCAACAGGTTGTTCAATGTAAATTTATTCTTTCAAATCCCCATGAAAGAAGGTAGATTTGATATCCATTTGATGGACCTCCCATTTATGTGAAGAGGCAAGGCAAGAACAATGAAAATGGAGTTCATTTTGGTGACAGGGGAAAAGGTTTCATTGTATTCAATTTCTTCAACTTGGGAAAATACTTTGGAAACTAACCTTTCCTTAAGTCCTTTAACACTTCCATCTGATGCATGCTTAGTTCTATACACCCATTTACATCTGAAAAGTTTTCTTCCATTCGAAAGAGGTACAAGATCCCAAATATCGTTCGCCATTAAGAAATGATATTATTCATTCATTGTTGCGTCCCAATCTAGATGGACAAAAAAATTTGCAAATGTATTTGGATCATGAGTCTCTAAAACTTGATCCAAGAGAGAAGAGGCTCTCTAAAATTATGAACATGTTCGGCACTAATCTATGAGATAACTAACAAGATCGCCAGTTACTCTGTATGTTATATGGACCCATCTATAAAGTGGTGGTGTTGGTGGAGATTCATGTTTAATGGATCCAACTGGAGGAAAGTAAGCATACAGAGGTGGATTTTCATCCTCTTTGTCATCATCTGAAGAAGAAACTAGAGTGTGATCACTAGCATAAAATTTGGTAATAGAAGGTGGAACAATCACCAAAGATGGATTGCAATCTAGTGAATATGGCACAAACATCTAATTAGGCTCTACTAATAATTTTTTCATTGGAATTAGGTTGAAGAATTTTATAACCTTTTACATCTTTAGAGTATCCAACAAAATTACCCTTCTCACTCTAGGATGTAATGCTTTCATTTTTCATCAAGAATACAAGTTTGTTCTTTACTTCCAAAAACAAAAAAATGGCTAACAAATGGTTTAATTTTACACCAGTCTTCTTCTAGAGTTATATCTTCTAAATCCTTAATGGCAGTGCAATTTACTATGTAATTGGAACAATTAATGGCTTCTACCCAAAAATGAAGACTCAATCCCTTAGATTGGATCGTACAATTTGCAATTTATTTAGTAATTATTTCTATCAGTAACGTCATTTCGTTGTGGTGTGTATGGAACAATATGTTGCATTTGAATTCCCTATGCAGTGAAATAATTTGTAAATGTGTTGTTTACTATTTTCCTCCATTATTTGCTCTTAACTTGTGTATTTGATACCCAAATTGTTTTTCCGCGGGGGAATTGCAAGCAAAACACATGTCAAAAACTTCACTAAGTTTTAAAAAGTAAACCCAACTACGTATAGAGAAGTCACCAATGAAATTTAAGTACTTGAATCCAAACAAATAAGAAAAAGGAAGCAAACCATACAAATCGCTATGAACAAGTTGTGAGGGGGTTAAGGTGTGTTGAAAGGCATGGATCTCAAAACTATCATTGATTATGTTTGCTAAGAACATACCCAGGACAAACACCATCTTTATAAGAAATGAGAGAAATGCTAGTCGCCATTTATTATTACATAGCTATTGCAATGAGTGTCAATTTAGATGACCAAATTGTTAATGTCAAAGTTTACTCAAGTCATCACTATGAGAAATTCAAACTAATTGTCTTGGTTTTCACTATGTTGTAGAAGACATGGTATCTTGATTATCTCTCAGTTATTTTGTATAGTATCCCCATCTATCATTCTAACTATAGGATGGGGTAGTTACAAATTTCATGTTTCAAAATATCACCCCATGTACCCATATTCAAATTCAAAACTATTTTAAGCCTCCCATGGGTAACATAAACTAAGAAATGCATGTGCAAGTGCATGCGTAGAAAACACAATGGAATTAAAAATGCATCCACACACATCATGTCTAAACAAACAGATTCATAACAAGAAGTAAGTATAATCCTTGCATATTCATAGACATTAAAGATTATATATATTTTAACAAAAGAAAATCCAAATATATTTTAACATAAGAAAATCCAAGCAATTCGTTGTGTAAGAACAATTTTCCACCCATATATAGATACCACCCTCAAGCTATGACATCATCGAGGTGAAGGAAACACCTACATGCTTCACTATATCTCATCCCAACCCATATATTATCATGCTTAGCCAATCTATTCACCTATGAGCACTACATGTATATCATTCATCCATCCCAACCATGGAACTCTCTTCCACTACCCCACGCAACTCAAGGAAGCACTAGTCTTTCTCTGCTCAAAAGTCCATCATAGTACCTAACCCTTATTGTGCTCTTCAATGTGTGCATAAAGATACCAAATTCATGTATGCATTCAAAGAACCTCTTGTAAAATCAGTTCATGACTTCTCAATCATCTTGAATTAGAAAAAAAATAGTGGGTAAAGTTTTCTATCTTACTTCGTAACTATTTTCACCTATTGTTGGTTGTGGATCCTGATATTCTTGATTCAGAGATCTTGTTGCTCAGTTGTGTTTACACCCCGGTTTTATATGTTTTGCAAGTGGATTGAACGCACCTCCCAGCGAGGGGGTGCAAGGGGACTCCCCCTCCCATAGGGGTTTCTTTTTTGGCTAATGGTTTACAAGACCATGGTACTAGGTAGCCCGTGGTATTTTCCCATGGTAATCCCGGAAGGAATTGTAATACGGCTAAGTATCGTCGTATTGTGAAAAACGATCCATGTGATTGTGTGAGAGATACTTTTATAGAGTGAAGAAGAAGTCACAGCAAATGTGATGTGGGTTGTATCCCTTCATTTTGCTAGATGGTATAATAGAAAGGACTAGATTTTTTTGTGTGAATGTAGCCCTTATTGGGTGAACCACGTATCTTGGTGTCTCGCGTGTATTGTGTTTATGTGTTTTATATTTGCATCTTGTTTTATGATATTGCTCTACATTCTTGTTTTTCTTAACACCTACAATTGTCCTCTTCACTCTAATGCCTACAATTTCCTCATCATAATGTTGATTTCACAATCTAGTTATTGGAAATGGAGAAAACATCATGAAGTCTACATAGAGTATGAATTTTGCATGGAAAATGAGTGATAGACTCCAATGGAGAAGACATAATTCGTGAAAATAAAACTAACATTACTTTTTACCATAAAAGGAGGGACTCTTAGAATTGTCATGAAAGTATATCCATCCCATGCTTCTGTTGAGTATATAGTTGTAATTGATGTCAAAGGTGTTCACGAATGAAAAAGGAATAACCACTGGATATGAGAGAAGGACAAACTCAATGAAAGACTAAGGTAGTAATGGCATGGCATGGCATAGTTTACAATGTGGCATGACAACATATGAGATAAATGAGATGGACATGGATGATAAGACAGCATGAATGACTAATCTAAAGATCCGCAAAGTCATGATGAGATCCGAATTCGATCTGAAATCAACAGTCAGGAAGCATCTTGCACGAGATCCAACGGCTGAGGATCAGTTCCGCAAAAGATCAAGATCGGACAGCTAAGATTGGTTCCTCTAGAAGGAAATCGATGGTGTGGAAGGAAAATGCAGAAAGGCAATTGCGGAAATAACGTTTAAAGATTCAATGAACCCGCATCCCGCATCTCACATCCTGCATCCCGCAATACGGAAGATCGACGGTCAAGAAGAATTCCATGAGAGATCGACGGTCGGGAAGAATTCCGTGAGAGATCGACGGTGCGGAAAGGTTAGTGCAGAAAAAGAAAGGTGGAGAAGTGTGAAAGCAATGTTTGACCCTTTGAGAACCCACACTCTGCATCCCGCATTCTGGAAGATCAACGATCATGGAAGAGACCGCAAGATATCAACGATGCAGAACGATTGGTGCAGAAAGACAACTGTGGAAATTGTGAAAATATATTTTGGAAAAGTCACAAACCCGCATTCCGCAATTCGTATCTTACCTCAAATCAACAATCAGGAAAACGCCCAACAAAGATCAAAGGTGGGGAATTGTTGATGAGGAAACCATGGTGCAGAAATACGATCTCGAGGAGGAAATATTTGAGTTAGATCGAAGGTCCAGAGAGGATTAGAAATAGGATCAATGGATCTGATTAAAGCTGGAAGATGATCTTGCGGAAAGAAGATGGATATTGCAGAAGCACCAGAAAATGATAAACAGGGTTGCGGAAGTGAATTATGAGTTGTGGGAAGAACGAAACGTTGCCTTTGCTAAAGTGATGCGACGGTTGAATGGGTATAAGATGAAGAGGTATGTATGTAAGTAAACAGTCACGATCCAAAATGAAAGGACGCAGCTATAGAGAGATGTGTTGGTAGGTAATAGGTAAAAGGTATTTATTGAATGAATGTGTAAAGAAAAAAGTGTCTCTGTTAGTAAGTCCGATAGATTCCAAAGTGAATAGTTTTTCAATTGTTCTAAAATACTGAGAACATCAGCCTAGGGTGGCAACGTGGTGCTAGGGCGGGCCACAGGTCTGCAGGGCGTCGTAGCCTCCTTCCAGTCGCAGCTAGAGAATAGGGTGTCGTAGCATCAGTGTCTGTTGAAGCAGGCAGAAAACCATAGGGGTCTTGCAGCATCATAGTCTGTAGTTGCAAGCAAAATCTAGGGTGTATCTACATCCTTTCTATTGCAACAGATAAACAATTTCGTAAATTCATCTTATTAATGAGTATGTGTTGGTGGTTTTCTCTTTTGAGGTTTCCACAATAAAATCTGTGTTGATTGTTAATTTTGTGTTTTTAAAGTAAAAACTAACAATACTGATTCACCCCCCCCTCTCTCAGTATTGTTGATAAACCAAAAATTGGTAGCAGATCAAGTTCCTTCACAACAGCTTAACCGCTAGAAGGAAGATCCCATCCAAAAACCACAATGGATCAACAAGAAGGATTGGCCACCAACAAACCTTCACTATTTACCGGAGAAAATTATGCTTATTGGAGTGTAAGACTGAGGTGTCATCTGATGTCCCTAGGATGGAAGGTTTGGGCAGCGACATAAAAGGAACGTAATATAGGAAACCAATACCCTACGGACACGGTTGAACTAGGTGAATATGAAGGTAATTCCAAAGCCCTAAATGCAATCTTAAGTGGGTTAACAAACTTGGTATTTACTAAAGTTATGTAATGCACATCTACCAAACAAGCTTGGGACAAATTGAAGATTATCTATGAAGGAGAATCTAAGGTCAAAGAATCCAAACTTCAAACATATAGAGGTCAATTTGAAAGTCTTAAAATGAAAGAAGAAGAGAATGTTGGAGAATACCTTCTTCGAGTAGATGAATTTGTTAATGCGATCAGAGGCCTTGGAGGAAAATTAAAAGAGAAAGAAGTGGTAAGCAAGGTACTAAGAACATTACCAATGAGATATGACCCAAAGGTATCCACCTTAGAAGAACGAGATGACCTTAAAAAGGTAACAATGGATGAGTTACATGGAATTCTCACTGCGTATTAGATGAGAACAGGACAAAATGGATCTTCAAGAAAAGAGGCAGCTTTTAAAGCTTCCATAAAAAATCAATCAGAAACCCCAAATGATGAGGAAGCCCTTTTCATTAATAAACTTGAGAGAGGTACTGGAAAATACAAGGGGAAGTTACCTTTAAAGTGTTTTAATTAGGGAAGGATTGGACATTTTTCCTCTAAATGCACCTACACTAAACAAGATGAGAATGAAGAAAAATAAACTTCAAAATTCAAAATGGGTAAACCAGGAAACAAGAAAAACCCCTATGGGAAAAAGAAAATTGTTTACACCATGGAAAATAGTGAAGATTCATATGGAAGCAAAGTTGAAGAAACTGAAGTTTTATTTATGGGTCTAGACACTCAAGCTTCAAATAGTGACTCAGACGTAGAAGGAGAAGTAGATCTCAGAGCTGAACTTATTAGCGCCCTTGAAGAACTTGAGAAATGTAGGAAAAAGAACCAACAGTCAAATATTATCATTAGTCAATTGGAAGCTCAACTCTTAGATGCCAAAAAGGTTGAGGATGACCTAAACCTACAGCTCAAAAGAATAATACAGGATTCTGAAAAGCTTGCAGAAGAAATCATGCAATTCAAGAGAAAGCTTGATGAAGGATCTATCAAATAAAAGTTTGAGAATAGCTCAAGGATTCTAGATGACATTCTGAGTAGCCAAAGACCATCAGGTGATAGGTATGGTTTGGGGTTCGTTAAAGAAAAGAAGCCAGAGAGTTTTCCTGTCACAAATCAAGAAGGAAGTAAGAAAAGATATGTTGAAGTACTAAAGACTCTAGCTAAAAAGAAAAGAAGCAAGAAAGCTGACTTAATTTCTCAGGATAAAAATCAAAATAATCTAGCACCCAAGAGACCAAATAGATATCTACATATCTTTTTAGGTCACTGCTTTGCTTGTAATAATTTTGGTCATAAAGCCTTAAACTACAGAACTGAAAGAAAGGTTTCTGAATACAAGAAGAAGTCATCAAGTAATAAGTCGAAGGGAAATAAGAATCTTTTTACACTACTCCAAACATATGACATAGAATGTTATAAGTGTAATAACCATGGAAATATGGCAAGAGATTGTAAGTTGAAGACTCCTACAAGAAATATTGTTGCAATCAAATCTTAGAACACCAAACAAGGAAGATATTGGAGAGAAAAGGAAGAAAAGGAAATTTCCATGATTGCCTTATGTGCAATCGAAAGCCAAAACTTATGGCACTTGGACAGTGGTTGTTCAAAACATACGACTGGTGACCCAAAAAAATCATAACACTAAAAGATAATAAGGGAAAATTCACTTTTGGAGACAGCCTGTCCTCCAAAATAATCGACAAAGGAACAGTTGTTGTCAATGTAAGGATCAAAGTAGAAAATATTCTGCTAGTTCAAAACCTCAAGCCAAATCTTCTCAGTGTAAGTCAAACATGCGACCAAGGACACATTTGCATCTTCGACTCAAAAAAATGTGAAATCAAGAATAAGAAATCAGGAAAGGTTGTTGGCATTGCTATGAGAAATACAAACAATGTATACATATTGGAAAATGAAAACCAAGGTTACTTAAATATGGTAGATGAAATGTTCAAGTACACAGGGTACTCCCAAAAGACCGAACACCTTGAGCAACTGCTTCACACAACTAGATCACAGATCAACACACCGATGTTTGTCACGTGGTTAAAACCCTCGAGAGGGAAACAGTCCACGGCCCCAGGCAAATAGCTACTTGGAGCAATTTATTATGCAAAAGAAAGAAAGTTACAAGAGCTTCTCATAATCGATCAACTAGCCAAGGACCCTCTATGCTCTTTAAATAGAGATCATAGACCAATCGGGTGTTAAGCCACAGATCAATGGTAGGTATGATCTAAGAGAAGTTGAACTGTCGAATCACTCTATGTCTAAAACATATCGTGATCGTCATATTAGAATATATACAAATGCATACTAATGCATACTAAAGAAACACACTTTTACCTAACAGATATATTACACAAGTTGATATTAACTAACTCCTAAGTGTCTAAATATCCTAACATCCCCCCTTAAGAACAGCTTGGGATAGGATTGAAGGATTTACAAAAGTGACACTATTAGGAGAAGGAAGGAGGCATTAGAGCCTATCCCCCCTTAAGGACACATTCCCAAACTCCTAACATAGACCGAAGTTTAGAAAAGCTCGCTTCTGTAAGAGACTTGGTGAAGATGTCTGCAACTTGTTCATCTGTAGGGCAATAGAGAACTTCAATAACACTATCATGAACAAGATTTCTAATTAAGTGCATGTGTAGCTCAATGTGTTTGCTGCGCTGAAGTAGAAATGGATCTTTGGCAAGCTTGATGGCACTTTGATTGTCACACTAAAGTGGAGTAGGTTGCTGCTGCTCGAATCCAAACTCTGAAAGGATATGTTGAAGCCATAGAGATTCCTGACTAGCATTAACTGCGGCTCGATATTCTGCTTCTGCTGAAGAAAGAGCAAGAGCTTGTTGTTTCTTACCAGCCCAAGTGACAGGTCCAAATCCCATACTAAAAACATAACCTGCAGTAGACTTTCGATCATCAGGATCACCGACCCAATCTGAATCAATGAAACCAACCAACAAAGGTTTCCCCCTTGTACTGTAATGAATCCCAAACTGAATTGTACCTCGAATATATCGAAGTATTCTTTTTGCTGCTTTCCAATGACTTTCATGAGGAGTTTGCATATAACGGGGAACACAACCAATGGCAAAGGAAAGGTCAGGACGGGAATGAGTCCAGTATAAAAGACTACCAACAAGCTGATGATACAAGGTGGCATCTACTTCAAGGGAAGTACAAGTGGCAGAAATTTTGACTCCAGACTGGAAGGGAGAAGGGACTGGTTTACAATATTCCATGTGGAAGCGACGAAGTAGGTCACAAGCATACTTAGACTAGGAAAGAAATATTTCTTCTTTGGTTTGCAAGACTTGGAGACCAAGAAAATAATGCAAATGTCCTAAGTCTGACATTTAAAAATTTTGCTTAAGACTGGATTTCACATGGGTTATAAGTTTAGGGTCACTCCCAGTAAGGATAAGATCATCAACATAAAGAACAAGTATGATGAGATGGTTTACTACTTTCTTGGTATAGACATTAGGGTCAGAATGGCATCTAGAAAAACCAGTGTCAAGGAGAAAGCTATCCATTTTGGCATACCAAGCTCTAGGAGCTTGCTTAAGGCCATATAAGGATTTCTTAAGGAGACAAACAAGGCTAGACTTATTCTGAACATATCCAGGAGGTTGTTCCATGTAAATTTCCTCATGTAAATCACCATGTAAGAAGGCAGACTTGACATCCATTTGATGGACTTCCCAGTTATGTAAGGCTGCAAGGGAAAGAACAAGGAGGATGGAGTTCATTTTTGCTATAGGGGCAAAGGTTTCATTGTAGTCAATCCCTTCAACTTGGGAAAAACCTTTGGCAACTAACCTTGCCTTAAGTCTTTCAACACTTCCATCTGATGCATACTTAGTTCTATAGACCCATTTACATCTGACAAGTTTTCTTCCTTTTGGAAGAGGAACAAGATCCCAAGTATCGTTCGCCATGAAGGAACGATATTCTCCATCCATAGTTGCATCCCAACATGGATTTCTTGAAGCTTCTACAAAATTTTATGGATCATGATTCTCGGAAACTTGAGCCAAAAGGGAAGAGGCTCGCTGAAACTGAGAATGTGTTCAACGTTGATCTCTAGGATCACCGACAAGATCACCAGCTGCTTCACATGTTGAACGGACCCATCTAGGAGGCATTGGTGCTAGTGCAATTGGAGGAACATGAGCAGGCAGAGGTGGATTTTCATCCTCATTGTCATCATCAGAAACTGGAGTTGGAAACCTGTCAAGGAAGTTGGAAGAAGAAGAAGAAGAAGGCACAATTGCCGAATCAGGCTCGCAGGCCAAAGATGGCACACCTGCCAAGTTAGGCTCGCAGGCCAAGATATTTTCATCAAATTTAACATCTCTTCTAATGATTATATCATGTGAATGGGGCTGAATAAGTCTATAACCTTTTACATCTTCAGAATATCCAACAAATATGCACTTTTCACTTTTAGGTTGCAATGCTTTCCGTTTTTCATCCGGAATGTGAGCCCATGCTTCACAACCAAACACACGAAAGTGACTTACATCTGATTTAATTTTATTCCATGCTTCTTCCGGTGTAATACCTTGTAAAAATTTAGTGGGTGTGCGATTAACTATGTAATTTGCACAATTTATGGCCTCAGCCCAATATTGAAGACTTAGTCCCTTAGATTGGATCATACAATTAGCCATTTCTTTTAAAGTGCGGTTCTTCCGTTCAGCTACACCATTTTGTTGTGGTGTATATGGAACAATGTGTTGTTGTTGGATTCATTGTTCGGTGCAAAAAGTAGTGAACTTGTTTTTAACATATTCTCCTCCATTGTCAGATCTTAACTTAATAATTTGATAACCATATTGTTTTTCAACAAGGGCTTTGTAGGCCAAGAACATGTTAAATACTTCGCTCTTAAGTTTTAGGAAGTAAACCCAAGTGCGTCCGAAGTAGTCATCAATGAAAGTTAAGAAGTATTTAAAACTAGAAAATGATGCAGATGGAAGAGGACCACACAAGTCACTATGCACAAGCTCCAAAGGAACCGAGGCATGCCAAGAGGCACGTTTATCAAAACTGTCCCGATGATGTTTTCTGAGTACACAACTAGAACAAACACCATCCTTGCAAGATACCATCGGAAGACCAGTCACCATATTGTCTTTACATAGTTGTTGCAATGAGCGATAATTTAAGTGACCAAATCGCTCATGCCAAAGTTTGCTCAAGTTATCACTATGAGCAACAAAAACTGAAGGAAAAGGTGATGACCCAAAGTTGTTAAATTTGTACAACCTGGTAATATCATCAACAGTTCTAGTAGCAAGGACATTTTGAATATTTTTAAAATCCTTGATTACAACTTGGTGAGGTGTAAACATCACAGTTTTACCTTCACCTGAATGAGTAATTTGATAGGATGATAACAAATTGCAGGAAATTTTTGGAACACATAGTACATCACTGAAATGACCATTTTCTACTGGAACTGTTCTAGATCCTACAACACTTAGAGATCTATCATCACCAACAAATATTTGTTTGGTGTTACATTCATGCATAGTAGAAAAGATGGCTTGATCCTTAGCCATATGATAAGATGCTCCAAAATCAATGAGCCATTCATTTGAAGTAGAAGAAGAAGATGTCAATTTTTAGTTACATATCTTTTCAAACCATGATTGCATACCTTTTCAATCCTTGATTTGGAGAATGTATTGATCGTTAATCTTCCACCTAAGGTAAATTTAAATGTTGGCCCTTTTGAGTCTAAATTTTGTTTAGAAGTATGTTTGACTGTCTTCTCTAAAATGCCATAGGTTTTGCCAAATTATGAATTTCCAAGGGAAAGTTTTAGTGACATTCATAGACTTATTGTTTCTAGCCCTTTCAAGGGAGTGAAGTTGTACAACCTTCCACATGTCCAATTTTTCAGATCTAATTCTAATTTTTTTACCTGAAATACTTCGGCATGCATACTATCCCATGCAACTAGTAGCACTAAAATTGGAGCTTGCAAGATTCATATATAATATTTTTACCCCAACCACCTTTTTTAGAATAGTTTTTGGGTTAGTAAAAAACCCTAACTTCCATGAACTGTAACTCCAAACTTTTAGTGAACCAATCCCTAAAACATTTACCACTTATACCGTGTAATGTTTCCTGAGAATCCTCAGTATTTTTATGTTTCAAACTTTCCCAAAAACAAGCTATAGAAAAAAATCCTCTGATACCAAATGTTATGGACTAAGTTCTCAAAATGGTATTAAAATAGAAAGAAAGAGTAACCCAATTCCTTGAGAATGAAATAAATATATGAATAAGAAACATATTCAAGAGGGGAACCTCCTTTTACAATATATCAAATGCACAATATGAGACAATCTCTAAAACTAAGTCTTCTTGGTATATATAGGAGACAAAGTGTACAATTACAATTAAAGTCATAGATGACCATACAATTACAAATAAGTTCCTAACCAATCAATAAATACAATGCCGATATAATAATAGAAATGTAAATTTACAATATATAGGGCTTAACATTTCATAATTTGAATTCTTTCATTACCAATGAAACTCAATGTATTAACAAAACAAAAAAGAATTAAGCAAGAAAACCATGAATACTTATCTAGAAATGAAGTCATGTCCACCAAAGTAGTTATTGAGGAGTTATTTTCTACCCATCCAGAGGAGTCAGCTATGGATTTCACACCCATGTCAAATCATGGTACCACCAAGGTGAAGGAACCTCCCATGGTTCTCTAAAATCAATCCCAGCTAATTACTCCCTTGACAAGCCAATACGCTCACTACGAATCTCTCCAAGCCCTCTTCAAACACATATACCATCTATGGCACTCTCATAGGGGATTCATCTTGTTACCCAATATCTTATCACATTCTTTCATAAAGGGGTTTTTAAATTGTGAAAAAAGAAGGTCAATATATTGTAGTATTAGGAGAATGGGGAGTAGGGTACGAGGGATTATAGGTATTGGTGGGTATAAAAATTGGTTTCTAATCAAGGTAGGGAATATATCCTAAAAATAGGGCTTTTAATTGGAAATGTGTATTGGTAGGGGATCTCAAGAAAAGGATTTTGGTAGGTATTTATCAATATCTAGTGAAATTAGGGTATTCTTTAATATCACATGCACAAAGGTGCTATGGCATGGTTTCACTGAGTGAATACCCCATGAGCACTCTCTTCCACTCTTGTACACAACACAAAGAAGACACTCTTTCTCTACTCAATAGTGCCTCAATGTTCCTTTCTCCTCCATTTCTCTTCAATGTGTGCAAAAATAGTCCAATTGGTTTTCTTCCTTCTAGAAATAACTTGGGGTAGAAAAGAAAAAAAATTAGCTCAAGATAGCCAATGAGAATCAATAACAAGGTTTCTTGTCTTAATGTATCACCTCAGATACTATGGACATTCTATTCATGGTATTTATCTCCAATCATCCTCTTATCTTCCCAATTTTCAACATCAAGCTTTCCCAACTTATGTGGATTCTTGCTAGGTAGCAACATATGGGAAATGCATACCACTTTGAACCATAACAACCATGAAAACCAAGGTGAAACATCCCCATAACATGGGAGAGTGTATCTTATCCTTTCCCACAAATGTTTCTTAACTTCCCACTTAAGGTAGAATTTGCATGGGAAAGGCAATGTAATACATTTTCTTTCATGAGAACCCTATGTCTTCCCAAGGATATGATAAATATGACACTTGTGCTTAGCTCACACCCACAAGTCAAATATTGAAGTTAATGTTGAAAGGAAACATGGGAAAGAAATTATAGTACTACAAAGGGCAATGGCAATGTCAAATCATCCAACAACCCCCTTTCATATTCCCCTATTGTGGTAGTATAGTCCCCTTATTTCTCTCTTGAAAAACAATTTTGGTGGATTTATTTTATTATGTATTTTTCCTCTTCATACATTATTTTTTTACATACATTAACAGATTAGGGTATTTGGATGTTGCGGAATACCTATATTTTGTATTGTGAGGATTTCATAATGTGATGAAGAGAAAATAGGAGGTGTGGCTCCAAGGTTTTCTGGTTTTCCCGGTTAAGGGTTTCCAGGGTAAATCTCTGTGTTTATGTGTGATTGATGTGTATTTTGCTTAAAAAAAATTGTATGCTTTGCTTCTCTGCATAGATTTAAAACTTACATGTGGCATCAAAGCTCGATTTTGGCATCAGGGGGACGCCTTTGCTGCTAAGGGTTCGACGCGGTTGATAGATCTCGGGTTTGTGATAAACCTGGGTTTAGTGGGAGCTTTGCAGTGTTGATTTGTGCATTGAAAGAGAATGGCGAGCACTTCAAGAATCGAGATCGAGAAATTTAACAGCTAGAATTTTGAGCTATGGAAGCTCAAAATGGAGGATCTTCTGGTAGATCGAGAACAGTGGATTGTTGTGGATCCGGGTATGAAACCCACTCCAACGTCACAAGAAGATTGGGATAAATTAGAAAGAAGGGTGAGGAGTACAATACGATTGTGCTTATCAGACTCTGTGTTGTTGAATGTATCTGGTGAAGATAGTGCAGTAAAGCTATGGGCAAAACTAGGGAGTTTGTATCAATCAAAATCCCTTGTGAACAAGTTGTTTCTGCAAAAGAAGTTGTTTCACCTCAGAATGGACGAGAATGACACTGTAACAGAGCATTTGAATGTCTACAATACTCTGGTAAGTCAAATAACCTCTGTTGGTATTAAAATGGCTGGAGAAGATAAATGTATTACATTATTGTGTTCTTTGCCGGATTCCTGGGGCAACCTAATCCTTGCAATAGGTAGTTCTAGCCAGAAGACCTTAAAATTTGATGAAATTGTATCATCCCTACTATCATAAGAGATGAGGCGCAAAACCATGGATAATCATAGCATGGATGCCTTGTCTGTGAGAGGTCGCCCCCAGGAGAGAAACAAAAATAAAGGATCTGGGGGGGATCTAAATCTAAGGGTAGATCTAAATCCCTAGGAAAAGAAATAAGGAAGTGTTGGAAATGCAGTAAAGCTGGGCACTATAAAAAGGATTGCAGATCTAAGAATGTTGAGAAAGAAAAGGGATATGAGGATACCCCTTCCACAGAGGCGAAGAACTCCTCAGAAGAAGGAGGGGATGTGTATCTAGCTTCCACGGGTAATCCTTCAGAATGTGATACATGGCTGATTGACTCAGGTGCGTCATGTCATATGACCCCTCATAGGGAGTGGTTCTGTGAATATGAAAAGTACAATGGAGGAGATGTGTGCTTGGGAGATGATTCACCAGCTAGTATCATTGGACATGGTAGAGTCAAGCTAAAACTGAAGGATGGAAGGATTAGAACTCTGCCTGGAGTGCTACACATTCCAAATCTAGCAAGAAACTTGATAAATGTCAGAAAGATGGATGTTGCAGGTGTAAATACTGTGTGTGGAGATGGTGGTTGCAAAATGGTTCGAGGATCAATGGTATTGATGAGGGGAGTTCGATATGGAACTCTGTACAAACTATTGGGAAAAACCATGATTGATGAATGTAACAATTCTGTTGTGCTGGAGGAAGGAGGTAAAGATGACAAAACCCTGACTGCATCAGGACGAAAGACAATGCTGTGGCATCAAAGAATGGGGCATATCGGAGAAAAGGGACTTCGAGCATTACAAGGTAAGGGTATGGTTGAAGGTATGATTGATTGCAATCTGGATTTTGATTTCTGTGAACATTGCATATATGGAAAACAAAATCGAGTAAGATTTGCATCTGGTGCTACAAGAGCAAAGGGAATTCTAGAATTAATACATAGTGATGCGTTTGGACCTGTTCCTGTTCCATCATTAGGAAAATATGTGTATTATGTTTCATTTATAGATGATTTCTCAAGGAACATATGGATTTATTTCCTTCGAAAGAAATTTGAAGTGTTTGCCAAGTTTAAAGAATTTAAGGCTCTTGTAGAAAATCAGTCAGAAAATAAAATAAAGGTGTTGAGGACAGATAATGGTGGAGAGCTTTGTGGGAATGAATTCAAGGACTTTTGTAAGAAGTGTGGAATAGCAAGGCAAAAGACTACTCCATACACACCTCAACAGAATGGAGTTGCTGAGAGGATGAATAGGACGTTGATGGAAAAGGCAAGGAGCATGCTAAGCAGTGTTGGGATAGGACAAGAATTCTGGGCAGAAGCAGTGGAGACAGCATGTTACTTGGTAAACCGATCACCCACATCAGCATTGATTGATAAAACTCTAGAAGAGGTATGGACTGGTAAGAAACCCTCTATTAAGCATCTAAAATTTTTTGGTTGTGATGCTTATGTACATGTTCCAAAGGAGAAAAGGAGCAAGTAGGCTAACAAAGCTGAGAAGTGTATCTTTATTGGGTATAAAGATGGTATGAAAGGGTATAAGCTTTGGAATCCTATAACTAAGAAGACTGTTTACAGTCGAGATGTTGTGTTTTGAGAGGTCAAAGAAGTCCCCAGACAGGAAGTGAATCCAATGGAAAAGGAACTAGAGAAAATAGAGTTTAAGTTAGAAGGTGAAGAATCTAACTCAATAGAAGAAGCAGAATCAGAAGAGAAAGAACCTCATACTCCAGTTTTGAGGAGATCATCTCGAGAAATAAGGCAACCAGAAAGGTATTCCCCTCCTGATTTTCGCTCTCATTTTTGCCATGTCTATTACTGATGATGATCCTAGAAATGTGAAGGAAGCTATTAATTTAGAAGATAGTGATCTCTGGAAAAAGGCCATGGATGAAGAAATGGATTCCTTGGACAAAACTGAAGCTTGGCAGCTAGTCCAGTTACCAGCTGGGAGAAAAGTCATTGGGAGAAAATGGCTATTTAAAAAGAAGTTGAATGCAGAAGGTAAAGTGGATAAGTATAAAGCCCGCTTGGTAGCAAAGGGATATTCTTAGGTAGAGGGGATTGATTTTGGTGAAATATTTTCTCTAGTTGAAAAATTAACTTCTATTAGATATCTTCTTTCTATTGTTGTTGCTTTTGATCTTGAAGTAGAGCAGATGGATGTGAAGACAACGTTCTTACATGGGGATCTAGAAGAAGAAACATACATGAAACAACCAGAAGGGTTCATTGTAAAGGGAAAGAATGAGTTGGTATGTAAACTAAAGAAGTCCCTTTATGGTCTAAAGCAATTTCCAAGGATGTGGTACCAAAAATTTGACACATACATACTTAGATTGGGGTTTGTGAGAAGCAAAGCTGATTACTATGTATATTCCAAACAGGTTGGTGATCACTTCATTAACATAGTTCTGTATGTTGATGACATGTTGTTGATTGGAAACAACAAAGATGTTATAAAGGAGGTGAAGTCTCAACTGTCCTCCAAGTTTGATATGAAAGATCTCGGTGCTGCAAACTTCATTCTAGGAATGGAGATAAGAAGAGATCGCGCAAACAAAATGATCAGTTTAAATCAAAGAAAATATGTTGAGACGGTACTACAGAGATTTAACATGCAGGAAATTAAGCCGGTCAAGGTTCCTATTCCTATAGCTGTAAAGTTATCTATAGAGCAATGTCCCAAGACACAGGAAGAAGAAGAAGACATGTCACGGGTTCCATATGCCAGTGCAGTTGGTAGTTTGATGTATGCAATGGTGTGTACAAGACCAGACATTGCTCATCCAGTGGGAGTTTTGAGCAGATATATGTCAAAACCAGGAAAGGAGCATTGGACATCTGTAAAGAGGGTCTTCAGATATTTGCGTGGCACCACAGATTATGCAATATGCTACCAAGGAAGGCCTGGACCAGACAGAGTAATAAATGTACATGGATTTGTTGATGTAGACTGGGTTGGAGACCTTGATCATAGAAGATCTACAAGTGGGTATGTGTTTAACCTATTTGGAGTAGCTATCAGTTGGATGAGCAAGAGACAAGTTGTAGTTGCATTATCAACTATAGAAGCTAAATACATGGCAGGCACTCATGCAAGCAAAGAAGCTGTGTGGTTGCAAAGATTGTGTTCAGGTATTGGGTTTGTACAAAAAGGTGTAAGGTTAAAATGTGATAGCCAAAGTGCAATTTTCCTGGCAAAGAACCCTGCTTATCATGCTAAGACAAAGCATATTGATGTGCAATATCACTTTGTGAGAGATATGGTTGAAGAAAAGAAGGTGCTGCTAGAGAAGGTTGACACTGTGAAAAATGTTGCAGACTCATTAACAAAGTCTGTTAGTACAGAGAAGTTCTCTTGGTGTAGAGAATCTATGGGCATTGATGCCCTGAACATGTGACTTTATGAGTACATGACTCATTGCTATGCAAAGGAAACAACAAGTGGGAGAATGTTGGGTATATGTTATATTCTTTGCATGTGCGTATGAAGGGGAGGTGTGCATGTCAGTGCTACAACTCGGTGATCCCAAAGGAACCTTCAGCTCGACTATTTATAGATTTTATGGCTATTTATAGTTGTTTGTGGCTATTTTTAGAATTTGTCTAAAAATATGTAACTTAATCCCGGTTAAGGGATTGGAGTCTTTTTCTAATCCAGGTTAATGGATTAGGGTATTTGGATGTTGCGGACTACCTATATTTTGTATTGTGAGGATTTCATAATGTGATGAAGAGAAAATAGGAGGTGTGGCTCCAAGGTTTTCTGGTTTTCCCGGTTAAGGGTTTCCAGGGTAAATCTCTGTGTTTATGTGTGAATGATGTGTATTTTGCTTAAAATAATTTGTATGCTTTGCTTCTCTACACAGGTTTAAAACTTAAAACATATTCATGAGCATATCATGGAAAATATACCCACCACATGGTAAACCTAGTCCACCATTAGGACTCTCATGCATTAACTAGTTAGGATTTGCCTCAAACTCCTCACTAGGAATATTTATAATGCATTTCAATTTTTTACAACAAGGGATCATTACGTATCAACCCACATCACTTTATTCCCATCACATAAGGCACATCATATAAATAATGCATGATTAATTACATTATAGTTTAGAAGCCAAAACAAGGGTATTACAGTCAATGGCCTTAAGGAGGAATTATACCCTATTGGAAACTACAATGACAAGTACACAAGATGGATGACATTTCACCAAGAGAAATACCATGTGATGTTAGAGTAAACCAATACCTTCCATACCTTGCACTTAAAACTAGGTATTACAGACTCTAAATGTCACTTAGTTCTAAAATATTGTAGCAGTCTACATAGGTACATCCAAACAAAAATTGATCTTTTGGACATCACTTCACTAGGAGACGCTCACCAACATGCTATCAATATCAAGCAAAAGTGTTGTTAGAAGTGTAAAATATATTTTGTATCTACAAATCAGACACAACAAAAGATTGTTAAATGTGTCTCTAACTAGCATAATGAAGTAAAAAGTAAGTATATCCAACCTCGAGGAAACCAATCTCAATTGAATGCAAAGAAGTGTAATGGAAAGTTAAAAAAGGATATTGTAAAGTGGTGTGAGTTCTATAAAAGTACTTGGCACAAAACTAATGAATGTTATTCCAAACCATTCTTTTTGGTTGAGCTAAAAGCCTAAGAATATAATATTGGCTAGGACTCTAACTCTATGTCAAATAAGGGAAAATATATCATCAACACATAACCCCATCACTACCACAAAATTCCAACCAAAGGAACCAAATGAGACTAAAGAAAGTGAGAACCTCTTCCACTCACAGGTGAGGTTTAAGGGGACTCTGTTGCATTTAATTATCTACAAAGGTAGTCAGAAGAACTTGATTTCAGCAAAGGTTTTCAAGAAGTTGAAGACACCAATGATGTTGCACCCACAAATATACACCATTAGTTAACAATGTTGCATGCACTGCAATATCAAGACCTTCAAATTAATTTTGTGGTATGATGTGTTGTTTCTCCACATGAAGTGTCTAATATACTTCTTCAAAGGACAACTATACATGTGAAATTGTCATGTTTTTCACAACTATAAGACATGTAGTGTCATTATTACTTTGGTAGGTTATCAATATTATAAAAATTTCAATTATCTTACTTTGGGAGCTTATCTATTTACTATTTTCCCACTTTGAGGGGATATTATTTTTGTACATGGGTAGCTAACATGGCTTTTATTGCTATGACTCATTTGTGTGTACATCATACTCACCTTAAGTTAGGCTTAATGGGGGGTTTTGTTGTGCATACACACCATACTTCATATTTTTTTCATCTATGGGGCCCAAGAGCGCACTTATTCTAATTAATCTCCTCACTCTAGGGTTAAATGTGACCATCCTATACCAAACTCTAGTTTTTAGGGTCAAATTCACCCTAACAGTCAATTATGATGCACTCATATACAACTTTTCCCCTTTTTTAGGGATTAGGGTGCTCTTGCATGAGTTGCCCCCCTTTGTAGGGTTTTATGCACTTAAGTTAGAAATTAAGGCTCAGTTAATTGACTAATGCACCCTATTTGGATATTTTAGCTCAATTAACTACCTAATTTACTATTTTGGCTTAGTTAACTACAAATTACACCCTAGTTGGCTAATTTGGGCTATTTATATTTCTATATCGCATGCATAATTGAGTTAACTACCTCATGAGGAAGTTCTAGGGCTAGTTAAGCCTAGCCACTCATGCATGCAAGCCAAGTTTTCTCTCTAAGGAGGGTGCACTTGTCTAAATTTAGGCACAAAATAACCTCACTTGCGTGTTCTAATTTAGTTACACCCTATCAGCTAGAGCGTGACCATTATTGCTTTATTAAGAATGTGCACATGATCATTTAGGGATAATTAATTTGGGTTTCACTAGCCATTGAGCTTGTGCTTGTACTTAAACTTGAGCTTATTTACCTATATATAAAGGTGTGTATCTCATTGAGAATGCATTCATTCATTCATGTATTCTATTTGATCATTCAATTGATTAATAAAGATTACATGGCTTGAATATTTACTTGAATTATTTTCTCTTGTATCGAATTCTAAATGTATTACTTCTCCATTTAGCTTCTAGTTCCATTGGTTTAAAATCTGAAAATTTCAAACTACCTCATCCATTCTTTGGTTTTCACGCCAATCATTGTGCCTAATTCTTATAGAAATGAGACTTTTGGATGGCCCTAGTTATATGACAACGATCTTGAATTCCCTGCTTCATATAAGAAATTGGACACATGTGAACCAATTTTTAGATTTCCACTTCTAAGTATTGAAAATTTTAAGGATCCATAATTTTCTTAAAGTGTAGAAACCTTGGTGAATCTCACTAATCCTTAAATTTCTAACCATTAAATATTGGGCAATATTTTTATAAAAATAAGTTTCTAAGGGGTTTATATTGTTTTTGGAAAATTTTGGCAAATTTTAGAGTAAATTTTTATGTCATGTTATTTGGGCGAATTAATCTAGAAAAAATGGAAATTGGATAACATTTTTTTGGAAGAAAAGGTCAAAAAATAGCCCATGGGATGAATTTCGCCCTAATATGAACTTTTATGCCATCTAGGACATCCTTTTGTTCCTCCATGCAAGAGTGAGAAGCTTATTTGGGAAGCACATCACAATCAAGTGGAAAGGTATTTCAATGTAGACAAGAAATCGGTAGTATTATAGAAGTACTTCTACTAGCCAAAGCTCTAACATGATGTTGATGGGTATATCACATTGTGCTTACTTATGTTATCACTAAACCTACCATCAATAAGAACCAGTTGTACACTCCTCAGCCTACTCAAAAAATCCTTGGGAGTCAATATTCATGGATTATATACAATACCTTCCCTCAACCAAGCATGGTAATGATTTTGTATTTGTGGTTGCTGATCAATTCTCCAACATGGCTATTTTGGCACCCTAAAAGAAGAGTATGATGACAAAATCCATTACTAAGCTCCTTTTCTAATGTGTTTGGATTCATACTGGGTTGTCATAGATCATTCTTAAAAATAAGGATAGTAAGTTCCTCATTACTTTATAGTCTAGAGTATGGTCAATTATGGACACCAAGATGACCAAATCCATTTCCTTCCACACCAATACTAATGGATAGGAAAAGGTAGTCAAGGGGATGATTGTGCATATCCTCAAAATGTATAACTCCAATAATCCATGTAAATACATAATGAAATCCTTTTTTATGTTCAACATAGATACAACATATCCCTTTACAACTCTACTAGACACAACCATTTTCAAGTTTGCCCAAGGTTCCATCCATTAGCCCCAATTGACATAGTTTATCCTATTGCATATACACATGAAGAGTCCTCCCATGCTCAAATTGAGGTAAAGAGGGTAGCCATTGTTTTTAATAAATGCATGACATTTAACCACAATTTCATGATGTTTTATAGACATCCAATGCAAGGTACATGTAATGGTATGATTAATATTGGGTCCCACACAAGTTTTATCCTTTAGGTTGGTAATAATGTATGGTTGCACTTGTAAAAATAATGACTCATAGGCCACCATGGGAAGCTCAGACCACTTCATTATGGGTATTATACCATCATTAAGGATGTGGGAGAGAATTCTTTTGAATTGGGCATTCCATCATTCCTTTGCTTATAACCAATATTTAACATCAAGCATGTTTGACCAGATTTTTCATTTTTATTGGATCCTCAAAGGTAGAAGAGCGCTTGGCCTATAAAAATAAACACCAAATGCATTAAACAAAAATACCATTTCTAGGATCATAGACACCAAGATGAAGGGAACCCACCAACAAAACATGCATCTATATTTGGTTGTTAAGGTAGGGCAGCTTCTTCACTACACAAGTGGTTCACTATGAGTTAGATTCAACTAAAAAAATTTGATTTGATGGAGGAACTTAATGCAGTAAAGGCCATTTATTCCTAAATGGAACAAATAATCTAAATGGATACAGGTGTCCACCCACCTCAAAAATGGACCTACACTTGGTGGTTCTACATCAGTTCTACAAATCTTGAACTTCTAGGTCATTTTTCGAGCACTTCTCATGAGGTTTTGGTAGTTCACACAGCTCGGGAATCTTTAAATATTAGAATTTTTAAACACATAGATCTCTAAATAATCTTCATAACAATCCAATATATGCCTCAAACTAAGATCGTATGTGAAAGTTGCAGTCCCGAGAAGTTGACATATCACTGACTAGGCTCCTCAAGGTTGACATTCCTTTTTACACTTGATCTCCTAGGGTTAGAGTTTTTAGAAATTTATGTTAAAATGTAGTTTCAGCCTCTTGTAATTTGATTTTTGTGAATAATCATAGTTGAGACGTCTCTCTTCATAGATAAGTTACCACCATTCGTGTCAATTTGTATTACTTTTCATATTGCAGTGTTTTCACTACTTTATTCTTTATTTGGGTTTCATTGTATTACTATGCTTTCTAACTTATATCTATGTTATTTCACCTATATTACTATCTTCACTTCCTTTTCAACATAGTCCAAACCATTCTTTGGTGGCTCCACCTCATATTTTGTTTTCTACAAGTTTTATATGCCACACCATATTAAAATATAATTAAGAGTTTTTAAGTTATTTCAATATTTATAAAATACGGGATCTGAACAACATAGTTGCTTACAAATTGTTCAATTGACCCTTGATACTCCAACATTACTTACAAGCCAATGTCAATCAAATGTTTACATGGCTCTTCTCTGTAAATTAGTATCTAGTAGGAAACATCCATGGACAATTTCAAATTTACGAATATTTAAAAATCATGACAAATAAAAAATATTAAGTAAGAAAATGGCATGTATTCATGGCAAATTTTGCAATCGAACGTTCTTGTAGTCTCATCTTATGTACTAAATGGTTCCCATTTTTTTCTTTTGGACAACAACAAAACAATTGAAAATTCATGATCAATGAAGCTCTACTAGTTCTACATTTTGCTCCGCCTTTTGTTACTATCAACTTCCTAAACACTGCTTTCTTTAAACTTAAATTACCTCAAACTATTTTGTAAAAAGGCTCTACCTTTCCAGATAGGATCTTTTAATTTTGATATTTTGCTTGTGTGTAGCAGTTTTACCTTATTTATGTATTGGTGTTTCCTTTTTGGGAAGGCTTATGGCACTGTTTGGTTTATGTACGGTTGTTTCCCTATTGGAAAGGGTTATGCCTATGTAGAAAATTGATGCAAATCAACATAGTATTGCAACTTTGATTCAGTTTGAATATAAAGTTATTGTGACTTTCTTTTCTGTTGAAAAAAAGGTATTTCGGGTCATAAAACTCTCTAATTATATTTATATATTTAAAATCAATGATTAAATATGTTTGATGTGCATTCTTGTTGGATAGCTCTTTCTTCAATTCAGTTATTCTAATTTGTTTATCATCTCTTTGGCCACTTTTTTTGATATCCTATTGGCATGTTTCATTAACCTCAAATATTCATGCTAGAAATAAAGAGAGGAGAACAAACAATTCAATTATTCTAATTTTTTTATCGTCTCTTTGGGCACTTTTTTGGATATCCTATTGGCATGTTTCATTAACCTCAAATATTCATGCTAGAAATAAAGAGAGGAGAACAAGAAAGGAAAATAGTGGTTGGAATTGTAGCTTTCATTATTGGGATCAAGGTAAACATAAATGAATAACAATGAAATGGAGATATTGTGCAAGTGAGTTGGGTAGGGTTTTCAAGTTGATCTTTTGAGTTGTAATTCCTTTAGCTATATCCTCCCATTTATCATTATAACTTTCATTGTAACACTAATTTTCTCCATGTTATGAGAATTGATCAATCAAAGAAATACATCATTGCGAATAATTAGTATAGATCTATGTTAGTCCTTGACCTATCAAGCAATAAACAGAGATTACGAGTAATTAGTATAGATCTATGTTAGTCCTTGACCTATCAAGCAATAAACAGAGATTCAATTTTTGTAAATTTCTCAATAAACTGGATCCTCTCATTAGTGGATTAGATGGATTCTTACTAGTTTAAATTTTGTTATTGCACCGAATAGGTGCATTCTACATCCCAATAGGGGAGAGATGTGTAACTCCTTCCGTGCTCATCCTAGAGTTGACGTGTATTTTATAAAACTAATAAATTATTATTAAAAATAACTTGTCGGCTTAAATTAAATTTAAATTATTTAGAATTGCATATATATAAAACAACAAAAATTAGATAAACTAAAACCATAAAAAATAGATTGCACATTTCCACTCTAAAAAAGGGTTTGCACCTTGAGAGATTTGATTCCTCTCGGTGCTTGGTAGATCCCATTTTAGATGGATCTATGCTGGTTTTATAAGTCAACATGTTATTATTTTGTGATGTGGATTATAGTTGCGACATCAACATTACCCACATTACTTAATAGCAACTTCTCCATACTAGAAAATCTAACAATTTTATAAAATCAAGTTAAAATTGTTTTTTTTTAAACCAGCGTAGATCCAAATCCTAGGCTCTATCAAGCGCGGAGAGGGATCAAATCTCTCCTTAGGTATCCATTGATTTGATTCAAACCAAAAGACACATCTTTTTAGTTAAGGTCCACATATAATATTATTATTATTAATATTTAATATTATTTATGGTCGACATATAGTATTTTTTATTTTGTTAAGAACGAACATTACAACATTTCTCCATACATGGTTTTAAAACCATATGCAAGGCCTTCACATGGTCTTAAAACCATTTGCAAGGGCCTCCTAAACCATGTACAATAAAACCATGGGTTGTTTAGGAGGCCTTGCACATGGTTTTAAAACCATCTCGAAGGCCCTCCTAAACCATGTACAATAAAACCATGGGTTGTTTAGGAGGCCTTGCACATGGTTTTAAAACCATCTCGAAGGCCCTCCTAAACCATGTACAATAAAACCATGAGTTGTTTAGAAGGCCTTCCACATGGTTTTAAAACTATGTGCAAGGCCGACATTTTTTTGCGGATAATTCATTTTTTTATTTTTTTTTATTTTGTTAGGTAGGAACATTACAACATCTCCCCCATATTGTGTTTTTTTTTTCCTAATCCACATTTTTTTTACGGATAATTAAATTTTTACTTTTTTATTATTTTGTTAGGTAGGAATATTACAACATCTTCCATTTTTTTAACGGATAATTAAATTTTTACTTTTTTATTGTTTTGTTAGGTAGGAATATTACAACATCTTCCCCATATTAGGTGGTTTTTATGGCCGACGTTTATTTTGGCCTATAATTAAAAAAAAATGTTATTAATAAAAATAACGTTACGTAACGTTACAAGATCTCTCCCATACTGGGCTGTAGAGCGCCTCTCAACGCAACTACAAAAGTCATGTGATTATACAAATCAACATTTAAAAGCATTTTTACAATTTTATTTGTTGAGTCCAAAAATTTTATTACATGATAGTATCCAAGCTCATGTTAGCTGCAATGTAAAACCTTTTTAATAACATATTTATATATTTTAAAATGGTAACTTCCTATACTTATATACCTTTCTAATAACATGTTTTAGAAGCCAAAAGAAGCTTGGGCAGAAAGAGTGTGTATTTTTTGCACCGCTGGTAAGGTGGAGACAGAAAAACACTTCATTTTAGAGTGTGAAGCCTTTAAGGACAATAGGGACAGGTACGCAAATGTCTTGGCGAATAAATCTTGGGATGATTTATTTAACGAGGAGACTGGAAAATTTGGGAGCGCTCATCATCAAGTTGAGAAGACAAAAGATTGAATTGCAGAAAATTGCGTGCGAGTTGGTCTGTCCCATAAACTATTCTTAACTTCGTGAACGTTAAAATACTTCCTTCCTTCCTATTTTGAGATGGTAACTTCCTCAACCTTGAAAACAGAGATGTGACATTCGAAGACACAAACTGATGTTTCTGAACTATATATATATATTAAAACATTAGCAAAGGGTATACATGTTAAGCATGCGAACTTCGAAATATTTTTTTATGGACAACGAAGAGCTTGCTTCCATATTCTAACCGGACTTTAAAGCAGCGAAGATGATATATTCCACAGGCCACGAACTTAGGTATTCCATGCACGTCAATTAATGATTTGAAGCCAATGAAGAGATACTGTGAACAGATGTCAAATGATATTTATGGATAGGTATTTTATAATTGGGAGAGGGTAGTGAAGGATTTTTTTTCTTAAAATTGAGGAATATTTGTTGCATCTTATTTAGTGTTTCTTCATTACAAATTAAGTGATTATATTATTTTTAAGTTATAATTTAACATTAAAAAATAATATAATCAGTACAATCACTTAATTTATAGTCGATGAATGTAGATAAACAACAAGTTAAGTAAAGTTATCTATACAATAACTATCACTCCACCTTAATCAACAATTTTTATTTTTATTTTCTCTCACATTTTTCTAGTTATATGCTATGAACTGTTCGTGGAATAAGTAAATTAATGATTTGAAGCCAATGAATAGATAAAGTGAATAGATGTCATAAATATCTATGGTAGGTATTTTATAATTAGGCGTAAGTCTTTGCATGTTTTTTTCACGATGTATTTCTTGATTTTTTTTAAATTGAGATATTTTAAATTTTCCACATAAAAGAATTTGCAATTTCCATTATTTTTTTAATATTCAGTTAATTTAAATTTTCCTCAAATAAGAATTTGTACATAAATTATGAGTGGCCATCTTGTTAGCTTGTTCCCTCACACAAATTGTGAATTTAGACAAAGTTTTTAGTGTTTAGTTTTGCATGTTTATCATCATCTCAAATCCTTTTTCATATTTACTATATTTTTTGTTTACAAGATTTTATCATTGCAGTATGAGGGAGATGTTATAAGGTAACTTTACCAAAAAAAAAAATACATGTAGGCTCATAAAATAAAAAATTATGAAAAGTAATGCCTAAAAAATAAAAATAAAATAAAAACTTAAACCAGAATCTATCAAGTAAGAGAGGGATCTAATTTAGTGAGTTTAAGATTAAAAAAAATTACAACACAAGAAATTGGAACCCTTTAAAATGGATCTATGTTGGTTTAAAAAATTCACATCCAACTTAAAAAAAACTTAAAAATAAAATTAAAGTTTAAACTCAAATCTATCAAGCAAAAGAGGGATCAAATTTTTTAAGTTTAAGATTAAAAAAAATACACCTCAAGAAATTGGATCCTTCTCGGTGCCTGGTGCTTGGTGCTTGATAGATCCAGGTTCAAGCTGGTATTACCACATGACATGACATGATGTAATCAAGAGAGTTTCTTATTACCACATGACATGACAAGATGTGATCATGAAAGTTTATGTTGTAGATTTTGACTATTACTAACGATATTGACATTCTTTCTTGTCACCATAGGTGAGTTGGGGTTCTTTTAGAACAAGAAAAACATATGAATTCTAAAGCCAAGGAAGCCCCAAGCCCATTTATGGCGATATGGAATGCAATCTAGAACTATATAGTAATCTGCAGTGGGGTGGAATGTATCAAATGCAAGGACAAGGCTTATATAATTGTAGTTTTGAGTATAGAAGGACCAAACTATGAGTTTGAAGTGTTTCATAATATATAGAGATCTCATTTACATAAGATCACAACCAATCCATAGTCATAGTGTGTGTGAAATTAATTTTTTGGTTGGTAGACATGATTAAGGAAAGGTTATTTCCTTCTTTCAGCCTTCAAGAGGTTTATTACAAGTTAAACAAGCCCAAGATCAATATGACATTTAAATGGGTTGTCTAGTTAACCAAGGACAAAAGTTATAATGAGATCATGAAATATTGGTGGATGGGACCAAGCATTTAGATCAAGGCCAATGTGCATGTACCTAATTGCCAGTATTGAAATCCTTACCAATGCGCAATAGATTTAATAAGCAAATTATATGGTGAGAGAGGCACACAGATATTCAAAGTATTTTGGCTCACCCTAATACACCAATAGAGGAAACCAAACTAGTACATAGTCATCAAAAAAGAGATTGTTATCCATTGTCTAGAATCAAAAACCAAAAGAGAAGAGTTTGGGAAACTCAGTACCACCCAAAGGGAAATTATAAGAGTTTGGGAAACATAGTACCACCCAAAGGGAAATTAACAATTGTTCTCCTGAAATAAAACTATCCAAAACAAACTCTACTAAGACCTAGGGATATTAGAGTTCATGAGGGAAACTAACAACTCTTCTGAAGCAAAACTATCCAAAACAAACTCTATTAAGACCTATGGATATTAGAGTTCATAACTCTGAGCGAAGAACAATAAATAGGCTTATAACATAACCATAAAGAAACTAAACAAGTATGATCAACAAAAAGCATGGGAAACCTGACTAAGAAGTCATTCCAAGGCATGCTTAACCTCCTGATGCTTCTCACCTGATTCCAGAGTGATCGTAGAGTTAGGGGTGTTTCTTGTTGCTCTCTCCTCTATTTGCCACTCAATAGCTTATCCATCTTGAAGAGCACCTGAGTGGGCATAATGGTTAAGAACATGTGTTATCTTTGTGGAGGTCATAGGTTCAAAACTGGCAGAGTAGGGTTGCTCATTAGCCTGTTATGACAAGGCTCGAAGGGTAGACGACCCTTAAGATACAGAGTCAACCTGGTGGATTTAAGAATGTCATCCATCTTAACTTTAATAATTTTTTGTTCCAAGCAAATTCATCATTTGAATTGATAGATTCTAGTTTCTCTTTGATTTCTTGCAAAAGTGTCATGAGGGAAGCATTTGGGTTTCCTCTGCCCATGAGTAGTTGTCCCAAAATTTCTTTGAAGGCCCAATACACATTAAGAGAGTGGTTGTATAAGGCTAGTCGTACCGTTGTATTGCCTGAATTGACTATCCTGCCAATTGCTCTTCATCAACATAATGAGTGACTTCATGTACCGTGCAAACCACTTGCTTGGCCTTGTCCATTTCAATTTTAACTGATTTTGCCACATGATCCTTATAGAAACGAACAGATTGAATTGCTATAGTTGCAGCCTGCAGGAATAGACATCGCCCAAATTCGCCACAGAGTCTGTTAGAGTGATTGTAGAGGTGTTGTATGCAGGAATAGACATCGCCCAAATTCGCCAGAGTCTGTTAGAGTGATTGTAGAGGTGTTGTATGCCAGTTGCAGGGTAGGGTGAGGTGGTTTAAATCGCCATAAATCCGAATCATCGCCGTACCTGATCCATATCTTCGCCGTACTCAACTCCCATTGCATGAAGTAAGCCTTGCCAAATGCTGTACCAGAGCTCCCCAACACCATAACCATCCATCATATCTTGATTCAACCAACCTTCAATGCCAACAAGTAAACTCATAACGGGCGTTCAACCTTCAATGCCCACAGCTAAACTCATAATGGGCATCATTTCACTGTGTGCGAGGGAAGGTGCATTCAACACGGGGAGCACGTCACCCTCCACTCGGTGACGTCTTCTCCCAATATTATCATTCAATCCAATTGAGAATCGGATATTATATATATATATATATATATATATATGTGTTATGATTAGTTTTTATATCTATTTTGTTTTGTAAGTTAGTATCCATATAGTTTTGAACATGTGACCTTATGCAATGAGAGCCTTAACAATATACTCATTAGCTGTTTATTCCATGTCTCATAGGCTTTTAAAATGAACATGCGGTGAGATTTGATCCACTTATGTGTCCATGAGTCACGAGATCATTCAATATAATCTCTTTGGGTGGAACAACACATTCGACCACTACCTCAAAGTGCACCCATGGCTCCATGTTAGGTCCTCACGCGAAATCCTTGCCCACCCACCCATGAGAAACTCCTCACTCCTCACTGATGGATCCAACCTCTTTGAGCAATTAGTTCTTATATCTATTAAGTTTGTATATATATTATATATATTGGAGCAAGTTCGTACGTATATTATATACTATATATTATTCCTCAGTTAGTAAATATATTGTATACTATTTTTAGTTTATTACTTAGTATATTTTTTTCCAAGAAAAAAAAGTATTTTCATTCATTTAAGAAAAAAATTACAATCTTCAGTGCTTATCGGCATGTTTTGTGCATAAACAAAGTGTAGAGAGTATTTGATGGTTTCCAGGAATCATCTTCCTCACATAGTAAGAACTATAAAGCTATCTAGCATTACATCTGTAAGAACATTCATTTGGCATGTTCCTTTAAAGTAGATCACACAAAATAGTTAATGAAATGTCAATGGGAGGAGCAAATGTACCACCCTGAAATTCTTCCAGTCGAACAGCCTCATCATGAAGTAGAAGACCTGCTTGGATAGGATGCTCGTCTCTGTATTATATTCATCATATATATGCTTGAAGAGAATCACCTGGAAAGATCTCCTGATCAATTTCAATTGATCCACCATAGGAGTGAGGTTGATGTTGTTTATCTCTACTAGCCTTTGCATATAGTTTATCACTAGCATAAAGTCTCCAAATACTTGAAGACTACCAATTCCACATTTGGAGACTTGACCTAGTAGAAAGTAGAGGCCTTTGGACTCAACCATGTTGTTGGTGCCCGGACCAAGACAACCTTCTCCCTGGAAGTAGTGATCTTTTGTGAGATATAAGGTGAAATCAAAACTGCTTTTGGTATTCCCATCTTGACTGGATCTATTGAAATAGGCCCAAGGCAAGATCTCATCAATCAAGAGGGGCATCAGGAATCGCCCAGGACGGGGTCTTGGACGGGATCCTGTCATGGCCTTATAAAACTGGAAAAAATAAAGTGATTGAGAAGCTACCTTCAAGCTTAGATGAGGTTGAACCTTGAAAATGGCCTCATTTAGAGCTAACCACACACCCCATGAAATAATAAGAGGAAGAGATTGGAGAGTGCTCAACTCCTAAAGTTGAAAAAAGGTTCTGAAACACATCTCCACTGAATTCACATACCATAGATTAGAAAAAATTATCATCTTTCCAGCCCACTGCCTTACCTCTTTGCCAAAGCCACATTCTACAAAAACATGTGTAATCATTTCACCTCCCGATTTACAATGTTGACAAATACCAAGCCTTGAAAATTGAAATGTTGTAATCTATCCCACATTAGTACCCTATTCTCTAGTATTAACCAGAAATGCAAGACACTCTTAGGTGGGGATTTTATTTTCTAGATTGCTTACCACCACCATTTGTTTTCCCTCTACAATACAGGGAAGGATGACCAATATTCCATGTTAGTTGTATAGAACCCCCCCTAAGAATTATAGCTCCATCTTAAATCATCCCTCTCTCCTGTGATATGAACATGAGCCCGATTCATCTTTTTACAGAAGGTCTCCTAGATGCCTTTCGATTCCCTCCTGAGATTGAGCTCTTATGCTGAGAGCCACCCCTGTTTCTGTTAATTTTTAAGATAGAAATATAATTTACATGTCTACCTTTAATTGTAGTATATACAAGTAAAGATAACTGAAAGATAATCATGAATAGAAACATACAAAGAGACATAAAGATTTACCCTCGGAAAGCACAAGGGAGAAAACCCATCAACCTTTTCTTATTCATAGATTTCAGTTCAAGATACACTATACATCCAGATACAAGAGATTCATATAGACAAGCTCTACACAAACCATACATCCAAAAGATGAAAACTCTCCAACAATAGCGAACCCAAAAATAGTCTTCTACAACCCAAGAACAGTCTTCACTTGTCCTCCTAGAGAAGTGCGCACCACTTGAGAGAGATAGATGAAATTGCTGTTGTAATAATGAAGTGTGAAAGCACTTTATTTATATTCTTCTTTTCACTAGAAGTTTCCATAGTTAGTTCAGCTTGACTTTTATTTAATTATCTTTTATTTTATCTTTTAAGCCGACTTGTCTTTTTATCTTCTAGGGTTATTTTACCCATTTCATTGGGGTAATTGTGCTCTTCATTTCTTTTCACTTTCTCTAGGACATCTTGAGAATATATTCTGATGCTACATAAACATCAACACTCCCTTTTAGTGAGGAATGTATTCTCCTTGCATGATATTCAACACTAATTGTCTTCTTGAGGTTCTTATGTTGGACCAACTTAGTTAGTGAGGACGCCTCATGTAACTACAAACATCAACACTCCCTATTAGTTGGAGGCATCATCATGCTGGAACATATCTAAATATCATCTAAGCATCACAACTGTATCGAACATCTCGTCATCATAAGGAAGGTCTCTTCTAGTCAAGTTCTATTGACCAGAACAACTATTCGCAATAGAACCGTGTTCCTTACTAGAACCACATCATCTTTCCAAATATGGTATCTTGTCTTCCTGACCATATTGGTCATCCTATACCATAGAGTATTAAATCCTGTTACATGAAATTTTCATCCTCGTCATGATCATGAACCATGTACAACTTTTCCTTCCCTTAATCCCTAAAGTGCTTAGCTAGAAGCTCCTTGGAAGATGATCCCTCAGGTTTTCTCCCCTCAAAACCCTATTTTGATTGGGTGACACACTTTTCCTTCTAGCAAGGTGCATCACTCTCCACTGATGCACTTTTCCCGTGTAAAAGGTGCATCACTGTCTATATGAAGGGAAAAAAGAGAAGTTTCAAGAAGTCTCTCAAAGGAGACCCTCATGGAGGTTTATCCCTTCCATTTAGGGTGGATCTCCCTTGCATCCCAGCTTAGTAGGATCCCACTGCCTCCTTCTCCCTAATCCTCTCTTCTCCTCCTCATCTCTTTTGGTCTATAAATGAGAGCTCACCCTAATGGGATAGGGAGAGAGAAAGAGAGCAACGAAATGGTGGAGAAATTTGGCTAGAGATCTGATCTTTAATTTGCATATTGAGGCAAGGTTTCGTTGGAAGGGAGCTTCAACACCAAGGCTCTATGGTTGTAGTGTTTTCCTCTTTCATATTAATACATTAATGTCTTCATTTTCCCATAAATGATGTGTAATCTCATTTACAATAATTCTCCTTGGTCAATTGCTTAGATCTATTAAATTATCTTGTAGTTTCTACTTGTTTCTTTTTGCCTTTGAATCTTTTGCAAGTTATCTCTTCATCAATAAGCAGGATTGAAAAAACTTCAAGCTAACGAGGACAACCTTCTGAAAAGGGGTACTGATTCTTTATATTCAAGTGATTTGATAAAGCTAGGGAACGAATTACATTTTCGTGTGTGTTTTGTTCTAGATCCAAACCTTTTGGACTAGAGAGGTTTGTCTTTGTCCGCATTGACAAAGTGTATTGAAACAAAATTGGTGACTCCACTGGGGATCAAATTGAATTTATGGATATGCTTTTTTTCCTTTTTTCCGATTAGATTTGATTTATTTTTAATTGGTAGATCACATCCAATTGGTAAGATCTGACCACTTACATTTCGCTATGTAATCAACTTTAATTTTCAAACCCTGAAGTGTATTGATTGGCTTAGTAATCCTTCTTTTTTCAACTTTTTGGTCGACTATGGCACTTTCCTTTCAGATACAGTGCGTCACTGTTAGCTTGCCGCTCTTTACCTTTTAATAGAGTGCGTCACTACCACACTTCTCCCTTTATCCGGTCACGTCACTCTAGATCGACGCTCTTGTGTGTACTTGCAGCCCATGTTACGTTGTTGAATTTAAGTCTGATTTCTGCCTAGACCTTTTACCGATTTGTTTCTTGGTTTGTTAGTAAACTGCTACAATGATTTATGCTTTCTGGATCTGTTTATTCAACTCTTTTGCTTATTAATTCTTTTGTTTTTTGTGGGAGTTTGAGTTTTGAATCGTTTAGTGGATTGAATTGTTTTGTTCATTAGAAATTTTTGTCATTAAATTTGATTTTAAATTGGTTTGCAAATAGAAGATCTAAAAGCTTTGGATGATCCATTTACTTACATATTTTCTTGTCTTGAGTAGATTATTTGTTGTGTTCTTTTGATATATTTTTTTTATCATGTTTGAACCCAAAAGTAGTGAATGTTCTGAAAGTTGTTTTTGGCATCTTTGTTCGCTAAAGGAAAAGAAAAGATTTCTTTTATGCTACATGATTATTTGCTTGTACATGAACTATCGTTCTCTCTTATAGATTAGAGATTCATCGAAAGGAATAACTTGCATCTTCATCCATTTTTTCATGGTTTATGGGTCAAGTCTACACTCCATTTGTCCACTTAACCGTTAAGATTTGAATTAAGCGATCCTTAATTTGATTTTTTTAGCAATATTGTGAGTTAGGTTAGAGATGTGTTCCAGAGTCTTAAAATGTAGGAGCTATCGTTATTTTCCTACACTACATCCCAGGGATTGTGTGGTTCTTCCACATACTCGTTGGTATATAGAAAGGTCTTTCACATACTTTATGGTATATAAAAAGATTCTTTCATGTACTTGACAATATATAGGATGGTCCCTTTCGAATGGTTGTGCATTAGAAAACACTACTATGGACTTGAGATCCCACGTACCTTGCGTAGATTGGGAGACCCTCATAGAATCCCGAGACCATTCGAGTCATCTACTTGGTTGTCTTGTTGTCGCAATACACCGAGAACAACACTCGGGGAGATACTAGACAAGTATTGTCCAAGTAGTCGGGTATACATCCAAGGGTACGATTCTAATACTCCTTGGTTTGTATTACTATTGGACCTTGCAATATATTGCAAGTTGTGACACTTGACACTCCTGCGAGGATCCAACTTTTCTCCCTACCTATTCACATTGTTTGCTTGTGGCCTTAGATTGAGTTTTGTAGCTTGATATCTTGATTGACTGCGGTGTTAGGAAATATCGTAGAATGCAAGGTTTAAATCCTGAAAAATTACAGACTTGAACCACCACTTGATTTACCAAACCATTCAAACCATGCAAGCATTGATATTGCTTTAATAGAAGGATCTGTAGCTCCAGAATTAAATGGTATGGTAGAAACCATATAAGAGTAAGAAAACCTTCGAAGCACAAGTTATTCCCTTATGGAAATATTTTTCGACCCCTTTGCACATTTACCATCGATGAGTTTTTTAGACTCTATCCTTACTCATCAACATCAACCTGAATCATCTCACTGAAGAACTTTATGCATGCTTGACTTTCCATGTTTTCTTTGTCTTTTCTTGTGACTTCCACTGTTATTGAACCTACTTTAGTCACAACTCTCACTTTTCCTTTGAATAACGCGACAACAACACTACCACCCCAATCACAGTAAGATTTGGACATTCCCGTTCAAGTTCATTCGGGATGGTCATTAATCCAACCAGTAAATAATTCGACTATATTGCGTGCTATGTCGAGTGGTTTAGTTGGTTCGAATCCTACTTCGATGAGTAGTGTGAAAATACCATCCATCAAGTCTTTATATACACTTTACTTTAGGAAAAATAAGGAACAGAGAGAAACCCTCAACTTTTGGGAAATTACACAATTTGATAGTTCATCCAGCCTGGGGTCTATATGGTTATCTACCCATCCCTTCCGCAAATGGTCTATACCCCTACATACTTGATTACCTAATGTTTTTGGGACTGCAAATGTTTGTGGGACTCAGTCTCATTTGGTGGGCACATCCCATCAACAAATAAATCCCTTGACTTTTAAATCCCCTTGACTACAACATGTAGGTCCGACCCCACAATATTCTTAATCCCAAGATACAAGTATGTTTCCTCAACAACCTATTGCAGCTGTACAGTCTCAATCTTAATACATGGATATGAATCAACAACTTCCATACATGGGAGAACCTACTTATGTTCCTACTAGTGTCACAATGCCTTATAATTATTACCATTCTCAACCAAACTGATAATTACATTTTCTAGCAACTCTAGATCTACCAGATCTGTCGTGTTTGACGAACGATCCCATCCAACATTCACTATTTTGGCCCCACATTCCAGGAAAAAACCCATCTGACATTCTGAAGTTTGATAGAAAACCTAGTGAGGACCCTAACAATCATATTATGTCCTTTCATTTAGGTGCTCGTCGAACTCATTAATGGACGACTCTATTCGTTTGAGGTTATTCCAGAGGACACTCACCGACAAAACCAAAAAGTGGTATATCAAATTCCCCCCCAAATTATTTATATATTTTGTCTCTATGGCAATGAAAATTTTAATACATTTTCAGTTACCGATTCGTTATGAGATTGGTACTGAATTGTTGACCTTGCTCTGATAATCCACCTCTACCCACTGTTCAAATCACATTCATGAGTGGAGGAGGCAACATATGTTAATCAAAGCCCCTATCCCAGACTAGTTGTTGGCCGATTGGTTCACCAAATTGTTTCTTCCACCTATTGCCAAAGATATTTCTATGGGAGGTGTTGTTACCGAGGAGCAATATATCAATAACGATCAATATTTGTATTTAGTCTACTCTCAATCTAGCACGTTATATGATTTGATTCTGAATGCTCCTCGACCTACAAATGATCCTTCACGACCTGTGACATAACCCCCTAATATTGATGGTTTAGTAGACTCTGTCCAGCCCCTGTCTGTTTCAAATTAGAATGGAAAGAGCACCCGATCAACTTCTTCTCCTGCTCCCACGTTTGAATTGAATGGGGTTCAATCCTCTTCATCTTCAGGTGGCAAGAAGAAAGGAAAAAAATATTCTAACAAATATGAGAGTTCATACACTCAATCCTAAACCAACGAAAACAAAGCACCACTGAAGGCTAAGTATCCTTGCCTTATTTGTGAGGATGACCATTACACCAAAGGTTGTCCTCATCATAAAGAGATTAGTTGGTTTTTTAAAAAACACCACCTTCCCTCCATAACAAAAACAATTGATTTCACAAAATCAAACACCTTTGCAAGGGGCAATGGCAATGATTCTCATTATGTAGAAAGGCTCCACTGCTCACATCCTTATGATGAATGGGACGGTTAACATGACTACTTGATCCAAGACATATGACTCTACTTCAAATTAGAACAAAAGTTCCAAGGATAATACTTCACTTGAAGCGTCTTCTTTCACTCCTCCATCGATCGACTATCTTGTTAAATTATTGAACCCTTGTTCTACATGCAAATGAGAGCAATAGAGAGGTGGAATTGTGTAGTGGAATATCAAGAACAATGTATACTAAACAAGACAAATTTGAGACAAATCTGATAAGAATTGATCATTAAATGACAACATTAATCTTTATTCATTCCGAGCAGTATAAAACAATGTTACAATAAGGAGAATTCGAATCATGTGGATAAGATTCGAATCTACCAACTAAACCTGACTGACTGGATAACTGAGAGTCTCTAAATCACTGCTTGAGAGCCACTAGTCTAATTCCTGATGTCTAAATCACTCTTACAATCAGTTAAACTAGTTAAATTGGTTAAACTGACGAGGTAGGTGGAAAAAGGTGCCACTTCTCCATGCATCCATGCAAAACTGGTGCTAGACTAACTAAGAGTGATCTAATTGAATGTAACTAGAGGTTGACTCAACATAACTTCCTACTTACCACAACCAACTAATGGAGACTGCTGGTGGCACTTAGAGTGGGATCCTATAATGTAGGGATTGGTCTCAAAGGTACATTAACTCATGCATGCACATGCAATAAGTGGCAGTTAACCTCTATATGTGTTCCCCACACTCTAGTAGAGTAATAATGTCTCCCTAATTTATACAAGATGATCAAATAGACTATATATGGACAAGGGAGGATTATTTAATCCTAACACCCCCCCTTAATCCTAACTTGGACAACTTGGGCCCTGGCAACTAGGCAAAAAGTCACCCATACAACCTAAAAGAAATCAAAGTTGTTTAATAAACTAAGGGAAATGGGTAAAACCTCATGGGACCCCTCCCCCTCAAAATAAGCAGTGAATAAGAAAAGCAAGCTATACTTAAGAGGAAATTTTCCTCTTTTGGGTAAAAACTTGTAAAATTTTCCTGCAATTTTCATCTCTGTGGAGCATCCATGCAGAATCATGGTTCTTATGTGCATCAACATCCTAGGACTATGCATGTGAACCTTTGTATCTTCTTCCAATTTAATGAATGCTATTTTTGTCTCTTCTTTCTAGAGGAGGAATGGAATGATCCATTTTGTTCTTCAGTGGGACAAATTGTGGATCATTCGCTATCATCAAGTAACATCTTCCTGGAATTTTGTTGCACCACTATGTAGGTAGTGAAGCTGTGTGAGAGAGTGCAACATGGGAGGCAAAGTGTCTTTGCTTGTAGAAGATAAAACACTTGAACTTTGACACGTCAAGGTTCTTCTTACCATCCTTCTTTCTCTTTGCCTTTCCCTTGCTCTTCCCTGTAAGGGGTAGAGCCTCCTCATCCACAATCTGTGGGGAACTGCTGGATGAGCCTAATCCTTGACCTATGCGGGTCTCGTCCTGCACAAGGTCATCCCAAAGTCTCCACCAATCAAAGATATTCTCCCTAGCCACCACACCCTTGAAAAAGGTGTCACATGGATTAGAGAATCCATTGAGGCCTATTCAAACTAGCTCCTCATCATTAGTCTTAGAGCCAACAACTCCAATCTCATCCCTGATCTATGTGAGCCTCGTGAGATAAGGCACCACTCCTTCTCCCTTAGCCATCTTGGTGCTGCATATCCTCTCTTGCAGCACCATCTTTTGGTTCTCGTTCTTGCTTCGGTACAGACTCTCCAAATCCTTCCACATCTCTAATGCGGTCTTCTTACTAGAAAGGTGAGGGAGTATTTGGTCCTTCACTCCATCCATGATAATCAACATAAATCTGGAATCAATCTTCTTCCAAGCTGCTAGATCTGTTGGATTTGTGGGTGCAACCTTCATGGAGTCAATGTGCTCCTCTGCATCACTGACGTCCAGGATCCTTGTGATCCTTTCTTTCCATGTAGGAAAGTTCTGAGCACCCTGGAGTCTATCCTCAACTCTCAACTTAATGGCCATTGTGAAGTGTTACATGTAAAACCCTAGATCTCCAATCTAAGTTTGTGTCTTCAATAGATCTGCCTCCGACATATCACTGCAGCTACAAATCTCTCAGCTTTAGCTCATCAGAGTTCTGATACCATGCAAATTTTTCTTTAATATTCAAACTAGGGATAAACAATGCATGCAAATATATATTGATAACCACACATGAATATCTTTTATAGTATGCGACGGAATATAAAACTAAGAAATAAATCACAACATCATGTCACAATATTGACACTATTATTTTGGGTATGGAAAACCTCAGAAAACCCAAGATGGAAAAACCGGTGCAACATTCAGATATAGATTTTATTATGAGAAAATATGGAGCATTTACAATACTACAAATTCACCAAAACCTGACGAATGCAGTTACACGACATAATCACTAGGAAAAACCCCAGCTAAACCTCAACACCCTCCTACGTGAGTGTATGACCTAGCTGTACGAAGCTCGGTGATGCTGTTGCTTGCTCCTCTGTCTTTCCAGCTAAATCCTCTATCTGACTTTTCTCCCTGTTTGTATCTTGTCTTTGTCGAAATACAATTTTGTGTTCTCTACCAATTGATCTTTGTTTTATAACTTTAGGTAAAGCGAAAACCCTAATTTCACTTTCACTTTAACTAGTGTTTCACTAAATTTAATAAACAATTAGATCACTTTAGTTATTTTCCAAAGTAAACTTAGGAAAAATAATTAAATACAACTTTCTTCCTAATTTATGTCTTATGCATGCAAGAACACATGGATACAGGAAGACCTTCCTTGTTGCTGCTAGTTTAACACTCACCATCATCGTTTCCTGCAATAACAAAATATCAAGGTTCTCTACTTCCACCAACTGCTTGAGGGCTTGAATTTTGGATTTCCCTCCTATGTCGTGTATGTTGATTGAGGATAACACCATTAAGGAACACATGCTGGGGTGTATCGTCATGTAAGAACCCCATAAATTTTCAACTACCTACCTTGAGATATTTCACGCTTGGCCTTTTCTTTTGCATGAAACATCTTTGACTTCAACCGAAATTTTTATGGGATGGTGTAAGGCTCCTCCTCTAGCTCCAACCCTCCAGTTAAATATAAACTTTTCGTTATCGAATGGAGGAAATAGGGTCCTCTAGAGCTGTTTCATGAGAGGAGGCCACCTTCTGTCGTGAGTGATCCTTTCGAATGCGACTTTATGGACGAGTCACTGCCTAGACCAATTATCAAATCATCTTGCATTTCTCCTCATGATTGAGATCCCTTGTCTGGAGAAAGCACCATATTTTTTCCTAAGTTTCCCTCCTCATCTTCTTGAGATACTGTCATTTATGCAGGTTTTGGACCCATTAACTTATTAGTCCTTTTGTTCTTATCTCCACTATTCTACCAAATCTCGGCAACACATTCCAACTGATTGTTTGACATCTCGAACCCTTCTATCAGGTTTTGAAACAAGATGACACTAGACACATCTAAACGAGATGTTTAAGTAATATAGGTGTTGAGTAAAAATAAATTCCCCCGCCACTAAATCGATGGATTTGAATACACCTTGAAGTGAATCTACCTCTACTAGTATTCTTGCCATCGACCGAGGTTGCGTGTTGAAAAGTTCTGCGTCCACTGCAACAAATTTCCCAATCGTGTCCCTAATGGCCTTGAACCTATCTTGCGACCAAAACTACAAAGGAAAACATGACCATTTTACACATATCGAGAAAGATGCCAAAGTGTCTTTCCTGGGGTCGAATAGAGGGCACCATGATTTCAGGGCGAGCATAGAAGTGCCATTCAAACACACTTTATGCAAAATACTTTTCACCGCCTCCTGGATCTTGAATTCAAAACCAAACCATCCCCTAGCCATATATGAAATTTCTGGTAGCTCATCGATCACTTGCCCCCATGCATCCTTTGCCCAATTCCTCACTACCTCTTCTGAAAATCTCCGACCATAAAATTTTTCGATCAACATTTTACTAGAGTAGCGCGGAATCTCTATTACAGATAAATCTCTGCCCACCACTAGTTCCAACCCAAAGACTTTGTTTAAAAGAACCTTCTTCTTCTTTCGAGTTGCTCTAACGAATTTTGGCCTTTCAAAGAAGGCTTCCAATTCCTCCAGAACCAGTTTGCTTCCGATAAAGCCACCACCTTTAGGAACTGAACAAGATAACGGGTCATCATTAATTATGCCTGCCATCCTAGATCTAGAGGTTCCATGATGCAAAGAGGCCAGGATAAGGTATGCATGCGAGTCAATAGAACTGGAATGTGGACCCATACCTTCATTTACAAATGTCTTCATGCAAGAAAAATTTGTTATTACATCACTCATCCATCCTCTGATATGATTATTCAACAATGGATTTAGATATATATGAGGTTCCTTGTCCTCCGCTTTGTCATGAACCTCCGTAGATTTCATAGCTAAGATCCTTACCTGCTTCGAAAATGAACCAAAACATGTGAAAAGGCTGTACTCTGACAACACCACCTACTTTCTGACCTAGCTTTCAAGGCCCCAACTATCTCCTGATCCTCGGTCCTTCCAAGAACTGGTAGAACCCACACACCCAAACGAATGCAATGAATGGGATTTGACCTCATCATCCATACAAAAAATGCCAAAATCTTGCCACGAATCATCCAAATAATCCATCAGATGACCGTATATTTCCTCCATGGATGCTTGTTGTTCAAGAACGAAGGAAAGAGAAAATCCCTAACCTAGTTTTTGTAGAACCCTAGCCATCACCCTTATTTAATATAAGTAATTACAATATATAATTATATCAAAATTATATAATTAAAAATTGTCATGTAAGAATGGTTGTTTATAAGATACTTGTTTTTTTGAATTTTTAAGTATTTTTATTGATTAATATATTATGATAAATAAATTAATTTTAAGATTTATGGTTAATTTGTTGGACTAAATTTCTATTGATTAACAAGTAATTTGACTTCAATCATAATTATAACACACTTTTCTTAAATACTTTTTTTTAACATTAATCACTAGTTTCACTATAATAAAATCTAATAAAAAATATATTATTATATAAAGCATAAAATTTAAAAAATAACCCACTAAAATATTTGATACAGTAAACTCCATTTATGTCGACATCAATTCCACTAATTAAATTTAAAATAAAAATATCAATTAATTCAAACACTTCATTACTTCCTCAAACATATAGCTAATTAGTTCCAACTTCCCTCTTTCATCTAAGGACTAAGTTTGCAATTTGACACTTACATATGCTATTTTATTTATCAATACTCGGCAGTATTATATCCACCTATATGATGAAACAACCGTTTATTCGTTTGGTTTTTGAAAATTTTCAAATAAATAAACCATTTTTAAGGATATAAAAACTTAATAATTTAGAAATGGATATAAGCATGATTTTAAAAAGTCCTTGAAAGCAGATAAAGTGTATTATCTCAATCTTGTAAGGTATGGGCTTTCCCATTTGAAAAACTGACATGACAACAATTCAATCAAAGTTATTTAATATTGGATTCAGTATCAAACCAATTGACATGGAAGTTGCTACAACATCCTTTATAGGTCTTCTTTTTTTGGGAGTATGTCTATCCAAATTTTAGAGAAACATTCATTATATACAACAACCATTCCATATTATAATTCCACAATTGAATCAAAGTTACTTAATATTGGATTCAGTATGAAACCAATTAACATGGAAGTTGCTACAACATCCTGTATAGGTCTTCCTTTTTTAAGTATGTCTATCCAAGTTTTAGAGAAACATTCATTATATACAACAACCACTCCATGTTATAATTCCACAATGACATGATTGATAGCTTATGGTATACTCAATGTTTTTTGTTTGAAGATATTAGTATAAAAGCAACGTATAAATGGACCAAAATTAGGTAATTATTTTATCGGTGTATGGCCATAATTTAGCCTATATACACCAATACTTTGAACCTCCACAACTATGACCTTGGACTCGAAAACTATGACCTTGGACTCGAAAACTCTAACCAACTAAGAATTGGATTCATGAGAATTGAACCTCCAACCTCGACAACTATGACCTTGGACTCGAAAACTCTAACCAACTAAGCTAACCCTTGGGGCTAGATGGTGTCAACTATTACATGCAAAAGTGATATATATATAAGGGATATATATACCCCTTTTGCATGTAACAATTGACACCATCTAGCCCCGAGGGGTAGCTCAGTTGGTTGGAGTTTCCGAGTCCAAGGCCGTAGTTGTCGAGGTTGGAGGTTCAATTCTCTTGAATCCAACTATCTGGGTCTTTCAGGGTTAGACTCCCAACTATATAAGGGATATATATATATATCCATTTTGCATGATATATATATATATATATATATCCCTTTTGCATGTAACAGTTGACACCGTCTAGCCCTAAGGGGTAGCTCAGTTGGTTAGAGTTTATGAGTTTAAGGTCGTAGTTGTTGAGGTTGGAGGTTCAATTCCCATGAATCCAACTCTCTGGGTCCTTCAAGGTTAGGCTCCCAAAATTAGAGTCGATAGAGCGATGCTTCTTTAGGTGGGCCCCCTAGAATTATTATTGTGGATGTAGTGATATTATTGTGGATGTAGTGAGCCCCGACTACTAAC